>OX457044.1:11765293-12320293 GCA_949752735.1 Lumbricus terrestris
GGAGGAGGAGGAGGAGGAGGAGGAGGAGGAGGAGGAGGAGGAGGAGGAGGAGGAGGAGGAGGAGCAAGAGCAAGAGCAAGAGCAAGAGCAAGAGCAAGAGCAAGAGCAAGAGCAAGAGCAAGAGCAAGAGCAAGAGCAAGAGCAAGAGCAAGAGCAAGAGCAAGAGCAAGAGCAAGAGCAAGAGCAAGAGCAAGAGGAAGAGGAAGAGGAAGAGCTAGAGCAAGAGCAAGAGCAAGAGCAAGAGCAAGAGCAAGAGCAAGAGCAAGAGGAAAATGAAGAGGAATAGGAAGAGGAAGAGGAAGACGAGGAAGAGGAAGACGAGGAAGAGGAAGACGAGGAAGAGGAAGACGAGGAAGAGGAAGACGAGGAAGAGGAAGGCGAGGAAGAGGAAGACGAGGAAGAGGAAGACGAGGAAGAGGAAGACGAGGAAGAGGAAGACGAGGAAGAGGAAGACGAGGAAGAGGAAGACGAGGAAGAGGAAGACCAGGAAGAGGAAGACGAGGAAGAGGAAGAGGAAGAGGAAGAGGAAGAGCAAGAGCAAGAGCAAGAGGAAGAGGAAGAGGAAGAGGAAGAGGAAGAGCTAGAGCAAGAGCAAGAGCAAGAGCAAGAGCAAGAGCAAGAGCAAGAGCAAGAGGAAGAGGAAGAGGAAGAGGAAGAGGAAGAGCTAGAGCAAGAGCAAGAGCAAGAGCAAGAGCAAGAGCAAGAGCAAGAGCAAGAGCAAGACGAAGACGAAGACGAAGACGAAGACGAAGACGAAGACGAAGACGAAGGAAGACGAAGACGAAGACGAAGACGAGGAAGAGGAAGAGGAAGAGGAAGAAGAGGAAGACGAGGAAGAGGACGAGGAAGAGGAAGACGAGGAAGAGGAAGACCAGGAAGAGGAAGACGAGGAAGAGGAAGAGGAAGAGGAAGAGGAAGAGGAAGAGGAAGAGGAAGAGGAAGAGGAGGAAGAAGAAGACGAGGAAGAGAAAGAGGAAGAGGAAGACGAGGAAGAGGAAGAGGAAGACGAGGAAGAGGAAGAGGAAGAGGAAGACGAGGAAGAGGAAGAGGAAGAGGAAGACGAGGAAGAGGAAGAGGAGGAAGAGGAAGACGAGGAAGAGGAAGAGGAAGAGGAAGAGAAGGAAGACGAGGAAGAGGAAGAGGAAGACGAGAAAGAGAAAGAGGAAGAGGAAGAGGAAGACGAGGAAGAGAAAGAGGAAGACGAGGAAGAGGAAGAGGAAGACGAGGAAGAGGAAGAGGAAGACGAGGAAGAGGAAGAGGAAGAGGAAGAGAAGGAAGACGAGGAAGAGGAAGAGGAAGACGAGGAAGAGGAAGAGGAAGAGGAAGTGGAAGAGGAAGAGGAAGTGGAGGACAAGGACGAGGAAGAGGAGGACGAGGAGGAGGAGAAGGAGGACGAGGAGGAGGAGGAGGACGAGGAGGAGGACGAGGAGGACGAGGAGGAAGACGACGAGGAGGACGACGAGGAGGAGGAGAACGAGGACGAAGATGAAGAGTATGAAGGCGAAGAGGAGGAGGAGGACAAGAGGAAGAGGACGAGGAGGACGAGGAGGAGGACGAGAAGGAGGAGGAGGAGGACCAGGACCCCGAGGAGAAGAAGCAGGAGGAGGAGCAGCAGGACGAGTAGACGGAGGACGAGGAGGAGAACGAGAAGGAGACCGTGGACGAGGACGAGAACGTTAAATAGGACGAGAAGGAGGAGGCGGACGAGGAGGAGAAGGAGTAGGAGCTTGAGCAGGAGGAGGAGCAGGAGGAAGTGGAGGAGGACGAGGAGGACCCGGAAGACGATTATAACGAAAAGGAGGACGATGACGAGGAGAAGGAGAAAGAGGAGCATGAGCAGGTGGAGGAGCAGGAGGAGGAGCAGGAAGAAGAGGAGGAGGACGAGGACTAAGACGAGGAGAAGGAGGAGAGGGATGAGGAAGAGGACGTTGACGAGGACTAGAAGGACGAGGAGAAGGAGGGGGAGCAGGAGTTGAACCAGGAGGACGAGGAGGGTAAGGAGGATGAGGATCAGGAGGACGAGGAGGAAGACGAGGAGAAGGAGAACGAGGAGAAGACCGTGGACGAAGGCGAGGACCTTGAAGAGGACGAGGTGGACGAGGAGAAGGAGGAGGAAGAGGAGGAGGAGAAAGAGGAAGAGAAGAGGAAGATAAAGAGGAGGAGGAAGAGAAGGAGGAAGAGAAAGAGAAGGAGGAAGAAGAAGAGAAGGAAGAAGAGGAAGAGGAGGAGGAAGTGGAAGAGAAGGAGAAAGTGAAAGAGAAGGAGGAAGAGAAAGAGAAGGAAAAGAAGGACGAGGAGGAAGAGTAGGAGGAGGAATAGGAGCAGGAGAGGAGAAGGAGAAGGAACAGGAGGCAAATAAGGACGAGGAGGAAGAGTAGGAGATATGACGAGGAAGAGGGGTGAGAGGAGGAGAAGGAAGTGGAGGATGAAGAGGAGGATAATGTAGACGAGAAGGAGAAGAAGAATGAGGTCGAAGAGGAGTGAGAGGAAGAGAAGAGGAAGAGGAAGTGGAAGAAGAGAAAGAGGAACAGGAAGAGGATGAAAATGAGGAAGAGGAGGAGGAAGGGGTAGTGGTAGAAAGAGGAGTGTGAGGAGGAGGAGTAAGAGGAAGAGGGAGAAGGCAAGAGGTAGAGGTGGAGGAGAAAGAGAAGGAGGGCGACGATGAGGACGAGGAGGAAAGGAAGAAGAGGAAAAGGAAAAGGAAGAATAAGGGGAAGGGAAAGATAAAGAGGAGGAGGAGGAGGAGGAGTAGGAGGAGGAAGAGGAATTAGAGGAGGAAGAGGCGCACTTACAATAAACGGAGCCATGCTCGTAAATTCTGAAGGCATCACTTGAGAGCAAATTCTGCTTGTTATAATATTATTATGCAATGCACTTATGTAAAGATGATAACAAAATTAATAGTAACAAAATAATGACTAGTAATTCATGTGATATTTTTACAGTTCAAGAGTAAGCATGGCGTGGTTTCAGAAAGTAATTTATGTTTCGCTAGGTGGAGTGCACTTTGCTGGATAAGGGGTGGCTAATTCCACCACTTTTCAGGTTAAGGATTGATGGTCTTGCCCTTCGTGGCAATTTCCGCTAGACAGAGCTTCTCCACGGATAGGTTGGAGGCAATTCCACCAAGACGTGGGTTTAAACACCCCCGCTCCACTCAAAATTTTTACTGTGTAGTCAGAACGACACTGTAAAAGGGTTGGCGAATTATTCCCACCATGGGGCAAGGAGGGGGCGAGAACCCAAACTTTTGCAATATCCATTCCGTCGCCATAGTTTCACAGCTATTCGCCTGAAATGGGGTGGGGTGGGGTAGGGTAGGGTGGGGTGTGGCGGGTGGGGTGGGGGCGGGTGGGGTGGGGTGGGCGGTTGAGGAGCCAGCAGTGAGGGTGGGGAAGTAAGGAATTGGGCGGGAGCGGGACGAATCTTAAATTTCCCGGGCAACGCCGAGTACCTCAGCTAGTACAAATAATTTATATAATGCATAGATGTATACACATATACATGTTATTATATGTATACATAAACATAATTATCTGCACATATTTAGATGTGTAATAATTAATTATCATAGATCTTCCAGATTGACCATAATATTATATCAATCGTTCATTACCAGAGAGTGGTAGCACAAAACAAGAATATATAGTGAAAATAGCAAAGGCTCAAACACCTATGATGGTGTGTAAGAAAAACACGATACAGATGTGACAACACCGTTGTTGTGCGATATGCATTTATGGATAGGTGGTAATCTTCTGCATAGCCAACATTCTCTAATATTTTTTCATGCATGAAATGCAGTACAGATGCAACACTACCATGAGAGACTAAAATTGTACATGCTGCAAGACTGTATAACTGTACTCTAAGGAGTTCAGCTCACTTTTGGTAGGGCTGACAGCTTCCATTCCATAAAGCAGAAACGGTTTACAATGGGCAGCAACTAAATGCAACAAAACTGGTTCACTAAATTTGTAGCATTTGCTATACAAGAAATTAAATTATCTATAAAGCTTCACACGCATTTCTTGCAGACTAATTTTAAATGACTTGGTTGCAACCAGAAAACGGCCAAATGTTTTAACTTGTCAACATAGCAGTTACTGATCTCCACTCCATTGATCTTAATGCTCTTACATGTGTTACGGTACGGTGATCCAATCACCATAACATTCTGGCCACATTGAGCTTCATATGGAAACCTTCGAACTCGATATCAACCAGAGCTTGGAGATCACAGAGCGATGCTGACATCAAAAAGAGATCATCTGGGTGCATGACACATCCAACGTAAGACTAGTGTCACCAATAATTCTACACCCAGAGTTGAATCTACTTATAACCTTACAATAATGTCATTCGATTAGACAGCAAACAACATTACAGAGATAGAACACCAACCTGCCTATATAGCTCCATAGGTTAGGGTTATCGTCTCTGGTAATAGCACATAGCACAAATGCTGCTCTCAGACCAAGTTATAAGTGGGGTCAAAATTTCCCGAGGAACCTGCCTGTCAATTAGCTCATTGAACAAAGTAAAGTGATTCACTTCGTCAAAAACTGTTGGCACGTCCGGTGCACTTAAGTTGACAGGGGACTCATGACGTGTAAAGTATCATGAATAGGCCCTATTGCTCTAACAGCAAGGATTGCATGTAAACATCCCAACCCCTTTTTGAATCCAAACTGCAAATCAGGAGTGCAAAAATAGCTGCCATAGTGCTCAAGCATACACATTTTCGAAAAGTTTAGAAAGGTTTGGACATAAAGTGATGCCACGAAAATTATCATCACTATTATAGAAGAGGAGATCGAGACGTCGTCGTACGATGTTCCTTTATCACACACTTCAGCCTCTTATAATTATCTTAACGTCTGATCGTACGATGTCTCTTTATCACACACTTCAGCCTCTTATAATTATCTTAATGTCTGATCGTACGATGTTCCTTTATCACACACTTCAGCCTCTTATAGTTATCTTAATGTCTGATCGTACGATGTCTCTTTATCACACACTTCAGCCTCTTATAATTATCTTAACGTCTGATCGTACGATGTCTCTTTATCACACACTTCAGCCTCTTATAATTATCTCAACGTCTGATCGGAAACGGTCGCTCGTTTGGTTACGTGGCAACAATGATCGATATAATTATGATGTTCAAACGACATCATTCAAAGATTTAGTTGGTCACCGATTAATTCTCATCAGAAATAGACGTTTAATTACGACGAGTCTTTGAAGAAAAGTCTTTGTCAGTTTTCTATTTGAGAAAAATTCAGTTGAAAAGAGACGCCGCTCGGTTATATCGTGGAAGGCAGGTCGGGTTAATTGCTCTATCGATCGTAGTACAATGGGACGGCATAACTTCGAAAAACAGCATCGACCAGTTGTCATAAATTGCTAGCTTGTCATAAAGGTCAGTGAAGTGGATCGACCGTTATAACCGAGCAGCGCATTTTGCTTGCAAACGATACGAAAATTTCGATGTAGTCTCTAGAGTTAAAGGTTCAAAAGTAGTTTTGGTCTACGTTGAACATGATGTGAACTAATTTTATACCTAAAATGGAACCTGCATTAATGAAAATGATTGTTTGCCTTCATGGAAGTTGAATTGATGAAACTGAGTCATAGACTTTTCAATAGAAGGTGGGTAGGTGAAGGTTTGGTTTGCATAAACAGAAGTGAGAACGACCGGGAAAATTTTTATATAAAAAATAAATGGAAATTCGTTTGGTGACAAATTCTTGGTCAAATAGAAGTTGGATTAACGATATGTTGCTGTTGCTATGGTGACACGTACCTTATTTACGGATGCTGGACCACAACGTATGCGCAGGACACTTCGGAGAAAAATGGGAAAAAAGTTTGAGTAACTGCTGGGTCCTGCAGGATGAGCTATAAGGCAGAGTGGATGAAGCTCTGGAGTGAAAGACATTCTTTCTCACATATCACGTTACATTCTTTCTCACATATCCCGTTACATTCTTTCTCACATATCCCGTTACATTCTTTCTCACATATCTTTCTCACATATCCCATTACATTCTTTCTCACATATATTTCTTGCATATCCCGTTACATTCTTTCTCACATATCTTTCTCACATAACCCGTTGCATTCTTTCTAACATATCCCGTAATAGCGAGTTGCTAAGAGGGAAGTCCAAGCACAGATGCTTGGACTTCAATAGCGTATGAGGACAATCTCGATGGTCAGATGTTAGCGGAAATGGAAAGTCGAATACCTGCTGCAGTAGTATTGTAGAGAACGTATCAGATTGGACCGAGTAAGGACGCCGACCTCAGACCATAATGTAGTGCACTCAAAAGTCTCCACGGACAGTCATCTGGGTGCGTGATGCCCGTGAGGTAAGATTGAGAGAAGAAGAGTGGGCAGAGCCGTAGCGACCGCCCTCCGTACCCTCCGACCGAAGGGGGCCCCACAAGAAAGGGGGTCCCTTAAATATGTAAGGTATAACTAAGTAAGTGACATTTATTGACGATATTGCACGATCCATATTGGTTTTACTGACAAGGTCGTGAAGTAAATACGGAGTGCACGCATACTGCAGGCTTATGTATACATAATATACATGTATATGAGCCATGCATAGTAGGGTGGAGTGAAAAACACGAATATTAGAAATCGAAAATCCGATAGCAATAAAAAGTTGTCTTATGGCATGGGGTCAAGAAATATCAAAAAAGTTTTGAAAAATATTAATGTCTTCCTTTGCCCCCAGAGGGCCAAAGTTTCGAAAATTGGATTTTTTTGAGAAAATTGCAGGTTTTCTTATGAAATATTTTTAGTGTAAAATAATTAACCACGAAGCAATACATCGTTGGAAAGAGCTCTTTAAACTGAGTAAAATCATATCTTAATTTCAAGAATATTCGCATATTTGTAGGAGATATTAACTTTTTAAGATACCCCACGTTCGCGACATGTCGCTATGCCTGAAAATGGTAGAACACTAATAACTTTTTTATCCTTTGCGATATTTCAACTTGTAATATGTCATTCTATTCAGTTTATGACAGTCTATCTGACGGTGCATTTAAACTTATAAGAATCTTCCATTAAGAATTTCAAAGCTCATAAAACCCTACAAAAAAGAGGAAAACTAAAGGAAATGTCCACAGAAATTGCAAAACTTTGAAAAAAGTGTAGATAATTTTTTTACATTGCAGCCTGCAAATGCACCACTGACAATTGCAAATGTACCAAAGCCAGAAAGGTTCCAAGAGAGGAACAAGAGTCCTACATGATTAACAGACAATTAGAGTTACGACGATTAGCCGTCAGGATAAGATTATATCAACTTCACTAAAGAAGCGCCATGATATAGAAAGAGAAAGGAGACCATGCGCCTATAATATGTCGTAAACGTCTAGATTTCGTCAACAAACAAGCATTAGCAGACAGCAGTGTTAAAAATAATGAAACGGACAGTGAAGTAAATCCAGTATAGAGTGTAAAATCTTGCCAGAAGATGAAACCATGGATGTAACTTATTATCAATGACCGTATATAGTTCAAGAGGAGATTGGAGGGCATCTTCTGGAGAACGAGGATCCTTAAAGCCAAACTGGTTAAGAGGCAGAAGACCAACTGTTCTAGATTTGGTAGGAACTGGAGAGAGACAAAGTATCTATAAAAGGTAAGAAGAAATTTTATATAGGACGCTGGTTTTAACAGAATTCTGGGTCAAGGTTTCATTTTTAACGCGCTTTGTTGTGTCGGGAAGTGGTCTCAGATCGAATAAAAGTTTGACATATGGAACAATGTATCTAAAACGGCTGTAGTAATACATGTAGATGGCGAAAGTGATCCAGTTAGCAGGGTTTCTGGTTCGAAGGACAGACTCGAGGATGGGGTGAAAGCCGTCGAAGATGGATTCCATGAGGAAGTGATGAGATTGCGGTGAGTCAGCAGTGGAGGCAAGAAGATCTTTTGCCTTCCTAGACATTAGAAAGTAACCTTAATAATATGCGAGTATTAAACCGATAATATCAGATATACTAAGTAGTCTATAGCTAAGAAGGATTCAGATGACCTGACAACTGCACAGCTGGCATCACACAATCAACAGACTCGGTTGAATTGTGGTGACTTGATAGCAGGAGATCAACTTAATTGCCTATAGTTACTATATTGCCTGTTTCGGTCCATTTATGACTTGAATATCTGCAGTTGCTTTGTTGTGTAAGTTGCTTGCGATTCGTTTTCGGCGTCGTAGAAAAATACAACACACCTCTTCAACATGTCTCATTTTAAATTTAGAAAACATCCCTGGAGATAAAATCCCTACAGCTGAAGTCTGCAGAGGTAATTAGAACACCGGAGATAAACATCCGGAGATAAACATCCGGAGATAAACATCTCATTTTAAATTTAGAAAAACATCCCTGGAGATAAAATAATATTATTAAAATCACGAATTTTAGGTAAACTGAACCAAATCTTATAATTATGACGGCCTAAGTTGAAATGAAATCATATTTTGTCTAAATTGACGATGATGATTTTTGAGGTTGATATGGATCGTTTTGCTTCTCATCTCGATGGGTTTCTTCATTTACATGATCATAACCAAGATAAACTTGATGACCTCTTATCAGAAGAACGTCAACATTGATGTTCTATACGATGACAATATCCAGTCTCCAACAGTTACTATCTGCAATCAGAATCCGTTCAGGTAAAGTCTGTCGTTTGCTTCGCTTCACAATATATGTCTAATATTTTGATTTTCACCTGGCACCGGAACGAAAATGCAGCTCTGGCTATTGCGGACTTGGTTTGATATAGCGCCGGTGAATAAGCTGGTCTCCCTGACGTGGCTTTTGTGGGCGCTGAGAAATTCTCGAAGATTTACATTACATTACATGTTATTGCGGAAAATCTACAAAAATAAGGAAAGGTTAGAAAGAAAAGACGATGAAACCAAACCCAACAAATCTGTGATGGCTTATATTTTCAGAGATTTAAATTTACACATAGAGCGAGTGGTCCATAAAAGTGGAACTTATAATTAATTGACGTGACAACCACCGTTCATAATTATGGGCAGCGGTGGTAAAGGATCCGCCGCAACCGGATGAATATTCATTGAAGACTGAGTAGGAGGGTTGAGGGAGGAGGTCACGTGGTCTCTGTGTATAATTATTGTAATCGTGCACATTACTTTGGCTTTATTGTTGTAGTCTCTTCACACGGGGCATTAAGAGTTCTTCATAAACTCAGCCTATCAAAAACTCCTCCATTTCCCAATACTGATTATTTTCTTTGGTTCTTCATCGGTTCCTGCTCTTTGTCTTCCTCGTTCCCTTCACTTCTCTCCTCCTCCACCTCTCCCTTCTCCTTCTTCTCCTCCTCCTCCTCCTCCTCCTCTTTCTCTTCCTCTTTATCCAATTCCTCCTCCTCCTCCTCCTCCTTCTCTTCCTCTTTATCCAATTCCTCCTCCTCCTTCTTATTCTCATCATTCTCTCCTTCTCTTCCTCTATCTTCTTTTACGCCACCTCGGCATTCTCATCCGTCTCCTTCTCCTTCTTCTGCTCCTCGTCCCCCTCCTCCTTCTCCTGCATCTCCTCCTGCTTCTCCTCTTTCTTGTTTTCCATCTCCTCCAGCTCATCCCTCCCCTTCTTTTTCTCCTTCTCCTCCACTGCTTCCTTCTTTTCTCCTCTTCCTCCTCCTCGTTTTCCTTCTCCTTCTCCTTCTCCTTCTCCTCCTCCTTCTTCTCCTCCTTCTTCTCCTCCTATTTCTCCTTCTTCTCCTTCTCATTCTCCAGTGCATCTTGCTCCTCCTTCTCCAGCTCCTCCTGTTCCTCCTTCTCATCCTTCTCCTGCTCCTTCGTCTCCAGCTCCTCCTACTCCTCCTCGCTCTCCTGCTCCTCTTCCTCATCCTTCTACTGGTCCTCCTCATCTTTCTCCTGCACTCCCATCCTCCTCTTCTTCTTCCTCCTCCTCCTCCTCCTCCTCCTCCTCCTCCTCCTCCTGCCCCGTCTCTTTCGACTCCATTTTCATCGTCCGATGTTTATTCGTTTATTAAAACCTGAGCGACGAACCGCATTCAGTGACAAAATAATTATTGTAGAGATGAACAATTAACATGAAAACGAGAGTTGGAGTTGGCTAGAAGTTATCTTTTTTGAAGTGACCTCGGCTACACTTCCCTAACAGGGCTTTTTTAACGTGCAGTTGTACACAAAATGTGCAGTTCTAAAGAGATTTGTGCAGCTGTAGAAGCACTTCCATCACAAGTTTTGTGCAGTTAAAACTTAAAACTAGCAAAAAGGTCATTGTCATCCGATTGGAAGTAATTTAACATGGAGGACGGGAAAAAATGAAGGGGTTGTGCAGTTCTAAAAATTCCTTTAAAACAGCCCTGTTCCCTAAAGGGGACGGAGTAGAGAGAGCTGTGCCTAATTATGCCGGAGAAGAGGCACAGCAGGATTGAGAAGTATGTCATGCTGTTAATTAAGCAGGAAAATGTGAAGAACGCCTAATTACATGCATTTCTTTTCAGGCTGACCGCATTGCATGAGAATGGTCTGTATGACTTGATGAAGTCGAACTACGGACGGAAGAAGTCATCCTCTCAAGTGAATGACACTGCAGCAGGTGAGAAAGGAACAGCTGCAGTTGAAGTATACATAACAGTCTCGAAAACTTAATTCTTCCACTTTTTTAATCATTCACTTATCTACATCTAAGTAGCATTGGGTTGCAATCAGTAATTTCTAAAGCGCGGCTCGCACGTCTTAGCTCCTTCTAAATATTATATAGTGTAGGTGTATATATATATTATATATATACTAATTATTGTCCTGTATTTAGAGGGCGCTGCTCGCTCACTCTATATCCTGTGAAGGGATATGAGAGCTCACTAAGAACAGCAGGTTCACTTTTAGCAAACAAAACTAATGAAGTGAAGTGCATTAAATTTTCTTTTACTTAGCCTCCAACATAATGTCCTACTTTGTCCTTTCCTCTTTCTTTCCTTCTGCATACAGTTAACTGCGACGAATATCTTCTCTACTCTGGGATCTGCGTCATTCCGGATACATTCACTGTGAGCAACATTCTCGTGGGAGAAGCGACGCGATCTGTCTGTCGGAGTCTGTGTTCGAACATGTTTCATACACAATGCAGCTCGTTCCTATTCAACCGAATCAATCGTACATGCATCATCAGCGCCTACACGGGCGAATGGCTGCCACGCTCCACTGCATCAGGCTCCATAGCTGCTGGTAACTGCTCAGCCAAAGACAATGGAATCGAATTCTATAGACGGAAACGATGCCTCAGTAAGAATAATTGCATTTAATCGCTTTTTTATCCGGCACTTTATTGTAGCAATTAGTTTTTATATATTGTAAATGATAATGCCATTACTTTTTAACAGTAATGTAGGTTTTGTGATGGTATTGTAGTCTAATAAACAAGAGTTCTGCATATAGGACTGCGCTAAAAAAAAATATGTTGGTGTAACGACACTTGCAATGATAATTGCAGTTTTTTCTATCGTGCCGACCTATTTGTTGCCTAGCGAAGGCTCAGGGTAACGCAGCCTACACAAAGTAATTATTATCATGACCTGCTGCTGCAGTGTCTGCTTTCGTCTGCTTAGCATGCCAACGCGGTGGTCGTCGCATGCAGGCACCTCGGACTGAACAGCTTCAGCGCATCCGAATTTCTTTATTTCGTGCGATGCTGAAACCCCTCCCATTATTTTTCTAATCGGTCAATTACATTGATTTCAGTCATTGGCCGGTGTCGCTTGACAGAGTCTCCTCCTCAAAGTCTCCTCCCCCCCCGGAGACTTTATTTCGAAATAGATTCTCCCGGCGGATCTATTTGAGAATATATTCTGCTCCCGGAGAGTATATTCTGTAATAAAGTCTGAAAGGGAGGAGAGTATATTCTGCAATAAAGTCTGAAAGGGAGGAGAGTATATTCTGCAATAAAGTCTGAAAGGGAGGAGAGTATATTCTGCAATAAAGTCTGAAAGGGAGGAGAGTATATTCTGCAATAAAGTCTGAAAGGGAGGAGAGTATATTCTGCAATAAAGTCTGAAAGGGAGGAGAGTATATTCTGCAATAAAGTCTGAAAGGGAGGAGAGTATATTCTGCAATAAAGTCTGAAAGGGAGGAGAGTATATTCTGCAATAAAGTCTGAAAGGGAGGAGAGTATATTCTGCAATAAAGTCTGAAAGGGAGGAGAGTATATTCTGCAATAAAGTCTGAAAGGGAGGAGAGTATATTCTGCAATAAAGTCTGAAAGGGAGGAGAGTATATTCTGCAATAAAGTCTGAAAGGGAGGAGAGTATATTCTGCAATAAAGTCTGAAAGGGAGGAGAGTATATTCTGCAATAAAGTCTGAAAGGGAGGAGAGTATATTCTGCAATAAAGTCTGAAAGGGAGGAGAGTATATTCTGCAATAAAGTCTGAAAGGGAGGAGAGTATATTCTGCAATAAAGTCTGAAAGGGAGGAAAGTATATTCTGCAATAAAGTCTGAAAGGGAGGAGAGTATATTCTGCAATAAAGTCTGAAAGGGAGGAGAGTATATTCTGCAATAAAGTCTGAAAGGGAGGAGAGTATATTCTGCAATAAAGTCTGAAAGGGAGGAGAGTATATTCTGCAATAAAGTCTGAAATGGAGGAGAGTATATTCTGCAATAAAGTCTGAAAGGGAGGAGAGTATATTCTGCAATAAAGTCTGAAAGGGAGGAGAGTATATTCTGCAATAAGTCTGAAAGGGAGGAGAGTATATTCTGCAATAAAGTCTGAAAGGGAGGAGAGTATATTCTGCAATAAAGTCTGAAAGGGAGGAGAGTATATTCTGCAATAAAGTCTGAAAGGGAGGAGAGTATATTCTGCAATAAAGTCTGAAAGGGAGGAGAGCCTTTCCTCCGTCGACATCCAGTGTGAAATGAGCTGCAGTGACTGTAGTCGCATAGATGAACAGTTTAAACCATTAGATATTTAACAAGAGAATATTTATACTTTTACATAAAAAATTATCCCAATACAAAGTTTCAGCCAATTCCCAAGGGTGGACTCTGTATGGGGGGATTTGTATCGGGGGGATAACTCTATATCATGACGACGACGACATTCATTCGACGTTGCTGCTCTTCCATCAATATATAATTGAAACGCCAACCAATGTTCCATTTATTTCTTCAACAAAAACAGATTTTAAAAACCGCATTATTCACCACTGGGAATGCATCGTGATGCATTATTCACCATTGGGAATGCATCGTGATGCATTATTCACCATTGGGAATGCATCGTGATGCATTATTCACCGCTGGGAATGCATCGTGATGCATTATTCACCACTGGGAATGCATCGTGATGCATTATTCACCATTGGGAATGCATCGTGATGCATTATTCACCATTGGGAATGCATCGTGATGCATTATTCACCGCTGGGAATGCATCGTGATGCATTATTCACCATTGGGAATGCATCGTGATGCATTATTCACCATTGGGAATGCATCGTGATGCATTATTCACCGCTGGGAATGCATCGTGATGCATTATTCACCATTGGGAATGCATCGTGATGCATTATTCACCGCTGGGAATGCATCGTGATGCATTATTCACCACTGGGAATGCATCGTGATGCATTATTCACCATTGGGAATGCATCGTGATGCATTATTCACCATTGGGAATGCATCGTGATGCATTATTCACCGCTGTATTCGTCTGATTTCACGCGAATGTCGTCGCTCATCAGATTCGCATTTCATTGTCGTTCTTGTCATTTTATGCGACAATTAAAGAAGCTTTGCAATTAAGGGTAGCCTCAATTATACTTATCCCATCTAATCAATGGACTGACGTGGGAGAGGGCGAGGACGAGGCGTTTGAGTTTGTTAGCATCTAGGTCTAGCAGTGAAAGGTTGTGAGTGACTTCTTCGATGAGATCATCCAGTCGATTTGTGCCAGACTCGATAAAAAACGGAACATAAGCTATTATTATCAATTTATCACCATGAACACGAAGACTGAGTGATCGAAAGTCATTTTGATGTGCTTGATGATTCCAGAGCTGCCTGAATTCTTCTGCAATTTCGAAGACGACCTCCTCTGTCCTCTAACCAACGATACGACAGTTGCCACTGAGACGTGGACCTTGGCACAACCTTCGATGTTGACAACGATCAATGTCGACAACACTCTCAACTTAGGTATAGTTTTATTCACTGATGATTTCATGCGCAACGTTTTAAGCAGTGTTCGAGACTTCCGACTTTTGGCCTAGGAAATATTATTGTGAACTGATTTTAAAACGAACAGATCGCCTGCTGAACCGGTTCTGCTGTAAAGTGTGGATGTAAGGCTCGAAGGATTGAATCGAAGACTGTCTCCTGTGCTGTGCGTTCATGTTATGGTATATTCTCTGTTAACTTCAATCTATGAAGTGTTCCGTCGGTGACGTTGAGCTTGTTGTTTGCAGGAATCGGTCATTTTCAGCTGATGCTAACCACCGACCAGCGTCTCGGTTACGTTGGTCGCCTTCAGTCGCCTTACATGAACACAACCGGTCAGTGCGTTGAACTCTTCTACTGGATGGATGCGTCCGTTGATGTGTCTGTCCTCTCAATCATCGTCGTCTCTGAAGAGAAGGACGAACAGACGGTCGCAAGAACCTTCGGACAACCAGTGGCCGGATGGAATCGCATATTCACTCAGTTGCCCTGCGGAGTCTATCAGATTGTCATTGAGGGAAGGAGGGGAAACGTCAACTACACCGGATTGGCTGTTGATGACATCATCGTACAGCGATGCCAGGAATATGGTAAAAAGCCTTACTTAATACAATTATATAATCTTCTTTTAATGATTCAATCTGACAAACCGCAGAATGATTGCAGGTACCTGGTACAGGTTATATGAAATACGGTCCACTATAGCACGACACGCAGGTCGGCTTTACAGCAGTGGGTTCGGTAGCTTAACACTAATGGCCTAAGTGCTTGATCACTCCTGGTTCGGCCAAGCCAGAAGTGGGAGGGGCTATCTTTATTTTTAGCAGAACCCGAGTCAAACAACACAACAGAAAAGCGCCAATGGCAGCTAACAATTCAAGGTGATTGCAACCAGGACGGTGCAGGACCCATTCAAAACCCTTTAAAGACCGACTGTTCCCATTGCCAGCTGATGCCCATATCTTTTATATTGTCTTCTAACTTGTATTTAGTTGAACTGTCAATTATCATTGGCGTAGATTGTTGCGAGGAAACGAATCCACGTGAAACTTAAATTAATTAGATATAAAGCCCGAGGTACCAGTAGCCTAAACAAAGTTTGATATGGGCAACTTCATTTATTTTTTGAAAACTTTAAGACTTTCGGATCACATAAACTTTTTAAGATGCAATGAAAAACACATTGCGTATTTTGGCACCTGATCATTCCTGTTGCTGTTAGCTGCTGAGAACGAATGTCGTGTGAATCCGATGGGTAGCGGTTACTTTGGAACGATGAGCCGATCTGCTTCCGGTGAGTCTTGTCTGATGTGGGCGGAAGTAGGAAGCGATTATGGACCAATAATGCCTCAGCTGAACATCAGAGAAAGTCGCAACTACTGCAGGAACATCCTCGGACTCTCAGCCTGGTCTCAGCCTTCCTGTCTCGTCGCTACCACCGTCGCATCTGATTCATCACCAGAGAATCTGATCATCCGACTGGCATCTTGCGATATCAAATACTGCGGTTCGTAAGCTTACCCGATTTAAGATATTTATTTTAATGCCTTAGTTCACCAGAGAATATTCTGGCGGCTGTCGTCACTTTTAATCATGTTGAATGATTGCTCAGACAATGTTAGTCATATTATCAGCTCACGCTCAGAGAATGTTAGTCATATTATCAGCTCACCAAGTTTATCTGTTCCAACTCTAACATCATATATACAGTCAGTTAGGCCTATATATCATATGCTGTTGTAGGGAAGGACGGCGGCAAGCAACTTCAGTAGACGACGACGTCGATCCTTCTAATCGCATCGACCTGAATATTAAGAATGTTGAACAGTTTATGCATCTGTTGAAAATTATTCAAATCCTCCTCCAATTGTATTGCACGTAGTTAGGCCAACCGATATTGAGACGGTCACGCGTCATAAACTATTTGCAAAACATTCCTTGAAGCGTTTGCCCTAAAACTACGCGGAGGACAGTCGCTTATTCACAAGTGCTGAAAGCTTTTGTCGACTGAGACCCAAGGAAATACCCAGATGGATGGAATAGCAACATGTAGATGCAGTCCGATAATCAAATAATCCATTCTTGCAACTATAATTATCAGGTTAGATAGTCTAACAGCAGATGATCATTTGTGAAATTCACTTTTGCACAGTGGCGGCGCAAGGGGGGCTAAGCCCCCCTACAAGAGGCTCAGCCCCCCTAAAAAAGGGCCATCCGAAATTTTTTACAGTGAAATATCCACTGACGACTAAAAAAAAGGTCGTCAGAAATTTTGACGGCGAAAATGGAAAATTTTCATGAGATTTCGGCCTAGGCTTCAGTCCCCCGAAACTGAAATCCTGGCGCCGTCACTGCTTTTGCAAGCGTCCAGCTGTTCAGTCTTTGATTGATGATGTTTCTGTTGTTGTTATCGTCAGAATGTCGAGTGAAGAGCGACTTTCGATGTTCGGTTGGAACGTGTCTTCCACTTGGACTGACGTGTAACGGGGTTTCTGAATGCAGCGATGGAAGCGACGAAGACCCGGATCTTTGCGGTATATACATTGAATTATCATAAAACTGTAGAGATGACCAGAGGCGGTTGGAAGTTGAAGACGAAGTTGACAATGGACACCTACGAGCATATGGCTCATGGTGAATGATGATGATGATGAGAGATGACCAACTGGTTTTTTAAAAGAGATAATAAGGAAATTAGGTGTGAATATTAAATATGGAAGCGCTTAGCAGAAGTTTGTCTGTCAAGTTTTAGCTCGAGCATTCAAATAGGCGCCAGTGCCGGCGTTAGCATCCCCCCGCGCTCCCCGGTTGGGGGGGTCTCAAGTTTGAAAGGGGCCTCCAAATTTAGCTGTTCAATATACCTATTTGTGACTGTATATTTCTTACACTGGCGTATTCATTTGGGGCCCCTAGTCCGGTCTGTTACATGCCTCAACATACCATGACACTGCCATAGCAGACCTACTACAGATATCATACTGATTTTTGGCGTAAGAAGAGGTTAGCCATTTAAACTAATCAGACCAGTTGAGTCTACTTTCTCAAACACAGCGTTTCGCCTGTCACTTATTCTAAAAACTAATAGAGTGCATGAGGCCTCAAAATAAAACCTGGGTGAGGCCCCCAAATATAGCCTTTGTTGGGCCACAGATGTCATTGGGACGTGTATGGTCTCAAGTTTGTAAGGGGCCTCTAGATTTTGGCGGTAATTTTATCTTTAAAGAATGTTCATTCATGAAACTACACTCCAAATTATATATTGACACAAAACATACCAAATAATATTACGCAAACCAATACAGCAATATTATTGTCCTTCAACCAAGGGCGGAGACTTAGGAGGAACAGAGGCATAGACCCCACAATTTGTGGTGGGGACGGATTCTTTATATTCTCCCAATATTAAATATTTCATAAATATTGTAAATATCTTCAGTGTTATCCACTGTCTATCCAGCGGCGCCCCAGGATTTTTTTCTTGTACGCACAGCCAAGGGCCGACACAAAAAATTTCGATGGGGGGGGGAACAACAGGGGAAAATTTTCGTCAGGGTCGCCGAAAAAACTGATGACTTTTTTAGTCATCAACCTCGAATTTCCCCAAAAAACATACATTTTCCATCCGCCGAAAAAACTGATGACCTTTTTGTCATCAGCCTTTTTTAGCCCTTCAGCGCTGTACGCACTTGCGTAAGTGCGTACGTCTGCGGGCGCCGCTGTGTCTATCCATGATTATCGATTCTGTCAAGATGACAGTTTAAAATACGACTATTAGGCTAAAGCGTGGAAATCGAAAAATGAAACAAAGGAGAGGGGACATTTATTGAAGTCTTAAAACATGTCTGTAAGCACTAAAATTATGAATAATATGGTTCGGACGACAGCTTCGAATGAAGCAGCTACAGTGAGCAAATTCCAAATTTTTTTAGCAATTAAGAGGTGTCGACACTCTGAAGTCCTAAACCATGAATAACAGCATTGAAAAAATGGAGCACTATTGTCACGATGACAGCTTAAAATTTTACCTGTAGGCCTACAGTGTGGAAATTTCACAAATTGTAACAATTGAGAGGGGACATTTATTGAAGTATTAAACCATGTCTATCAGCTCTTAAATTATGAGAATTTTAAGATGACAGCTTAAGGTTTAGGGGGTCTCAAGTTTTTTTTTCGGGGGGCCTCAGATATCCTAGCGCCGGTGACACGAAACGGAGTATCCCCCCTGAAAGCTATCCGGGGGGATGAATTAATCTATCCCCCCGGATGGAATTAACCGGTCTATTCTATCCGGGGGGATAAACCATTATATCCCCATTTTTGAAAAATGCGTTTAATAAAATTGTTTATGCTGTAATCAAAATTTAGAGTGACTCTAATTGTTTTAAGTGTCCTAAGCAATGCTCAGATAAAGGCAACTCGAATTTATTTAGTGACTCTGAGTGTTCTTAAGTGTTTTAAATGTTTTAAGTGCTCTAAAAACAGGGCAAAACAAATTATTTAGTAGGAATAAACATACCTGTCAGTGTCATTGTTCAAAACAAAGCAGATGAAAATTAATTTGCAAAAAAATACACGCGGAAGCGGTTTTATCGACTTTTTTAAATTTGGGGGGATACAATTAATACGGGGGATACTCTATTTCGTGACACCGGCACTGATAGGCGCTAGTAATAATCAGTCAAGGAGAGTTACTGAAAGCTCGTTTACTTCATCTCTTGATGACAAAGATTATATAATAATTAATTAATTAATTAATTAATTATTGCCACCATAGCAGCAATAGCGCAGTCCTGACTTCAATTTTATAGATTAAAGGTCTAATAGGCTTGCAAATGTCACAAAGTCCGTTTTAGGAGTTGCATCTACATTGCACAGGTCTAGGCTACATCTGCAGATTACAATAGTCTATTAAGTTATATAGGCATAAATAGTCGGATGATTTGAACTTGTTTCAGCGAAGAAGCGAAGTGTTAACTGTGACTTTGAAGAGTCTTTGTGCGGCTATGAAAGCCAGGGACCGAGTGTCCTGTCGTGGATGCGTAAGAAAGCGAGCGACACGAGCGACATCAGCCTCCACGGACCAACGATCGACGCCAGCGGATCTCTCAACGGTCTACTGTCTACTTCACGACTTCACACGTGTCTAATTGTCCGCTATTTGCATGGCTAACTTTCATTTTCACCGTCTGAACAAACTGACATGATGGCCTTTCTCTAATTGCCAATGTACTTTATTTGTAGTTCATTGTTCTTTAAAATGAATTGTTATTAACTGTTCGAAATCGTAGCATCGAGATATCAACAGCGTCCACAAAAGCAAAGGTATACCTGCCTTATTCAGTAGAATTCACATGCGCATAGTCAAAACATAAGCGATAGGCGGCGGGGTTGAGTCTGTTACAGGTGAAGATCTAAGAGGTCAGTAGTCACCAAGAAAGTCAGACGGCTAAGTGCACGGATGGTGTCTAGCGTTGAAACGTCAAGCGACGAAGGGAAGGGAAGGAAATCTACAGATTTGTGAAAACGCAGTGTTTCAGTTCTAGACTAAAGTCCTTACAGAGATAAGAAGAGATGAGGTTTTGTTTGAACCATATTTATGTTCTGCAGAAATTCTGGCAAGAGTTTGTGGCAGCTATAGGCGGAGCTGCTATTGGCTGTGAAGTGGTTTTGAGATTTTATTGCTGAGTTGATCGACGGACGGAAAAGTGTGGACGAGAAAGAGAAACTGTATATATATATATATATATATATATATACATATATATATCTATATAGACTGAACGAAGTGGTTGAACAGTGAACCGAATTCGGAGGGAGGGCTGGGAGGAGGATCGAAGTTTGTTCTAGATGAGTGACATAACTTTATATTACATTTGTTCAGTTCTTTCTAGTTAGAGGAATAGGAATAACTTCAGGAAGGGGGATGTGTTGGTGTTTGGAAACTTCGATGACAGCATTTGCGAGGGAATTCTTAATAGCTAGTTTAGGTGTGATATCTTTGTTCAGAAAGACATGTAGCATAACAGTTTGAAACCGGATTGACTGGACTGAACAGGTTGCGCTTCTTGCCTTTGAAGTCGTTTGTTTCAGATGCAATAAAACTAGGCTTGCTGTTAGGCATAAGTTAAACATATTTGGGGATTCAATTATTAGGATTAGCTCTATCCAATATTCTTTTTCTAAAATATGGATAACTATTCAGCGACTAGAGTCGTAGACCGTGTTCTTTTCTGTGTCGACCGAATAGGATACTACATGATTTTCAACCCTCGCCTTGGCCAGATGGGCGACAGGATTAAGCTGATCACTCCACTCATCACCATCTCTCAGCCAGCCATGCAACTGCAGTTCTACTACTACATGATGAGCAAGCAATCGGACGGAGGGTCCTTGTTTCAACTGTTCCAGGTTTCGAAGTTAGGAATTCACGATGAATTGCAGTTTGAAAGCAGTGTGAGTGCAAACATTATCTGGCAACGGGCAGTCGTCTGTCTTCCGTCCGATTCGTACTACTTGGCATTCCAGGCAACGATGGAAAATCCCCTCGAGTCACTTATGGCCATCGATAGCATCCAAGTTTCGCCAATGGAGTCGTGCCTGGTTGCTTCAAAACCAACTACTGAGAGGACGAATGGTAGATATAGATTACAATTGCTAATTCGTCATTTCTGCAAAGTTATAAAAGCTCATTTCTACAAAGTTATAAAAGTTCCTTTCTACAAAGTTATAAAAGTTCCTTTCTACAAAGTTATAAAAGTTCCTTTCTACAAAGTTATAAAAGTTCCTTTCTACAAAGTTATAAAAGCTCATTTCAGCAAAGTTATAAAAGCTCATTTCTATAAAGTTATAAAAGTTCCTTTCTACAAAGTTATAAAAGTTCCTTTCTACAAAGTTATAAAAGCTCATTTCAGCAAAGTTATAAAAGCTCATTTCTATAAAGTTATAAAAGTTCCTTTCTACAAAGTTATAAAAGCTCATTTCTACAAAGTTATAAAAGCTCGTTTGAAAAAGTTAAAAGTTATGTTGATCCTAGGCTAGAGATTTCTTCGTCGATATTTTAAGGAACTTAAGCGTTTAGTAGAAAATTAGGCCTAATGCCATTCACAGGGTTTAATCTGACGGTTCTGACATAAACTTCAGAAGTAGGTTATGGCATTGTTTGGACAACCAGAGAAATCAATGACGATGAGAGTGTATCAGAGACACGATTACAATCAATTGAAAATAGCAATACGTGTTTACGGATTGCAATATTTTGATCATTCATTTATGCTGTGTTGGATCAAGTCAACAGAACAGCCGATGATTGTTTCAAACATAACAAGATACACGCGATAATCTGGCCTGAAGATGTGTTGATCTTTCAAATTCTTTGAAATGCTTGAATATAGACCTATGCTTAATGATTAAAGATTATGTCATACGAAATCTGGAGCCTGGTATCGATGCTGCAAAAAAACCTGCAATAATGTGGTCTTCTTTATCTGTCGGTGTTCCACGCTTAGGAATGAAGTCCGTCAATTGCACGTTTGTGGGAAGCGACTCTTGCGGTTACTCGCTGGTTTCGACTTCATCCAACTTGAAACTTGCATTCAATTTCAAAGAAAGCTCAAGTAGGTGCCACTTATCACACGTTGGCCTATTAACGCCGTCAGTTTTAAATTCTCATTGATACAATTAGGCCTAATTTAGTTGTAAAATCAATATGGGTTACTGTTTAAGCTTTAAAAGACGGCAGGTCGACTTTTGAACGAGAATCTAGAAGATCATTCAATATTTATTTACAACTGATATAAATAATGTTGGATAATCTTCTAGAATCTACATTATCGATAAAAAAGCATAAAGCTTTAACAAGTAAATAACGCTAGATCAGCGGACTGCGATGTCGTGTTGAGTTTGCGATGCTGTGTTCGCGAATAATACGATAACGGTGCTTGTTAAGAGAACAGGAGAATTATTCTATTCATCTATTTTGTGAAAGCCCTTGAACCATGCAGCCTAGATCTATCAACAATCCTGAAAGGTAGTTTCTCTCCTGGCACTGGGTCCACAATGAGTCCATGATTTGTCAACAATGGCACAATGCAGTTCAACTGTTTGGCGGAATAATCTACGCTACGGTATTCTTGTTCCGCCAACATCGTAATACGGAGTCTGTTCGTTTTTACTTAGGTCAGGTGACTTCTGATCAGTGTGTGCAGGTCTATCAAGACACGAAAGGTGTTGTCACCTTCGTGACCTACGCTAATAAGCTCTGTGACAGCTCCACGATCCTGATTCAAGCTCCCAACGGAAGTGTTGTTACCCCATCATGTTCTCTGTCGTGAATCTCTCGTTGGTGAACTCTGAAAAAATACAGGTATGCCTAGCTGAATCATTTCTAGGGAAGCCCATAGGTGACATGCGATTGTTTTTATTTATCTAGTGCGCACTAGATAGTTTCTAGTGCGTACTAGATAGTTTCTAGTGCGCACTAGATAGTTTCTAGTGCGCACAAGAAACTTTCTAGTGCGCACTAGATAACTATCTAGTGCGCACTAGATAACTATCTAGTGCGCACTAGATAAAATCTATGCTTAGTTCTATTTATAGCTGTTAGCAGCAGGGTATGCTTGCGAAATAATGTAAACAAACAGACCGTTGCCCGTAAAATCGTCAGTTTGCCGTGTGAACTGCAAGGACTGAACTTGAAATAAATTGACAAATTCAAATACAGCTACAATTACTACAATGGAATGTAAACCGTTTAGATAGAGGCCTGACATTTAAACCGATTTTTAGATTCGAAAGCCAGATCAACAGAATTTAGACCCGGCGTGAAGTAATTGATGCGAAATTGACTTATTAATCTCGGCTTTAACTTGCCGAATGATATTCTAGATAACATTATAATTATTTCGTATGCATGCATAGGCCTACATACGGACATTTCTCTAGCGCCTTCACAATTACTTTTCAAAACCAGTGCGCAGGTTAGGCTATATAGTAGGGTGTAAGACATTAGCTCCCCTGCCGTGGACACCACCCCTGACAACCCCTGGGTAGGAAAGCCCCCCCCCCCGTGGTAGATCATAGGGCCTACATTGCATATAAGTGGTAATCCTCCGAAAGGCGGCCCTAAGTTCAAAACACATTTGTTGGTCGTACACGTGTAGAATTGATTAAAAGAATTATTTTTACTTAAATGGAAGCTGGATTGGTGAAAATATTCTTGCTCAAATGGAAGCTGGATTAAATTGGTGAAAATATTCTTGCTTAAATGGAAGCTGGATTGATGAAAATGTTCTTGTTCAGATAGAAGCTGGACTGAAAATGTTTTTTTTAACCCGTTAGTGCCCAAAGTTGTAAAACTCAACAAATTAAGTTGTCAGCAATCTCAACAACTTGGTGCAATAACATGGCTGGGAACTTATAAATTTCACACAACAATGTTGTTGTCAGTTTTGCATCATGTTTTTCTTACATGCCTAAAGTGTTTGAGCGCTAGTTATTTTCTGTATATAATTATATTCTTGTTATGTATACCACCACTGTCTGGGAATGTACGTTTGATATATGGTCAACCTAGAAGTCCTATGCATCTATGGATGTATATGCATGCATATCTTTTTTTATTAAGGAAACTTAGTCTGTTTTCTGTCTTTAGTACTATATGCAGGCAGATATATACTGTCCTGTGAATGCTGCATTTCTTTGTTTATTTACTTTTTATTGTCCTATTAATTGTGCTACCATCATTTGGTGAATAAAAGATTGATAAATTTGTTGATTCCTACTACAATATGAATACTTTCCATACTGTCTGTTATAACGGATGTCGGGTAGGCCTACTAGCCTAGTGATAAACATGGCTTGTAGTACCATCGCAGAACCAGGCCCCCTGGCTATTTCTTACACTGTTTGATGAATGTGTATGATGATTTGCAACATTTATTTAGGCTACTATAGGAGCTAGTTATCTAAATTTATCTAATGTTTGGTGCAGGGCCCCAACTTATTCACCAGCATTTTATAGGCCTACATATGATAGTTTTGAAAATGAACATAATATACTATATTAAATATAAATGTAAATGTAATCGCATATTTATATAGCGGCTGTGTTATGGCTTCGACCCTGAGGGTGAGATCCTTCACCACCGCTACTCCACGTTTATATTGCGACCGAGCCACCCGCAGTAAAGATCCGAGAAATTAATCTCTGACCGACCGGGAATCGAATATAGTGTCCTCATTGAGAAGCGATGCATGTCTACTATATATAGAATACCCATAACAGCATCACCCGGGGGTAGGCCTACCCATAAGGCCGTGCTTGCAGATAACACCAGATTGCCTTCTGGTGTCGATTTCAAAACCATGCATAGCCTATATATAGGCATAAATTTTTATAATAATCTATTATTATTATTATTATTATTATTATTATATAATTTATATCTTTCCAATTTGTTGGACCATCTGTTTTCAACCCTTCTTCAAATCCCAAATTCTTGTAACCCCCATATCATTTTGTGGCTCTTTGCATTTTCTCCAGGTTTTCCATATCCTGTTTCAGATATGGGTTCCATACCAAGATGCAGTAAGTCTGGCCTACTCAGTGACTTATACAACCTCATTATAGTAGATATCTGGTGACGTCTTTCTTATCATGGTTGAAGATGAGCTGCCCTTTTTGCTGCTTCAGCACATTTTCATACGAGTAATTCATGCCATATATGTATGTGAAATGTGTGGTTCCACGACAACTGCTCTACCGACAACTCGTCTCCGGACAATTGGTCTAACGACAACTGGTCTACAGATGAATAGTATTGATGAAGTAGAAGCTGGATTTATGAAAATGGTTTGTTAGCTTAAATGGAAGCTGGATCGATGATTTTATTCATGTATTTCGACATGCATCCAGCTTCTACTTCAGATATAAAAATACCTTCATCCAGCTTCTATTTCTCACCCGTTATTTTCGTCAATCCAGCTTCTATTTCAGATATAAAACAATACCCTTATCCAGCTTATGTCCTGGGCATGACGCTAAACTGCATCCATCCTCTGCCACAGGGAACCAGCAACGTCCCTGCGCCGGTCCTAAGCCCGGACAAAAGGAGGAAGGTTTGCCAGATGGGTGGCGATACACTGGCAGTAAAAGACCCAGACGATTGAAATCCACAAAAACCACTACACAAGTGACATAGCGGCCCAGATGCTCCAAGGTGTCATGATGTGGAGCAGACATGCACAGGTCGGTCAGGACAGACTGGTGGAGAGAGTCGGAGAAGAGAGCATGGGACACATACGGGCATTGACCCAGTTGTCCTTCATGCCTCTCTCCCATATTATCTTCAATCAGATAAGGTGGTCCAGCTGCTTCAAGATGTTAATGGTATGGAGCAGACCTGCTGACCGGACCTGTTGAAGCTGGGTAACATGGCGCGAGACAGACTCAGACAGAGAGTGGCGTCGGACTCCTACGGGCACTGTGCCTAGGGATATTGATATTGATATTATCCAGCTTGCATTACTTAAGCGTTTTTCATCAATCCAGCTTCTATTTCAGATCAAGAAATACTTTCATCCAGCTTTTGTTTCTCATACGTTATTTTCATCAATCCAACCTCTATTTCACGTGTAAAAACTTTCATCCAGCTTCCATTTCTCAAGTGCTGGATAAGTTGTCTGTAGACCAGTTGTCGCAGACGAATTGTCCGGAGACCACTTAATATTGTCGTTAGACGAGTTGTCGGTAGATGAGTTGTCGTGACACCGAAATGTGTAGGGACAAAAAATTTCATTACTGCATTCTATAAAAGCGCTTCAGTTATCTATTAGTGCTTATAATATTGACAATCGACATGCGTATAAATGCTAATTTGAGCAGTAGCAAATAATTATCAAAGTTCCGCTTTTACTCGTGCCATGGAAATATTCGTCTATATATAGGTCTACATAGACTAGGCCTAATATACTCGTGCGTATAGGCATGAAATAATTCGGCAATTTAAAGCCGAGAAGTTGTTTGACATCATTGCACGTTATTTGTTAAATCGTATTGTCCATTTATTCTAAATTAAATCCTTATAGTAATAGAAATTACTTGTAATTGAAAGGTCGGACTGACGATTTTACAGGCATTTGTTTACATGGATTCGCAAGCATACACTGTTGCTGACAGCTATAAAAAGAACTATATAGGCCCTTAGCATAGATTTTATCTAGTGCGCACTAGATAATTATCTAGTGCGCACTAGATAATTATCTAGTGCGCACTAGATACTATCTAGTGCGCACTAGATACTATCTAGTGCGCACTAGATAAATAAAAATAATCGCATGTCACCCATGGACTTCCGTAGATATGGGCTGAAAACCATAGGGGATTACTTTTTTGGCGCACCCTGTATATTTCAGTAAGTCTGTGTGTTTGTTTGCTTGCTTGTTTGTGTTAGCTATGTACGGCCACAGTTTTGAAGCAATCGACTCCAATTCTTCACAGTGGTGTCGGGGTCGACTCGACACTGGTCATTGGGGGTCGGCGAGTCTCTGCCACCATGGAGGCCAGGGTGGGGGCAAAACCCCTAATTTTTCCTACTTTTTCAGCCGTTGCCAGGCATAGTTTCACACTTATTCACCTGAAACGTTGTAGCTACACAGATTTTTACAGTGGCCACCTCGCCTCCACCAAACACGTGTGTGTTTGGGGTGCGGTGAGGGTGGAGGAGGGGCTGGGGAAGGGGTGGGGAAGAAAGTTTTTCCAGAAAATCAAAATTTTACGGGTGGCGTACCGGTGGAGATCGGAGTGTGGCGGGGGTGTCGTGGGCGTGTGGTGGTGGGGGTGAAGGGGTGGGAGTTGGGTGGGGTGTGAGAAGAAATGTTTTCTCGAAAACCCATATTTCACGGGTGGCGCGCGGGTGGAGGTCGGAGTGTGGTGAGATGTCTTGGGGTGTGGTGGGGTGGGCGGTGGAGGGGAAGAAAAATTTTCCCAAAATTCAAACTTTCACAGGCGGCGTACCGGTAGAGGTTGGAGTGTTAGGGTGTCGAGGGGTGTAGTGGTGGGGGCTGGGGGTGGGGGTAGGGGGGGAGGTGGGTGAGAGAAGAAAATTTCTCCCGAAAATCAAAAATTCACGGGTGGCGTACCGATGGAGGTCGGAATGTGGTGGGGTGTCGTGGAGTGTGGTGGTGGGGGTGTGGGGCGGGAGGTTGGGATGGGAGAATTTTTTCCGAAAACCCAAATTTCACGGGTGTCGTACCGGTGGAGGTCAGAGTGTGGTGGGTGTGGTGGGGTGGTGGAGGTGGAGTGGGGTGGGGGGAAGAAAAACATTTTTGGGGGTCGGAGGGAGGGAGGGGCTGAGGGATTGGCCGGGAACGGCCGAATCCTAAAATTCTCGGGCAACGTCTGGTACCCCAGCTAATAAATGAATATTGATGTTGAAAAGATGTACGCTATTCAAGGTTTTCAATATAATTGAATATTGATGTTGAAAAGATGTATGCTATTCAAGGTTTTCAATATAATTGAATATTGATGTTGAAAGATGTAGATTATTCAATGATTTCAATATAATTGAATATTGATGTTGAAAGATGTAGACTATTCAAGGATTTCAATATAATTGAATATTGAAGTTGAAGAGATTTAGACCGTTCAAGGATTTCAATATAGGGCTTACATAGCGCGATGAGTTAACAGAGTGTGGGCCCTAAAAGCATTGTTAGCCTATCTGATGGTTTATTAGTAAAATGGAGAAAGTAATAACCGTTTCCGCGGGAAATGCCGCGCTTGACTTTTTATCTTCACGGTGATACGGCTGACTTTGCTTCCATTTCCAAGGTGTTACGGTATCCCTTAACCCTATATTGCACACTGTTAACCCCAGGCAACATAACACTTTAAGGCATCGGCGCTTGGAGAAAGTGTTTATAAGTTCAATGCATGAAGGTAGTCCTAACAATAGCAGCAATTTTAATAAAGGCATTCTTTGTTAAAATTGCTGCTATTGGTAGTTTGACGCACTCTACAGAAGAGCATAGGTTGCATCCGGTATACGTTTAGGAAGCCTACAGCGGTTGAGACAATCAACTTTCCAACAGTCACTGTGGTAGGCTACTAGTGGTTAATGCAGAAAGAAGTTTACTGTGTTTTCTGGGTCATTATTTCTTACAATAGGTAAGCACGTGAGTTGCGTTCCATTGTAGATTTGCTGCTAGTCTTACGCATGCAATCCCTGAACGGAGGACAGATGGGCGTCGGTGAACAGAAGGCCAGACTGATGTCTCCTGTATTCCAGTTAAGCAAAGAGAAGACGTCTTGTCTCGTCCTTCAATTCAAAGCCCTGTTTGAGCTCAGAGTCATGCTCGGATACGTGAAGAGCGACGGTAGATACGAGGAGAGATTGGTCCATCGCAATCTGAAGCCAATGTCTTCTGTTGGTTTCCTCATTCTTCAAAGAGACGTTGGTGGTTTTACGGTCGAAGGACAACAGTTCGTCCTCGTCTTTGAGTCGAAAAGTCAACAACTGAACAGCGATTTGCTCATCGTCAGCGAAATACAACTTCATGAGAACGAGTGTAACTGTACGAATCTTTCATCTGTAGGCTACATATTCTGCGTTTTATTTAAGTAAGTAGGTGATCTTTATTAACACGAGACAAACGCTCACTCTTTACAAGAGCTATACCGGTACATACAGTGGCGAAAAGTAGCACAATACTGCATTATTCGAACAATGCAAAAATATGTAGCCTACACGAAAGTGGTATAATAAACATTTAGAGAAAGACTGTTTGATCAGTTAGATTTCTATTGTCCTGATCTGAGGAACGTGAACATTGGTAATGCCTAAAACTGGAACCAGGTCAGATCTTGGGTCAAACATTAATAGACTTGCTATAGCACTATCCCAATTTTTTACTTGTACAGTGAATGACCGATGAAGGATTTCTTATGCAGCAGCGTGTGGTACTGCAGTACCGGTAATTCATAATTATTATGCACATTCATGTTTCCTTAAAGTTAAATTTACGTAGGTGCTTTGAGGGCAGTAATTGGTGAGGTCAGTGATGAGCTAACTGGATACTCATAAAGAATTTCAATTCAATTTTCTCGTAAATCTTCCCCACCGTCAAGCTGTCGCTACTCAAGAGATTGCTACGTTCAGATCTGCGTGAAAACGAGTAGGCCTACAACTGCCAGAAGCCAAATTGGTCCTCCACAGTTTCGCGAGACATTTTAGGTCTGAGCTATTTAGTTACAGCAATTTTTTCCGCAATTCTAGAAAGAATCGTCGCTGCAATCCAAATAGTTCTAGCTAGAGCCGGACGACCGTCGAACCAGCACTTATAGCGATGACCTTAGAAGACTTAGAGTCTCATCGCTGTCGTTATGTAGACGTGAGTGCGCAGTGCAAGTATAGAGTGCGTCTAATTTACATGCTTTTGATCAGAGTTTATGCAGTTGAAAGATGGATGAAATTGGCAATAAATATGATTATTTACTATTTGTTGTCGATGTTCGTCCAGCATATAAAGCACCCGTAAATTTAAGCGACTGACTCCAGCATCCATGAAATCCGAATTAGACCTTCACGTGCCTTCTCAGTGTTATGTACAAAATCCAGAGGTAGAAAGTCAGATTATGACACGAAACCAAGGTGAAGAAAACTGAACATAAAAAATTTATTCACAAACAAACAAAATGGCCGCCATAACACGCGGCGACTTCTGGGGAGAACCAGACGACTTGAACGAACGATTCGTCCATGCAGCGGTGGTTGAGTAAAAACGGATTGTCGAAAAGAATATTCTTGTTAGGTTATAATTTATGAAAGTGGGATTGATGAAAATATGTTTTCCTTAAATGGAAGTGGGATTGGTGAAAAGATTTTATAGCTTTAAGAGAACTTCTTGTGGTGAATAATATAGTTTTAATAGAAATTGTATGAAAAAAGTAGTTTTTGCTAAAATTGAAGTTGAAATGATGAATTGAATTATTGCCTAAATGGAAGTTGGATCTATGAAGAATAGTTCTTGCTCAAATAGATGCTGGAACGACTAAACAAACGCGTGTTTAAATGGATGCTGGATTTATCCAATTTATTCCGTGGACGAAACACTTTTATGATTATTTGTGGTCGGCATGCATTAATTACAACGATTAAAGTAATAGACGAAGACGAGAAATAAGAAGATGTAGGCCTAAACGAAGAAATATAACAAAAATGGAAAAAAGAAGAGACAGAACACAAGAAAGCAAAAATTATAATGGAGAACCAGAAATGAGGAGGTGGTGAAGAAGAAGAATAAACAAAATAAGCCGGTGAAGAAGAATAAAAAGCAAAAACCGTCTAACTTGTTCAACTTATAATTTATCACACATTGATTTAATTGCAGATTTCGCAGATGACGTCGCTTGGAACGGATTCTGCGACTTTTCGTCGACAGATGGCTCATGTCCGATGGCTGACCAATCAGATCTCGGCTACAGCTGGTCACCTGCTCCCTTTATCTCCTTTAATGCCGGTAAACTGTGAAATTATATATAAGCTTATTATATTATATATTCATTTGTTTATTTCTCGCATTTGCTATAGCGTCCCTTCAAGCTCACTACCAGAGGCGCTCCCGACTACGGCGCGGACACTGTCGGAGTTTCATGCCGAAGCGCACGATCAATTGCGATATATGTAGGGCCGATACAATGAGTATACCTACGTAATTTCTATGTAGGCCCTATTGTATACCTTTTAGCTTGTTGTTTCGATAGGCATTTTGAGACATAATATTGGCCAATCACAGTTTATTTGAGTGAGCCGTCAATTATAATTAATATTAATTACTAGCTGTACCCGGCCACGCGTTGCTGTGGCTGAAAAGACCGTCCAACCCTCCCTTCCTAATTCCCTTCCCCTGCCTCCCTCCCTCCCTTACCCTGCCTCCCTCCCTCCGTTCCTCTGTCCCTCCCTACCTCCATTCCCCTCCCTCTCTCCTTCCCTCCTCCATCCCTCCCCTCCTCCCCCTCCTTCCCGTTTCTTCCCCTCTCTCCCTCCCCTCCCTACCCCTCCATCCCTCTCCTCCCTCCATCCTGTCCGCTCCCTCCCCTCCCCCTTCCTTCCGCTCCCTCCCGCTCCCTTCCTCCCACACGGCCGCATTCAAATGGAAATAAATTGAATTCGCTGAAATCGAATGCAATGTTGTGTTTTTTCGAGAAAAGCATATAAAAACCCGTCCACTCGAACTTTGTGTGAAAATTGTCAATCTAGCCTTTTCTAGCCTTTTTTTGACCGGATCTGACCTTTTTCAAAATTCCGAGTGGCATCCCTGACTTTATTCAAAATTCCGAGTGGCATCCCTGTACGTTATAAATACACGGGCCAAAATGGCGGAGTATGCGTTAAAGTTAAAATGTATAAACGTGTCAACTCGAGGAGAAAGTAGTGTTTTTTGGTGTAAAAGATTTGTTTCTTTCCAGGAAATCCTTTTACAAACACGATCGTATTCGAACGGAGCGTTTTGCGAAAAATTTCAAAAGAATCGGTCATGAAGTTTCCGATAAATTCCATTAGGAACAAACTTTTTACATTTTTATTTATATAGATGAGTAGACTCGACTACGTGATACGGTAAATTTAATCAAGGCACTCCTCGTACAGATTTTTACGCATGACTTGTGAGCAAAAATATATCAAATATTCCTCTGGATGCTTTTCTTTAATGATTTTGGATTCATAAAGTTGTTGTCGTATATGATGTCCTTTGATAGGACTTGAATCACTTTTTTTGACATCACAGTTTCAATGGGATTTTCTTAAAATATTTTCCTATAGGTGCATATCGGTGCAAAAAATGATTTTGGTCGTAAGGAATTTAGAAAAATTATTTAGCACTCTATGGTAATATTATATTTATGGGTAGTGTGACATGACCTCATTCTCATTTCAGTTCAAAGTGACCATTTATATTCCACCCCAACCTGAAGTCTTAGAACGATGGGCTCGGTGTCCACACTACAATTTTTGGCTCCCGAAGGCAGGATTGTGAGCAAAACTTGAAACTTCAAGATCAAAACAAGACCAAGGCAGTTGGATTCTAAAACCCACACCAAGACAGTGCCGAACCAAGATCGAGATTTAGACCGGGCCACATGGAGTAGGCCTATACAGAGTTTGCTTAATCAACGGTAAAAATTTATGCGATAGGCCTACATGAGAGAAGTATGACAGAAGTAGGCTATGGGGATTGTGCACAATTCAGGGAAAGTGTCCGATATCCGAGTTTTTGTAAAGTGTCTGAAATGAGGCAGAAGACAGAGAGGCGTAGGCCTATCAGCCTGTGCGTAATTCCGTCGTGGTGCTCTCGCATCGAAGCCCCATCACACAGGCGGGCAATGCAGCGTCATACCAACCGCAGTAACAAGAAAAAAAGCATCAAATTAGCTATTCCTCCCTCCATCCCCGGATCCCATGCGACCACAGCATCCGAAGTGTGTGTCTATCAGTGAAGGCTGCAGCTGTAGAGGTTTGCTGCTGCTGTGTGTGTGTGCGTGAGACAGCCATTCGTGACTTATATTATTGTTATATTCGTTTAATGGTAACAAAACTGATAGACACACCTACGCTATCAGGTACAAAAAGCAGTTTATCAAATACAATATAATACCTATGGAATATGACTTGTCTTTAGCATTGACTGCTGAATTTGTCTTAAGATGAGAGCACAAAATGACAGAAATTACAAAAAGAATGATTCTATGTTTATATAGGCTACTATAGGCTAATGAGATTCGACTCTTTTTCTTTTCTTCAGCATTAATGAGCATATGGTGCCTTCCTATACAAAACCCGAGAGATGTAATGTCTGTCATCTTTGGTTGGCAATACAAAGTTGTGAGGGCGTGGCCTTAATTATTGGTAGGGACGATCAGCAACCGGTGGGAAAAGCGGTCGGAGAACATGGAAATCGTTTCTGGAAACGGCAGCTAAAAGACGAGCACCAGCGAGATCAACCATTTCAGTCGCAGTAGGCGAGTCATTAAATTTTGACAAGTACCCTGATCGACGGACTCTTGATAATAGGCGCTCGATTCTGGCTCGGTCCTGAGCAGTCATAAAACCCCACCAGGCAGGAGCAGCATACAACATTCTTGAAACAGTAGTTGTTCTTGTAACTGTATGAAGAGCATCCGGCGACAGTCCATGAGCTCTCAACGTTCGTAGGGCATGAAGGGACCCGGCACAAGATGAAACCACATTGTCTACATGAGAGGTGACTCGAAGATCAGAATTGAGGGTTATTCCAAGTATATTTATTGACGTTACTCTCTGCAGTCCATCCATGAGTTCTGGAGCATCCACACTCTGACGACAGGAGACGATCATTTCTCTCGACTTTGAAGTGTTCAGTCGAAGGTTGTTTTTGGCTGCCCAGCTCTTAACCGAGTCAAGTTCCTCATTGATTGTCTTACGCATCAATGAGCCAATTAGCAGATAGGTATCATCTGCAAATTTCACTATGCAATTTTTCGGGTTAATCGGCTGCAGATCAGAAGCATCGATTATATAAAACGATGGTCCAATCCCAGATCCCTGGACTATGCTACAGTTGATGGTCCAGATCGAGGAGAAGTCTCCCTGGAACTTGGTGATATGCTTTCTATCTTTTAAAAAGTTTAAGCGCCAGTTATAAACAAAATCAGGAATGTGTAGTTCCGATAGCTTTAAAGCAAGTGAAGAGTGCCGGACAATGTCAGACGATTTTGAAAAATCAAGGGAGATTAATGTTACATAGTTATTTTCCTGAAGGAGATTTGATGTGTGATGTAGTACAGAAATAATGGCAGAGGTCGTAGAACCGGTTGGACGAAAAGCATACTGGTCCTTGAGGTTACATGCAATCGGCGAAACTGAAATTGCATGATAAATGAACCGCTGCACCAATTCTCTCTCCACCATCCGTGATAACACAGGTGTGACGGATATTGGTCTCTAGTCCTATACAAACTTGCTTTACTTACAGACAAAACTTCTGTTCAAAACGACACTTTAAATCCTTTTCGCTATAAAGAGGCCACAATTATTTTCATATTTGACCTGTTTACGCAAATTGAATAGGATCGACGACGGGCCTTCGCAGTGAATTCGACGGCTATACCACTGGAGAAGTGTCTAGAATGCTCACTCCCTCATACACTTCCACTAAGCAAATGCCATGTCTTCTTCTTTTGGCCACATTCTACTCCACTAATATCCGTCTCAACTTCTCTCTGCTGTCGACAAACGACTCGATCACTCTGTCTCCGCCAAAGGTCGTGCAGGCAAATTCAAAGGACGGACCAGACATTCAGCAGTTCTACATCCATCTACCGGTTCGAGTTCCAGTTATGCTGGAGATCAGAGCGTCTCAGTTCTACTCCGGATCGATGGAATATTCGACTGTCTTCCTTCGACGCATTGCACCGAATTCGTGTCGAGTCATCCAACCAGGTATGATCGCAATACAGATTAATACTGCTTGGTATTGTAGGTAGAACGACATTTAATCCCGTGACACTTAATACCACGACGGTTAATACCGGACACTTAGTCCCGGTGTCACGTGATATTCTATCCCCCCTGAAAGCTATCTATGGGGGATGAATTAATCTATCCGCCCAGGATGGAATTAACCGGCATAGACTATCCGGGGGGATAAACCATTCTATCCCCTTTATTGAAAAATGCGTGGTGACATTTGGCCATTGAAAAAAAATATGAATTGCAACTTGAGCCTCTGAAATTGGATTGAAAGATTCTCGCTTCTGGCCAAAATATTGGTAAAACACCTCAGGGGATATTTTTGGCCAGCCCTGAGCTCTTCCCCGGTTTGATCATAGCATCTTTCATATAGCAGTGTTCAAAACCTGCTCGGTGCATCTGTCGGCAGTGGCGTAGACAAAAGGTTTTAGGGGTGAAACCCTAAATTGGCTTAGGAAAAAGTTTTTAAAATGCTATTTGTTTAATTAAATAAATAAATTGTTTGTAGTAGCAATTGTTTTCTTCCCTTTGTTACTTTATTCCCTTTTATACTATTTAATTTATTTACTGTAATACTGTTGAGTTGGTGTCAGGAAAGGCATCCGGCCATAACCCACCCCATCATAAATTCCTGGCTACTCCACTGTCTGTCAGTCTTGAAGTTTATGATGACTCTAATAATCTGCTCCATTCACAAAAATAATATTTTTTTCAAAACGCTTTGATTCATGTCTTCCAGCTTCTTTTCTATTAGCCCAGCTTTCTACTTCATACGTTGCGACTGGCAACACAGCACAAAGTATAGCTTTTATCTCTTGTGTACGGTACGTAAACGAACTTTTAATGTTCTATTAAATTTGAATAATACGATTGCAATTTTCAGTGTCTATTCCTATGGAGATAATTAGCTGCACAGATCTGTTCAGTTTGTGCGGCTACCAACTTGAAGGTGACTGGACAGAATATATTAACTCAAACTTCGATGGCCAACCATGTGAGATATACTTTGCATCGTACTCTTAAATATAGGTCTGTACCTACTTATTAAACTGTGCTGGATCAATGTGTAGAACGACCTCACGTTTACCCCTCAGTGTTTTCGCAATGAAGAAACTGACATAGGAGGCAGGGACTTCAACAAGCGCATTTATTTAGCCTAGGATGGGTTGCACAGGACAAGGCATAAGGTAATCTATGTATAGTGCCTAAACACGACTTAACAACTCCCGACTTAGCCATTGGAATTTATCCGTATGCACGAAACAAAATAGCAAGTGGAATAACTAATCTACACATTCCTTGCACCCGACGATGCATGACGCTTGCTCTTCCCCCAATTCAATAGGTTATAGCTGAGCGCGCATGCGTGAAAGATATTTATATGCGGTCGTTGCCAGCGTGGGGTAAACAGATTCAGACCTAAAGACGGGCCACAGGGAAATATCGACGGCTGCCTATTGTTCACGCTGTCCAGCTAACGTCGGCCGTCTATTGTTCACAATGGGAGTAGCCGTCTTACTCCTACCTCGGAGTTGGAATGACGTTATACCTTGTTTAATTCGCTAATCTCAAGCCGTGCATACGGAAATAACCCAGTATTCCGGAATAGGCCAGATTTAAGCCATATATAAGAGTTATCCCCTTATGTGCATACGGGCCCTGAAGGGCAGGAAGCACTTTTCACGAAGTTGGCTGTTTCAAAGCTTGTAAAGACGGCGCCTCTCTTTGTCACTCCAACGGCTAAGGTGAACAGTGTTTATTACTGCAACGAAGTACTTGCAAGAGGACTGCTACCTGATAATCCCCAACTGTCTGGAGTTGATGGTTATAGCCTACATCTTTCAGCAAGATGAAGCGCTGGCGCATCGTTCACGTCATGTAGCCTATCTGAACGCTAACGTGCCAGAGTTTATAGAACCTGATAACTGGCCACCGAACAGTCCGGATTTAAACCCGATTGACTATTCGATCTGGGGTTGTCTTCAGCAACTATCATGAACCGAAACGTGACGTTGAACATTTGAAAGAAGTGATTCTTTGCTGCTGAGCTGAAATAACCCAACCACTGGTGGACATAGGCTATTATTGAGTCTTTGTTTGACTGATGGTAAATCCACTCAAGATATTAATTGTTATTAATTGTTAGTACTGATTAAGTGATTGTTTAGAATTGAAAATTTCAGTTTCAAACTTTTGTTTTTTCTTGCAGTTTTAGGCCCTATGGCAAAAATATGGCACGTCGAATATTAATAGCATTATCTCAAAACGTCGTAGTAGTATCTCGTTGATATTGTAGCGGATCACTAGGGCTGGGCAAAAACCACCAGGAACCGAACCCCAAACCCTAGTCGCTCAGGCGTGATGTCCGTCCGTGCAGTCCGGCGTCAACTGAAGATTGACGACTAGCCAGTCAGGCTTGAAACACATTTATTCGACGATCAAACAGAAACTCACAATGCAGTCCACAGCCAACTTCTATAGCGCCAGTGTTCGGAGCAAGTTCGGAGCAATGTTCGGAGCAATGTTCGGAGCTATTCGTGTAGCGCCACTGTCCCAAAACCACTGCACCACTGTTCACAGCAATTGTCAATGCAGAGCGCCGAATCGTCGTCGTGTTGATCACCGCTGCCTCGCCAGCGCACGCAGGGAATCTGTGTAGCGGGTCGGGTTTCGAACCCGAGTCGGCGTCGTCGAAGACAGGAACTGAACCACTGCGCTCACCCGATCGGAAGCGTAGGCAGGTCCGGCGTTGAATCCTGTTCGTCGCGGCACAGCGACGATCACCAGTCCTTCCGTCGTCTGTAGGCGTCGGATTTCCGAAGAGCACGACCGCGGGTCAAGAATCGAACCGCAGCCGACAGCGTTGCACAGCAAAGGCCTCCAAACCTTTCCGTCGTCGACAGCGTCGGATCCCAATCGAATACGTCGGTAGCAGCGGCGTCGAACTCCAAATCGTCGGCGTTGCACAGCGGAGATCACCAGACCTTCCGTCACGGGTCAGGCTTCGAATCCAAGCGTCGTCGTTGCACAGCAAAGGTCATCAAACCTTTCGTCGACAGGCGCTGAATTTCGGCAGCGTCGTCAAATCGTCGTCGCGCTCTCCAAAGCGTTTTCCGTCGGACGATTTCCTGCTGACTGCACCGCGAGTCGATCCCGCAACCGCCGACCGACGCGTCTTCCCACTGTTCCACGGCAACTCGCTGACTGTTTCCCTCGATCAAAGACTGCTGATGACAGTTGACGTCTGCTGATGACTGCCTGTGACTGCGATGACTGACTGTGTGTGACGACTCATTTATATATACACACGCCAAGCCACACCCATGCATAAATTAAGTAGACGCCTGTCAGGCCCAGGTAGACGCTTGGCCACGCCCATGCATACATTAAGTAGACGCCTGTCAGGCCCAGGTAGACGCTTGGCCACGCCCATGCATAAATTAAGTAGACACCAGGTAGACGCTAGACCACGCCTATGCATGAATTAAGTAGACACCAGGTAGACGCTAGACCACGCCTATGCATGAATTAAGTAGACACCATGTATACGGCTAGACCACGCCTATGCATAAATTAAGTAGACACCATGTATACGGCTAAGTTTTAACGATACACAGGCAGACAGGGACACGGACAATTAATTAAAACAATCTTCAGGGGCCTATTTTCACAACAATATTTTGCAGAATGATGGAACGGATAATTGTGTTCAATCTGATATATTGGACAAGACGCTCAGATTAAAAAGTATTCAAGTTGTAAGGCATCAAAGTTGTTGCATTTCTAGAGACCCACCCTGTATATAAAGTACAAAACAACTATATTTCCTATAGAATTATTATTCATTAAGTTCAGTATTTTACCGAGGTCATCGGTTTACTATATCGGTATCCATGGACCACGGACCACGGTCATAGACCAAAATATTGAAATAGCAACGATTATATTTATAATATGAAAGCAATTTGTTGAGAAACAGAATGAGCGAGTCACGGTTGTCTTAATATGTTGCAGATCTGTTGTGGGGTCTTTCAACGGGGAAAATCCCATCAACCGACGACACAGTATACAGTCAAAACATCGTCTTGACACCTCCGTTCAGCACCGACGAAACTCTTCTACTAAGATTCACACTAAACATCAGAGAAGCACCTGCTGCGCTATCAAAGACCAGACTCAGTTTGGAAGTCTATAGATCGTCGTCACTCGGGATTCTTACGTCAAAGCTGGCCAGCTACTCTGGCACTCAAGAAGAAACCATTGAACTGTGCCTTTCAGCTGGAGTATTCAAGTTGGCGTTTCTTGCGTACACCAACGATTATTCCTTTTCATCGAGAATTCAGTTGTCTGATTTTCAGTCAATAGAAATAGAGTGTGAATCGCCAACTCAAATCAGCTACTGTAAGTATCTAAATGCAACATGGATGCCATTCTTAGTAGGGTGGAGTGAAAGAATGAAATTAATATTTCTGAATCAGCAGGATGTGCAAGAGTTGTGTACTGCCCAAAGTGTGGGCATAAGACATATGTGGGGCACAAGACATATGTGGGGCACGGTGGTGTAGTGGGCATGTTCGTTGCTTTGCAGCCGGAGGGTTGCAGGTTAGAATCCACCTCAAGCCGTCGCGTAGGTACCTTGAGCAAGTCCTTCACTCACAAATGCTTCGGCGTGGAACTCTAATGCTGTGTCCGTGCTGTAGTCGGGAGCGCCTCTGAGTAGCGAGCTTCAAGGGGCGCTATAGAAATGGAGAAAAAATAACTAAATAAATGTGCTGAGTGGGTGGCATAGAATTGGATTTCATGCAGTTTTTAAGGTGCCTCAAATCTACCAAAACTCTAAAAAGGTCTAAATTCTGCATAGACGTCTTAAACATTGTTATACTTACAGTGTCATGTTTTAATGACTGTAAGTATGGTCATGCCTTTTAGTTCATTGAATACATCCATAAACGCGTTCACGTCTCTGGCTATATTCCGGACGCGGCGCTGCATTGGCGACCCTTCCAACAGCGGATGACATACCGGATCCCTGCCTTGATACGGCGGTGCTTGCAGCTGGGCCTCACCTCTGTCTACATGCAAGAGCTCCCTTGCCCTACTCTTGGCGCCCCTTGCTCCCTCCACTCAACTAAGCTGGCTATGCTCCTCCTTTGCCCCTTCTGACAGAACCGCGTCTTCTCAGTCGTTCTAAAACTAGATCTGGAACGAATTCAGGCTCTTGTCATTATGTTTACAACACAGAGTTCATTTGATGTGCAGTCTAATCTAACCTCAAGATCTTCCTTTTAGACACGCTGGCTTCCGAATCACTTCTGAGTAGAAATTTTGAGAGGGGTGCAATATAAACATAATTATATGTAATGAATGCAAGAATGGTAACCAAGAAACCGAAAAGCAGACAAATTAGTGGTTATCCAGTATTAGCGTTAGGCCTACATCACAATTATTATTACCTCAGACGGTGTTTCCGACATGACTCTGCTGACAAGATGAACTGCTCCCTCGTCGGCTCTAATTAATTATGTGAGAAGAGAGAAAACAATGGAGTCGTGGCTGGACTGAGAGTGCCGCTGATAAGATTTCTTGAGGGGGTTCTGCATAAGCACTCAGAATGGATGAATGAATTAAAGGTTCTTGCTCAGTCATTCATTCATTTCGAGAATTTATATAGCGCCTCTTACTCAGAGGCGCTCCCAGCTCAGCCACGGCTGAAAAAGGAGGGTTTGAGCGACCTATAAAGAGCAGGTGAATTTAGCCCAGGCATAAGTCCCAAGGTCAGTGGGAGGCCATTCCAGATAGCGGGATCCACAGTAGAAAAGGCTCGGCGCTGTCTGGTAGAAGTGCGAGCTCGATGAACTAAAAGCTCCCCCGCTGTCGCAAAGCGAGGAGTTCGACGGGCTGCAAGTACGGAGACAGGTGGACAAAGGCTAGACACAAAATCAATCCACACAAAGAACCTTGGGATAGACAGGTATGAATGAGCACAATCAAGAAGGCATCGCGAAACAAGTGCAGCGATGCCTCGGTATGAGATGCGCTGTGAAACAGGGAGCCAATGAAGAACGTCACGCATATAAGCAGAGACGGGGCATAGTCTATTTAGGAATGCGGCCAATGAGGCGAGCAGCAGAACGAAGAACTCGTTCAAGCTCTTGCTGTGGCTGATGCAGCGGAACAGATGACTCGTGCTCTTGAAGAAGGGTAAAGCTGCTGGGAAAGGCACCGACTAAGTTGCTTATTGAAAACCAGAGCCAGTGGTTAATTCAAGATGGCTTGCAACAGCTAACAGAATTCTGCACCTCTACTTTACTTCTGCAAAACCATCAGAACAAGTTGTCACAGAATACACTACATGAAGTTATATACGCTTCTGCAGTCTGGTTTGGCATCAAGACAGCAACAGTTTATTCTGTTTTTATCAATGAGTTAACAGCATGTGTAGCATAGGCCATAGGCCTATACATTGAGCAATTTAGCACATTATTGAAGACCTCAAGTTTTGGGTTATAATGCGATGGCTTTTTGATAGTCGATGCACCTCAAAGCATTTTAATAGAGGGAAGATATTTTACGCTAGCAAAACTTGTATCTAGGCCTGTAGGCCTAAGTGAGATTTGCACCCCTTGCAATTGAAGATTCACTAAAACATTATCAGTTCAAAACACGAATGTCACTCGATTACCTCGATAGGTCCCTATATAGATTTTTCGGGTTAGAAACTGCTCGTGGTTAAACCTTTTTTCGTCAGTCAAGTTGGTAAAGTTTCGATGAAGAGAGTGTGACACCCGCACGCCGTTACAATGTCATGCCTAAGTCTTATAGTATTTTAGTCCTATTATAATTATAGTTAATTGATTTTCTTCATGATATGCGATGCTCACTCTTTACGAATTAGGTATTCCCAATTATTGAAATTTCTGTCCGCGGAATACTTATCTTAAATATATTTAAAAAAAATAGAACTGATGATTCGGAATTCATTTTCTTCGGTTTGACCTTTTTAGCATGTGGTGATGACGATGTGTGTCTGTCTCGGGCGATAAGTCCGTCTCCACAGTTGGTTTGGAACTATTCAGCCGGTAAATTCATTCGAATTGAAGGCGATGGTAAGAATCTGTTTGGATCATCATCATCAGCAGCAGCAGCAGATATATCTACTTTAGATGTTTTTCTATAGTGTTTTTAATTCTAAATCTAATTCTAAGCAACGTGTTCAATTCTGATCTGGTCGAGCTGGAACTCATTGAATGCTTCAAAGTTCTAGCTCTTCTCAGATATGTTATCTGAAGCGCAAAATACTCAACCACTAAAACCGTGAGGGTCTTCATTCTTTTGATTGTTGGTCGTGTTCTCCGATATAGGGTCATTCAAATAATAGAAAGATTTATTCATTTGATGAAAAGTTGAGTTGTTTGGCTATACAGGGCACTAGATGTCTGTATGCAGCCTATGCGTAATTAGGCTAAGCATAGCCTGTGATGCCTATCTATGCGCATATTCATTAGTCTTGATTTCGCATTTTGCAGAAGTCTTGATTGTCGTGTATGACCTGTACGGAACGCTCAGCCTGAGAGAGTTCGACAGTTTCACGACAATTTATCTGAAGGCGGTTGGAAATTTCAATGCAACTCTGCAACTTACGCTTGCCGCCGATAGACCTGGTTGCTCTGAGGACGATTTCTACCACGCATTTGTTAGTTTTCATCCGGTACTTTATTGAAAACTTAAAAAAACTAAGTTATGATTTTGAAATATGCATCGTTTACAAATAATTCATCTCCTAATATAATGAAATCAAATGCTTTTGTGATGTCCGATGCTCTCGTGTGAGTCGTGTCCATGGGAAAATCTACTCTCTTCCATGCACAATTTGTCACGTCGAGTCAACGTGAACAAACCGGTGTATACGGCGAGATGATCTGCTATATTTGCATGCGATCGAGATCCATCGCCTCTGCTTGCTCAATGCTCATAGCAGCTGCCACTCCTCGCGACTACTTGGGAAACCTCGCCAAGCTGTTTAATGCTGGAGATAAAGCTATCTCAGAAGCGACTAATCTTATAATTATCAGCGCATTGTCAAGACACTTTTGGTATCTCGTATCGCTTTCATATTTTATCCTCACACCCCTGCCTAACTTTCATATTTTAATAATTATTTATGGACCAGTTTAAGATATTAAAACTCATCACACGTACATTTAAAACCTTCACATCTGTTATCAAACACTCTGTATAATCGCCAAGCGACTGTTGAATGTGAGCAATACTGAGTGAAGGCCTCTGCTAAGTAGCCGTCCCACCGCAGACTCCAAGATATAGGCCTGCTTTAATGAACACTCTAAAGTTCAACACAAGTTTCAACATAATGGGCCATTTGGCCCCATATACAATTTATATATACATATATATAATATAATACAGATCTATCAGCACCGATAACAGTGGCGGCGCCAGGATTTCAGTTTTGGGGGGCATCGACCGAAATCTCATGGAAATTTTCAATTGTCATCCGCCGAAATTTCTGACGACCTTTTTTTTAGTCGTCAGGTTGAAAATCGAAGAAAATCGTCGAAAATATTGCCTTTTTTAGGGGTATTAGCCTTTGATAGGGGGCCTAGCCCCCTACCCCCTATAGCGCCGCCACTGACCGATAATAATCCGCAGCATTCCAATTCCGTTTGTGATGCAGAGATTCTTTGCAGAAGTTTATTGCGATTGACGTCAGTGTAACTGCGCAGATAAGCACGAAAGCGACGAATGGTCAACTGGAGTTGGATGCGGAGAAGGGCCCGATTGGCCTCAACTCATGGCAGACTTGGTCTTCGAACGATGTAATTGAGATCAGCTACGAAGCGAATGTGGCTCGTTGTTTGGATCTCGGAATATATCGCATCGATTTGCAAGATCCTCCGGAGGGTAGGCCGCGTCTTCTTCTCTCAATGCCAGCTTCTAACACATGTCTAAACACAATGTCTTCAACAAATCCAGTTGCACAGAATCAGTGCCATCAGTGTTTATTTTGTAATTGTGCGTATGATGTTAAAGGCAAAGGCGGAAACAAACTTAAATATTACGTGGAATTTGAAGGTATAAATATTTTCCTTTGTGTTTAAGTCAAGCCCTATTTTCAAACGACGCTTCTTATTGGTATAGAATCAAAGCAGATTCTTACACTGGACCAGAGTGCATCGCAGTCATTCGTATTCAATCATTTAAAACTGGTGCATCGATGTGCGTGTGCACAGTGGCACTGCACACTCTTCAGCTTCATAGCTATATACACGTATTCATTTAACTTCTTGTCTTTCCAGGTTACTCGCTGCGCTTGACAAAGAACTTGGAAAGCGATCTCAGAGACTTGGACAGTTTAACAGCTCAGTGGACTTCAGACGTCCTCATGATACATGCATATGATGAAGATTGGCCTGATGGTGAGGTGGTCACGCCGCCTGACCTCTGCGCTCATGTAGTCGTCGACCTGGTTTTGCCATCAAGTGTCCATGCGAAACTCTTTCAGGCATTCCAAAACGACATTGTCTGGAACCAAACTGTGTTTACAAGTGGCGGCGTTAAGGATGACCGAATTCGCGGAGTATTCCAAATGCCACTCGACAGCTGGACTTATCAAACTCAGCTCAGTTTCTACTTCACTGAAAAAGTTTCCATAAACAACATCAGCTTCGAATTCGGACCTTGCCGGAATGGTAGGTATTCATGCGTGACGTGAATCGCTCCACAGAATGAAAAAATGCATTATCAATAATTGACTTAGATGAAATATATAGGCCTACTATAGTGTCGCAAATTACTTGGCTAATTTGCAGAAGAACCTAAAACCTTTCCAATTAACATAGCTCCACATGCATTTGCCTTGATGACTTCTTGTAAATGTTTCTGTTTTCTACAGCATCTGAGCCAGTGACTAACCTATCGTGCGACTTCACGAACTTCGACGTCTGCGGATACCACGACGCGTCAGAGAAGGAATCGCGTTGGGTAGTAACAGCTTCACAGGCGGAACCCACAGGTGATGATGTGCCAGAGATGATTATGATTGCTTAGTATAGTATGTGAGGCGCCCTTGTTGTAACGGCATGGCTATGTTACGGCGCCATAGAAATCGTCATTGCTATTATTATTTTTTTTTTACCCGAGGTACCGGTATCTCAGTTCCCTCGGGATTTCAAAAAATTATCCGGAGACGTAAAAAATTGTATTGTATTATTATTATTATTATTATTATTATTATTATTATCATTATTATTATTATTATTACTAATTTACTATTATTATTATTATGCCCCGTTGTTTTTTGACCGCTCGAAAGCCGGCTTTGATGAGACTGCGATGGATTATAATCGCTGATGGCAGCGTGTCTGGCGATGCGACCGACACCCAGAGCACAGGAGAGGCCGCGCGTGCCTCTAGCGGTGACCAGTGCGCCACAAGAGCAGACAATGTCATGAGGTTGGCATTATTATGTTGACCCCCCCCCCATACGAAGCCCAGCCGCCACTCTGATTGCCTCATCGCTGAGCCTAAGGCCACAGGAAGTAAAGGATAATTAATATTTATTGTTTATTTTCATCATTATTAATGTTAAGACTTATGGAAAGGCCCGCAAGTAATTACATGTAGGCCTAGGCAGCAATGCTTGTCATGATAACAATAGAAAAAGGGACACACAGACAGACAATTAGACAGAGACAGAGATAAAGTCAGGGTATCGGATCGGTATAGGCTTACGTTTTTCTTGCATATCGAATGGAAACAGAAAATAAATATTAAAAATTCACGGACTGTGTCAATGTGAATGGACAGCCACGTGCCAATTAATACATGCAATTAGTCTACATAATTATATGGCTAGACCTACATGTAATGTTAGAAATGTATGTAGGTGAAAAGTGTCGAAATAGTTAGGTCAGAGAATGGAGTTTACCAGATCCATGCTCTCGGATAATAATGATGACAATGATGACGATTGATGATGAAATATTGATGATGAGTGATAGTGGATTATGTTGCTGTAGGTGTTGTAAGTCGGCGTGAGTGTGTGTCGGATGCAGATGGGAGGAGCTACGTAGGGAGACAGAACGTGACATTCAGTGGAAGACGTTGTCAGCCTTGGAACTCACAGCATCCCATCGTCCATCCTTTCGACGACGTCGCCTACTTTGCAGATTCATCCGTTGATGTTGATGAGACTGGAAGAAGAAGAGAGGAGGAGCTTCATCATCTAGACGATGTCAGCAACTTCTGCCGCAATCCCTCTTTCGATGGATCTTACGACATCTGGCCGTTTTGCCTCTGCACTGGTCCTCCTTACTCGAGGGAATACTGTCCGATTCCGTTTTGTCAAGGTACCACTGGAAATCTAGAAATGTTTACTATATGATACTGGTGGTAGCAGTAGTAGAAGTAGTAGTAGTAGTATTGGTGGTAGTAGTAGTGGTAGTAGTAGTAGTAGTAGTAGTAGTAGTAGTAGTAGTAGTAGTAGTAGCAGTAGTAGCAGTAGTAGCAGTAGCAGCAGCAGTAGCAGTAGCAGTAGTAGTATAGTGGTGGTGGTGGTGGTGGTTGTGGTGGTGGTGGTGGTGGTGGTGGTGGTGGTGGTGGTGGTGGTGGTGGTGGTGGTGGTGGTGGTGGTGGTGGTGGTGGTGGTGGTGGTGGTGGTGGTGGTGGTGGTGGTGGTGGTGGTGGTGGTGGTGGTGGTGGTGGTGGTGGTGGTGGTGGTGGTGGTGGTGGTGGTGGTGGTGGTGGTGGTGGTGGTGGTGGTGGTGGTGGTGGTGGTGGTGGTGGTGGTGGTGGTGGTGGTGATAGTAGACCACGACTTGGAGACGTAGAAAATCGGTTCAGTTGAACTGCAAAAACTTGCCAGACAACACAAGATCCTAACTCAATGATATAATCAACATTTCCTACCAAGGAATTGAAAGTCGGTTCCTTCGTGTGATGTCAGATCTATTTCAATCGTAATGTACGTGAGGATCTCTTTTAATCGACAATAGTGAATTTTCTGTTCAATTGCTTTTACGAACTTTTTATGTTTTAAAAATATGCTCTTTTACGGTCGTGGTAGTGTTGTGTGATTTTGTGTCGGTGGGATTAACTCTCGCGGGATTAATTGTCGGAGGGATTAACTGTCGCGGGATTAATTGTCGGATGGATTAACTGTCGCGGGATTAATGAACTGTAGCCGGGATTAACTGTCGGTAGGATTAACTGTCGCGGAATTAGAAACTACTCGGACAAAGAATCAGTTTCGATTCCCGATTTCAGCACGGCCAAAAAGAACAGTTTTTAAGTGTTTATAGAATGTGTCAGAGAGTGATCTAAGGAACAGGAGCAGCTCAAGTTGGAGGGCATTCCATATCACCGGGTCAACCACAGAAAAAGCACCGCTTTGCAAGATGGAGGTACGAGCAAACGAGACCAAGATCACTTCCCTATCAGCCGAGCGTAGGGACCGACCAGTCCGAGTACTTGACACAGGCTGACAAAGATCAAGTAGGTAAGATGGAGCAAGACCTAGCTGGCATTGCCATATCAAGGAAGAGAGTCTGTATTCGATGCACTGATGGACAGGGAGCCAATGCAGAACCTCCAGCATGTAATTTGTAACGTGACCAAATTTGGGCAGTTGACCGTCACCAATGAGGCGCGCCGCAGCGCGTAGAATACGGTCAAAAGAAGATAACCGACCAGATGGTATACCAGCATAAAGGGATAGGCAATAGTCAAGACGAGCTGGGACAAAGGAATCTACAAGTGTAGTTGCAGCGCCAGTTGAGAGAGAGCGAGCGACAGTGCGAAGCTGGCGCAGCTGATAGAAACAGGAGCGACTGAGACGATTAAGGTGAGGTACAAAAGTAAGTTCCTGGTCTAGCACATGCCAAAGTCACAGACCAAGGTGGGGAAAGTATAGTCGGGAAATTCAGCAGATAGGTTAATCAGATTAAGCTTAGACAGCTGCTGCTGGGAGCCCAGCCAAATGAATTTGGTTTTAGCAGGATATCATACAGTTTGATACCAGCCATGCTCTCAGTGCAATGAGCACTTGACCCAACTGTAACTGTAAAGGAAGCATTAGTTGATAGGCAGTGCATGTAGCCTACGCCTGTGTGCCATCAGCGTAGAGTTGGTTAAAGGCACCATGTTCCGCCAGATTAACTGTCGCGGGATTAACTGTCGCGGGATTAATCAACTGTCGCGGGATTAATTAACTGTCGCGGGATTAAATGTCGTGGATTCTTTTCCTTCTAACACATTACGTGGATGATTATTTACGATTTTAAATGGCTCGCGGTGAAACGTTAATTGTAACGTTCTACATTTTCCCGTACTCCGGTGACTTTTATGTTACTGATTTCTATATACCCCTAGACCTAGAATCTAGTCACAGACCCTAGGTCTAGGGCTGTTAAAGATGAGAACTTATTGCAGAACTTCTCTAAATAATAAATCTGTTTCAATTCAGACAGCGACTAAGCTCTTCGCTGCAAACATATAAAAGAATTTAACAAGCGTATGATATCAACTCATTTGACTTTTACTGTCTGCGTGTAATTTTCAGAATACTTCATGAAGGCTGTGTTTGGCAAGTGGTTGGACACAGCTGTGCTGATGGCTCCACCGATTCAACTCAACCGGTCAGTCTGTATACACTTTGAATATCGACTGAGTCATCCGAAGATCATTCTTAGCATACGGACGACCAGCCTCTCCAACACCTCCTCCTCCGACCCTTGGAAACTGATGGAACTGAGCTATGGACTCCAGACAAACGCATCCGACTGGAGCGCTGCAAATGTTACGCTAAACATCACCGATGATGACGAAGTGCAACATGTGGCATTTGTGGCAGAGAAAATTGGATTTACCGTTGGACTTGAATACGCAGCCATTCGCAATATAATCATGAATGATTCGCCATGTCATCCACCAGGTAAGCGCAGTTTTTCGGAAGTTGTCAACGTCTTTCGTAAGGTCAGTGGCCATCTTGGAAATCAGTATCTGATTCGGCTAATCGATCATCCGGTCGGCCGATGGAAGGAGAGAAGAGTCCCGCAGGCGACAGAGACCCAAGTCAGCTGGACGATCACGACCCCAGATCCTGATAAGAAACTCGGCAAATAATTTAATTGCACAGTGAACATTTGAGATTTATCTACCACAAGATCATTTTTAGTCAACTTTTTAAACTAAATATTGAGACTAAAATCTTTCTAGTCTAAACATTTTTGCGATGATAACGCAGCACAGCTTGCGCAACACAACTAACACAACTAACATATCAGCATGTATACACCTATGTCGCTCTGACTGTTTGACAGATAATAAAGAACGAAGAGACAGAGAGAAATACAATGGCGACCGACGCACACCTAGCGACCATTTCACACAACTCGTTCTAAACGACACGGCTTGTGAGCTGCAACTTTTATTTTCGGTTTTTTTATCAATGATTCTGGATGAATCATTTTGAATGTGTGTATAAATAATATTATCATTACTTGTCTTACGAGAACATTGATATCAATTTGAGGTGATAACGATGAACTTCTGTGTTGAGGAATCTAATCAGTTATCATTCGTATCACTATCAGGACGTTTAATTGATTACAGCTTGATTGTACACGTATAGGCTAACTAATTTTAGCTATTATTACTATTACTATTATTTTTTTATTGTTATTATTATTTTTTTTTACCCGAGGTATCTCAGATCCCTCGGGATTTCAAAAAATTATCCGGAGACATAAAAAATTGTATTCTGGAACGGCTAGAACTCGTCAAGATCAGGCGAAGCAAAGGTGCCTTGGAAGGCTATGGCGTTGAAACGTTGAATTAAAATGGCAATGCGCTGGAAAAGATAACTGGTTTCCCTCATTATTATTATTATTATTATTATTATTATTATTATTATTATTATTATTATTAATTATTATTATTATTATTATTATTATTTTTTTTTTTTTATTTTTTTTTTAATTTATTTATTTTTTTATTTATTATGCAACTTCCTTTATTGTAAAACAGACAATTTCCTATTCTAACATCTACTCCGAAGAGTACTAAATGCAACTATGAATCTAGGACCTCGTCCCCGGTGTCATGCATAAAGGTCCCTCTAAACGCTATTGCGTTGTAGCGCTGCGTACAGATGGACAGGCGCTGAAACAGATATTTGGTCTCCTGAGGGTCGCCCGTGGCTTCAGTCAGCCGACGACCTAATTCCAAAAGGAACTCACGACCTGACAAATTTATTGGACCTAATGTCTCTAAAGCTATTGGCACGAAGTTGTGTGTTGCGGGGAGCTCTGCATACTTTGCTATTTTGCGCGAGGCGGCCAGTTCAGCGGCACTCCCAGGTGTTGTCGCTGACTTATTTATGTATGATACGGCGCAAGTATGTATGCTGGTTGCGTCCCATTATTATTATTGTTATTGTTATTGTTTTTGTTGTTGTTGTTGTTGTTGGAAAATAGAAAATAATTATGATGTTTAACAAAAATAAATGAGTAGCCTACGGTAAAATAAATGCTTTAGTGATGGCTTTAGCTGACTAACTTTCCAAGGAAGAAGATAGAGAAGCCTAGCTATTTGTACGTATGCATGGGGGTTCCACAGAAAATGTGCGAGTTGCGATAGGAGGAGGGGTCGAAAATGCGGGGTTTTATTGCGTAATAGCCTATATGGATGGGATATTACTTGAGCGCGCAACATATTATAGCCTACTGCTGTCATTAAACTGTCACTCCAGACATCTCTGCTCTCTACACCTCCATTCTTCCTATGAAGAAGTTACTACTTTAATTCTTTGTTCATCACTCATTTCCTTCTCCTTCTCAGATGACAACATGATGGATTTGGTAGCAGTGCTCGGGCATCGGAGGGAGAGTCTCATATACAGGTAGCTCTCTTAATTCTAATTCTCGGACATTTTAACGCGTTGAAACACCATTTAGCTGCACGAATCTATGCCTAACAGCGACCTGTTGTATCTATAGTGGCCTATTTTAAAATTCTCTTTTAGACCTATTACCTCTAATAATTATAATCTTCTTAATGAAGCCACGTTGGTGTAATGCGAAATGTTCAACGATAACTTGAAAAACCTATTCAGGTATTCAGGATGACCGTGTAGAGTGGCATAAAAATTAACATGACATTGTGTCGCGGTCATCATTGTAATTCTGCTGCATTCGCTGTCAGTCACGTTTCTAGACATCCAATGTCTTCTTCTTCTTTGAGTTCTCTGCCCTTAGGTAGGTTCGAATGTTTGACGTCTTCATTCTTCCCTGCATGTTCTGTGCTTTTCCTGCAGCTTCTTATATCCATCTTTCATCATCCAGTCTAACAGCCTTTGGCTGGATCTTCCTCTCGCTCTTTCCCCTCCATTTTTTCTATGATTGTTCGAGTCTCCAATGTAGGCCTACGGACCTCTTATGTAGACATATTATTTAGACTTCAACATCAACAGCCGTCGGTTGTTTATTTTACTCGGACTATCTTATAGGGCTATAGAGCTAATACTCAAATTTCTTATGACTCGGAAAAGCATTGTAATTGTTCTATTTAATGAAAATGAGTTCCCAACGGTTTGATATAGCCTACGAAAAATCAAATCCTCGGTAATAACTTCACAGGCCAATAGAGCAATATCATCGCATCTCACAAGAGTCTCACTTTGACGATCTCCTATAATGAGAGTTGTTAGTAATTCACGAAGAACATGTGAAACATCATTTAGCTGCACGGTCTAAAGTCTCTAAACTTTGGGGCTTAAAGTGTGGCTGGACGGTCATGGACGGCGTCCATGCACTTTCTTTTCAAATCTGAGCGCCGTCCTGCATGACACTTATTTCGCCAGCTCAGACTGGAAAGTTAAGCACTGCTCCTATATATAGCTCGATGACTCGACGATGAGCAAGGCACCGTTATTCACTTTTTCAAAGACCTTGAAATGCTCAGTGCCGGCAAGTATCTATTAGACCTACTAGTAGTAATCTACTACTTTACTGGGTGCAAGATGTGCATGTTAACAGCCTAACCAGTTTTGAATCGACACTACAAGCCTGATGTTAATCAATAGCTATGATGGCGTTCAAGCACGCGCATCAATGAGTTTAGATGAATCGCGTTAACGTGATTTTATGTTTCATTCAGCTGCGAATGGAATGGTGCTGAGTGCAATGAAACTGATATTCGCAGTCAACTCACAGATCTCGGTCTCTGCTACACTTTCAACGGAGACGAAACCCACATCCTGTCATCGGATAAAACCGGTACGTCATCATCATCATCATCATCATCATCATCATCATCATCGTCATCGTCATCGTCATCGTCGTCATCGTCATCATCGTCATCGTCATCGTCATCATCTCGATCGTCATCATCGTTGGCGCAGTCATTAACATCTACAGCTATATACAGGGTGGGCCAAAAAAAGTAATCCCCTACGGCTTTTTATCAATATCTTGGCCAAAAATAGGAATTTTTCAAATCCAGTTTATGGGCTTGAAGGTAATTCATATCTACGTACAATAGCCAAATTTCATCGCCATATGTGAAACGGAACAAAAGTTATATCTCTTTTAGTGAGGCCACCCACCGTTTTTTGACGATTCAAAAACGTAACGCAACAAAAAGTAGGTTTTTGCCAATATCTTGGCCAAAAGTAAGAATTTAAAAATGAAATTTAACAGGTTTATAGACAATTCATATTTACATATGTTGGCCAGATTTCATAAAAATATTTCAAACGGAACAAAAGTTATATCACTTTTAGTGAGGCCACCCACCGTTTTTTGATGATTCAAAAAGTCAGAAAACGATGGGTGGCCTCACTAAAAGTGGTATAACTTTTGTTGGGTTTGAAATATTTTGATGAAATCTGGCTACCATTTGTAAATATGAATTGTCTTTAATCCTGTAAAATTTCATTTCGATATTCTTACTTCTGACCAAGATATTGGCAAAAAACTAATTTTGTTGCGTTTCGTTTTTGAATCGTCAAAAAACGAGGAGTGGCCTCGCTAAAAGTGATATAACTTTTGTTCTGTTTGAAATATTTTGTTGAAATTTGACCATTGTACGTATATATGAATTGCCTTTAAGACTGTAAAATTTCATTTAAAAATTCTTATGTTTGGCCAAGATATGGGATAAAAACCGTAGGGGATTACTTTTTTATGGCCCACCCTGTAGTCTTAAGCAGCTTCACAACATTTGCTGCGTTATCCTTCAAACACGAGATACACGATGTGTTGCAAAAATTGTAGACCTAGTTATTATTATTATTAAATAAATTTGTTACACGTGTAAGGTCACACCGAAATGTGAATCTACTGATTACAATAGACTAAGCCTATAGCCTATTACGTTGTATTTTCAGGTGCGAACTTTGGTCTTAGTCTCATAATGAACGTGGAAGAGTACGAAAATATTCCTGTCTACAATCAGAACACTGGAACTAAGGTGAACGGAGAACATCTTGCATTTAAAATCATATGATGAATAGCCGATGCTACTTTACGAAATTTTCAGAATAGGCCAACTGGCTACATTGTATTTCTAGAATAGACTTGATAGACTGTGTTCAGTGAGTATTGGTTTGTTTACTTCAGATTCATCTTCATAGCTCTGACGATGTTCCTCAAGTTGCGGATGCAGGTTTCACCGTTGCTCCTGGCTACCAGACATTGGCACCGCTTGACCGCCTTATGGTAGGTCTTATACACTGCATGATTTCATGATTTCATGATTTATACGATTTATATGATTTGTATGATTTATATGATGTCTTGCTTTCATTTTTACGAAGACTTCAGCTCTTCTTCCGCTTATCGTTATAGCACGGCAGAAAGTGCATTTCGAGTTGAATAAAATTACTTCAGAAGGCCTAATAATAAAAGAGGTAGAAGGAAGAGGAGCAGCCGGGTCAACCAATAGAAGCTTGATCATTTTCGAGAAATTTCTTGTCCCGCATCATACAAATGGTGTGCACGTGTTTGGAGAGGACGGAGGCGGAGTAAATTGGACGAGCTAGTGATCTAATGACGTGTGTGTGTGTGTGTGTGTGTTTGTGTGTGTGTGTGTTTGTGTGTGTGTGTGTGTGTGTGTGTGTGTGTGTGTGTGTGTGTGTGTGTGTGTGTGTGTGTGTGTGTGTGTGTGTGTGTGTGTGTGTGTGTGTGTGTGTGTGTGTGTGTGTGTGTGTGTGTGTGCAGTTTATGTATATAAGTCCTGGCTGTGCGCTTCTTGGGATGTGATTCCCATGTTGAGAGTTCCATTGGGCAGTCTCACCAACATGTTGTCATAGAGCGAATTAAGAGCACAGATCAAGGAACTGTAGATCGAGTGATTGGTTGGACCAGAGGAGCCGGCTAGCTGAATATTACAATCACATAAAGTGACCAGTTGACTGTGAGGTGTGATGAGGCTTTCCAAAACAGACATGGACTGATCAAAACTGGAACTGTGATGGAACGGAACCTTATCTGCAGATGGAAGCAAAGTCGACGAACCATGAGAAGTGTCGCTGGTAATGGAAAGCGTCTCAAACGTTGTACACGTGTACAATATAATTGTACACGTCGATACTTTCACCATCATGTTGAAGAGAACAACGAAACGTTGAGCGGTTGTAGACGAGTGATACCCTGCCACAGACTGACCGGTCATCGGGAAGAGAGTGAGAAAGATGAGGATTGAGGATCCATAGACTCAACAACATCCTGGTAAGATAGAGAGGAAGGGTCAACCCGGACACCGCCCTGGAGAGACTCGAGAGACCCCTCTTCCTATGTGCTTATAGCTAAGTCATCTAGTTACCAATAGATGTTCCGAACGATCACTACAATTTGCGCGTTTGGTTCAGCATTCACTTCAAATGTTGAGCATTTTAATCTCAGACAGTCTAATGTTTTGAAGTGGAATGAATGTGCCTTGTTGAAAATGTAGCGAAATGGTGTAGCATTGTAGCTATGTGACGCATAGCATGAATGCATTGCACGCTGTGCTACTTTGCAGCACAGCGTGTATTCGGTTGTTATTGATTGATTCGGTTCCAATAAGAAGTTCTTGTGAAACCGTCTTTGCGTCGTTCCTCATTGCATTTAAGAACTGTCATCGGTAGGGATGTACATGAGCGTACATGTATACTGACCCCAAATTTTACCAGTATAAGCGTATACAGCCCTGGTCATCGGTGTCACCGCATGGACCTCTATCCAAACAGGAGAGACGGAAGCCCGCACGTGAGAATGATGATGGAGCATTCTTAAACACAACATCCTGCTATGACGAAGAGGAAGGATCAACCCTGTCACACCGCCATGGATGCATCGTTGAAATACCTTAATCAATAATGTTTTTGAATCCAATCATCAACTGCATCCTGTGTGAAAGCGTTTTGTTTCCAATGGAGAGTATACTGTATGCCTACCTACACGTGTTCTCACGCATAGCCTATTGTATATGAAGCCATTTGATTTTAGGCTTATACTTCTAATTATGGGAGCCGTTTTCCGAGCATGTTTATGGTTGTTGTCGTATAGGTTGATAATCTGGGTCCTCCTTGGGGAAGATGTTCTTCAACGGAATACGAATTCTTCAACTCAACCGACCGATACACAACGGCCAAGTGTCAACTCGAATGTAAAACGAGATCTGTTTTGGACAAATGTGGCTGCAAAGACGTCTATATGCCAGGTCTGTAAACGCAATACCCAGTTGCTCTGGTATTGCAGTTTCTCCAACCACCAACCAGTTGCTCTCTTTCTAAGTATGTGAATAAGTAAGCAAGTTTACTCTTTTCAAACCATCTAATAGTCGCACTTTGGTGTACAGAATCTAAAAAACACAAGTAGGCTTAAACACTATGTATCATAATATAGATTAATTACAGAAAGCATATGACATTCTCTTTGCTAACTATCAATTTCTCTGGTGAATTTAGTCGATCAAATTCCATTTTCTAGCTTAGTTACAAATTTTTTGCATGAGGTTAGTGAAATAGTCACTTTACAAGCGAGAGGGTGTTTAATAAACTTGTTAGGAATTTAATTAAGCAATGACCGATTTCACGCAATCGCATTGCATGGCGTACAGTCATACGCCAAGAGCAGACCGTCTCAATAGCATTGCGACATTGCTTGGCTAAACACTAATACCCAACAAAAACATGTGTTCCTTTTCCACCTTTTGTTATGTGTTTAATTTTTAGGTCTCGTTGATATTTGTTCACTGGCTGCTTACCTATCTTGTGTGGAATCGTTGAGAGGTAAGACACGAGAAAGTTGAGTCTGTATAACCGAGTCGTGAAGGTTTCCGTCTATTTAATCTGATTTTCGGTTGCAATTCTGCATTTATTGTCTTTACAAAACATGCTTTATTGTCATTATACGAATATAACTTTGTACCGGTGCAAACTGAGAAGTGAGCGACAAGTTTCCAGTGCACTGTCTTGCATAGTGCAGGTCTAGAGGACTCGTTGCGATTTTTCAGTCGACTGCTGCTGTCTCAAAGGCGGAGAGGCGAATTGGATATGAAAAGTCCAAGTTCGTGCAATATTGTTTTCACGTTCTGTTGAACGGTCAGTGGTCTGCTTTTGACAGGACTCACCGACATGCTTCAAAGTGAACATAATTTGAATACTTTTGAAGTTTCCAGTTTATACTTTAGATTAAATTAGACTAGATGTTTTACAACGACTTTTTGGAAAAGAACGACCCTATCCTACAATTGAACAGAATTAATTCACTATTTGATTCTAACTTACTATTGATGGTACATAGGATGTGTTTATACCGTGCATCCTTTTCCAGACTGGCCGTTTTACTGGTTTTTCTAACTGCCGTATATAATTATGTGCTATTCAACTAATCGACTAATTTTTGCAGATCAGTGGATCTGCGATTGTCCGGACGAATGTCTTGCCTTTTCCTATGCAACTTCTTTGTCCGTATCTCAACTCTCTGGAGTCGGTTTGGCGAACACTCTGCTGAACACAGACAGCGTACGAGAGAGCTACTGGCACAGTCTGGAAATCGCTCACAGAGTAGACGACTCAGAACTGATGCAAACCATAGTTAACCTGGAGTCCGTGATTGCCAGCCATAGACAGGTTATAACCATTATCTACAAGAACATTCTCAATCCTCCAACTTCTGTGACGAGTCTCGTCCTAAAAGCCGTCGACAAATTAATGGAGATCGTGCGAAACGATGTCAACTCCAGTCAACTCTTCCTTGTCAAGTTCCAAGATTGCTACAGCGCAAATGTCAGCCGTTTGGTTCAAAGTATTTCCGATCAGTTGAGTTACATGAGTCAGGACATCTTAAAGTTGATGAACTCTGCGTACACCAGTGCTGCAGACAGAGCCGACCAATATGCGAACATAGACTTCGCACTTGAGCAGATGAAGGCATCGATGCTAGACGCGAATAACTTTCTAAACGTGCTCTGCCCTCACGATTTTATTGCAAAGAAATGTTCAAGTCCCATTGGCAATATAAACGATATGATAAATGACTTGCTTCTTCTGATGTCCACTAAACATTGCAAATCAACCGCTACCTCTGAAATACCGAATAGCTTCACTACTCCAGATGTCAGTACACTAGATGATCGTACATCAAGTTCTGCCGAATCTTCAGCAACTTCGGCGGACAGCACGGCATCGATCACATCACTTCTTCCTGCCAGCACCATGCATAGCAGCTCATCGCCATCCTGCGTTGAAGATAGCGAAGACGATCAATTCGTTCGAATTACTTTTCTCCTGTTGGATGTGCAAGCGGCCATTTACGAATTCCTAGACTGCAAAAAGGGGATAGGAGGAGGAATAGAGATTAGAGATAAACAAGGCAAGATGCTAAGTGAAATTGGAGAAGTTAAAAATCGGTGGAAAGAATACATAGAGGAACTATATAAGGATGAAAACGCCAATGGAACAGAAGAAGAAGGGAGAATGGATATAGAAGAGCAGATAGGGGAAGCAAAGGAAGATATTGGCCCGGAACTGCTAGAAGAGGAAGTAAGAACAGCGATAAAAGAACTGAAAAATGACAAAACAGAAGGGTATGATGATATACCAGCTGAGATGTTGAAGAGCCTGGATGAGAAAGCAATGAAGGAAATAATCAAAATATGCCAGGAGATATACACATCAGGAATTTGGCCGGAAGACTACCTACATTCCATCATGGTACCAATCAAAAAGAAGCCAAACGCAACTAGATGTGAGGACCACCGCACTATCAGTCTCATTACACATGCGTCAAAGATTTTGATCAGAATCCTAACAAAAAGGATACAAGCAAAAACAGATGCAATACATGAGATAGGAGATGATCAGTTCGGGTTTAGGAAAGGCATGGGAACTAGAGATGCAATTGGGTCACTGAGAGTAATAACAGAAAGAAGTTGCGAAATAGGAAAGGATGTATACATATGTTTTGTAGACTATGAAAAGGCGTTCGACAGAGTGGACTGGAAGAGACTGATGAAGGCATTGAGAAGAGTTGGCGTGGACTGGAGAGATAGAAGACTGATAGGCAATCTGTATATGGGACAAAAAGTACAGATAAGGATAGAGGGTGAATATTCTGAACAAGGAAAGGTAGGAAGGGGGGTAAGACAGGGATGCCCACTTTCACCGCTACTGTTCAACATATATATAGAGGAGATAATCAAGGAGGCATTGGAAGAACTGGAGGAAGGGATAAAAGTGGGAGGAATGTGGATCAGGGCATTAAGATTCGCAGACGATCAAGCAATGATGGCAGAAAGTCAGGAAGGGTTACAAACAATGATGGACCGGCTGAATACAACATCAAAAGAATACGGAATGAAAATCAACATAAAGAAAACAAAGGTTATGAGAATAAGCAAAGGAGAGCAGAAGGCAGTTAAAATATTCATAGATGGAGAAGAATTAGAACAAGTCAAGGAATTTGCGTATCTCGGCAGTACGATTACGGAAGATGCTAGATGCCACAGAGAAATACAACGAAGGATTGTACTAGGAAAAGATGCATTTGAAAAGAGGAAAGAGCTACTGAGAAGAGGAATCAATAAGGAGCTGAAAAAGAAAATGATAAAAACCTTAGTATGGAGTGTGATGTTATATGGATCAGAGACATGGACTATGCGAATGGAAGACATCAAGAGAATTGAAGCATTTGAAATGTGGTTATGGAGAAGGATAGAAAGAATCAGCTGGAGGGATCATATCAGCAATGAGGAGGTATTGAGAAGAGTCGGAGAAAAGAGAGCGATGATACACACAATTAGAGAAAGACAAAGAAGATGGATCGGGCACACACTCAGAGGAGACTCGATGCTGCGAACAATCATAGAGGGGAAAATGGATGGAAAAAGAACGAGAGGCAGACCAAGACAAAAACTGTTAGACTGGATGATGAAAGATGGCTACCAGAAGCTGAAAATGAAAGCGCAGAACAGAGAAGATTGGAGACGTCAAACATTCGAACCTGCCTAAGGGCAGAGCACGAAAAGAAGAAGAAGACTGCATTACAGGCTACGCAGACTTGTTGAAAGCATTCCAGTCCTTCGTCGATTCCGTCGATCGAACTGTGACGACGGTAGACATGGCAGGCACAACGCAGTCGACGAACGCACTCTCGGCAGATGCAATCTGGTTGGCGACGCTGATGGCTTCGTATCGAAATGGCAGCCACACGAAACGCAAGCTTTCGAATGAATTCCTGCAAGAGTCGAACAGCAAGTTGCTGCTTCATGTCGACAACGCATTGTCTGGTATCGAGTCGTCAGCTCTACAGGATGTGACGTCCGTCATAAACGTCATCGAAACGAGGATCATTTCTATCTATCCTCAGCTGATCGCGTACTTGTATAATCTGAAGACATTTATGGCATACGATGATACAACTATCGATAGTTTTGCCAAGCAAATACTGCTGTGGAGAAGTCCGATTCCGATGCTTCAAGACCGAACAGTAAGTCACAGCATATTATACTCAATCATTAATCATCTATCCGTGTGCACATCGTGGCGTCAGAATCGCACAAGAGTCTATAGAATCTACTGCTAGTCTATCAAAGTTTTGTGAAGGACGCAACTTTCTGCGAGTTAAGAAGCTAAAGAAAACATATTCACCTATCGAATGTATCTAACTAGCATTTTGAGTATTCTAATCTTTAACATGTCAACTGCATTTGTATGGGTAATACAATTATAGGATCGCTGCTCTGGTTAGGCAATGTCAGCTTGGAATTGCCCAGACTACTTGCGAGAGCTCTGTTGCTCCCCTCCGTTCTGCACGGAAGGGAGTGCTCTTGCATGTCCCATTCGCACGAACTGCGAGGATGCAGAATAGAGACTTTTCTGTGATGGGTCGTTGTCTGGAATGGACTCCCATGTCTGATTCCTGGGTTTTTTACTGAAACATTTTTCATAAAATTCAAAATTGTCCTTTTTGCCGTGCTAGAGTCGGGAGCGCTTCTGACTAGTCCAATTGAAGAAGCGCTATAGGCCTATATAAATTCTAGAATGAATGAATGAATGAATGAATGAATGAACGAATAAATAAGTATTAAAATTGAGCAAGTTGCCTGGTCGTCTCTAGCTCCAGCTTCATTTTCACTATGTGATCAATGTGGTTAAGAAGAAACTCAAGGTGCCCTGTGGATATGAATTTTTGAGTGTATTTTTCCTATAACGTAGCCTAATTTCAAACCAATTATTAGCAAGGTCGCACATTAACTAACAAACAGTCCGTCGACTCGCGTTTCTGGCTGTTGATGAATGTTTTCTGGTCAGCGTCATTTTGAAGGTGCGACTTCACACATAAAATATTGCAGTAAAATGAGACTTTACCACGTTGCTTGGCAATAATTATATGCATATACATATTATATGGGGGTCCCGTAGCTCAGTGGAGAGAGCGCTGGCCGTTAAACTGAGAGTCATCCGCGCAACCCGGGTTCAAGCCTCGCTCAGGGCATTAATTTATTAAAATTTATGTAAGCTGCCATTGGCGCTTTGCTGTTGTGTTGCTTGACTCGGGTTCTGCTAAAAATAAAGATAACCCCCCCACTCCTGGCTTGGCCGAATCAGGAGCGTTCCAGTACTTAGGCCATTAGTGTTAAGTTACCGAACCTGTTGTGGCCGACCTGCGTGTCGTGCGAAGCAGGCCGCATATATTTCGTGTAACTTAATTGTACCTGTAATCGTTCTGCGGTTTGTCAGATTGAATGTCAATAAAGGAAGATTATTATAAGGCCTATGCTTCATTACGCGTGAAGGATTGATAATTAATTTCGAAGAAGTGAATAAATTTTATAGGCCTACATGCCATTTTTTGTTTGTTATCATCCGTATGCATTTCTTTTACGACCTGCTTGCCATGGGCACCCATTCTATTCTTGTGATTTTACCCGATGCGTCTTCTGCGTGTGTGTGTGTGTGTTTCTGCAGATGGTTGAGTTTCAGTTGACCTCCGATCAAATAGAACCGGTTCTCGGTGTTGAAATGACTGTCGCTTCGCTTGTCAGTCGATCTGCAACTATTGTTCCGATGCTCGTTCGTGCCTACAACGCGTATCTAAAGCAGACGCTAACCAACGTCCAATCAGAATTGCGATCAGCACAACAGATGGTCATCGGGAATGTCAATACTCTCAACCAGCGGCTGACCAACTTCAACGATTCTACTTTCATCGACGACAGTTTTGTCAGGTACGATTGCATCATGGAAAACACAAAACGCATTCAAAGAACAGCTTTATATAGCGCTGAGAACATCGGACACACTATAGGGAATCATTGCAGTTATTATCGTCTCATTGAATTGAATCTGATCTTAGCAACATAATATAATTATGTCATGGGTCTAATAGTTGTCTGTTGCAAGTGCTTGTCTGCACATTTTTGTTTCAGGAGCAATTTCCTCGAAGTCGACATTTTCTACGGAGAACTAAAGTACCGAACCATTGAACAGACGACTGGATACGATTTGGTTCAGTTCCTAAGTAAGTCCATGATGTCTGCATGCAACAAATTCCTTCAGCCCTCAGATTGTCAGAATTTTTTTATACACTGAGCAGCATTGGGCCAAAAATGACCCTATCACAATTTTTCCTTTTTTTATTGCGAAGAAGAACAAAATTTATTAGTAGGCCTAAAGTTATTGGAACAAGCTTAGGCTGTTGAATGAATTTCATATGTATGCCTAAAGGCTAATATTTACAGTTTAGTGTTCAAAGTGTTTGAATGTTCAATAAAGTTCAAAACAGATATATCTACAATATCGAGTGAAGTGACTGCTTGCCATTGCTGGTGCCAATAGGGGCCGTCCATAAAGTACGTCACGCTATTTTTGACCATTTTTGACCCTCCCCTCCCCCTGTCACACACTGTCACAAATCTCGGACCCCCCCTAAAGTACGTCACACTTTCGAACAAATTTTTTTTAAACATAACCATTTACCTACCCTCTAAACCCTAGGATACTATCCCTAATCCCTCTGATAGTGACGTGTGTCCCTAAACGCTTTGAAAGTGACGAGAAATCAACTTTTATCCCACCAGGCCGGGTTTTAGACACGCTTGGCCGGGCCGGGTTGGATTTTAGGTACTAAGAACAAACAAAATAAACAAGAATTTAAAAAATAAATGTGTGACGTCACACATGGCCTGACCCCTCCCTCCTGTCACAAACTGTCACACTTTCTTACACCCCCTCCCCCTGGAGCGTGACGTACTTTATGGACGGCCCCATAGATTCCCTTCCGAGCTGCTGCAAAATTCGTCTTCTGTGCGTCGTCTGTGCCTGCTATAGGCCTACTCGTTTCTTACCACATTTAAACTGCATTTCTTATCAGCGTAGCTTGTTCTGGTCTTTGCGTTCTCTTCTGCGCACCCGATCATCAGATCTAAGGGGCGACGCGATGTCTTCTGGGGTGTCCCGTCAAAAGCGCGCAGGACAAGAGCACGCCGACATAAGCGCGACCCGTCAAATAGCGCGCAGGACAAAAGCACGCCGACATAAGTGCGACCCGTCAAAAAGCGCGCAGAACAAAAGCGCGCCGACATAAGCGCGACCCGTCAAAAAGCGCGCAGGACAAAAGCGCGCCGACATAAGCGCGACCCATCAAAAAGCGCGCAGGACAAAAGCACGCCGACATAAGCGCGACCCGTCAAAAAGCGCGCAGGACAAAAGCGCGCCGACATAAGCGCGACCCGTCAAAAAGCGCGCAGGACAAAAGCGCGCCGACATAAGCGCGACCCGTCAAAAGCGCGCTGGACAAATGCGCGCCGACATAAGCGCGCAGTCAACAAGATATAGACTAACATACACAGACAAAAAATGAAAAAACTCACGAACAAGCTCATCTGCAATTGTCTGGCAAATCTGCAACCAGTAGGTAGCGAACCTCCTTGAATCTTTCAGTTTCCTTTAAGTCTCATCAATCGGCAACGGAAATTACAAAGCAGTTGTTAATTTAATTTCTTAATTTTGTGGACTAACAACTTTCATCAAAATAGGTGGTTAAATCGTTGTCGTGATGAAAGGCTTTGAATACAGGCCACATGTAGGTGAGAAGTATAGGTTTGCTTTCATTTAAGACAGGCGAAGTGAAAGTAGGCCTACAGTCTTTGGCTTTGGTCCACGCCGCGCGCTTATGTCGGCGCGCATTTGACCCGTGCGCGCATTTGTCGGCGCGTTTTTGTCCTGCGCGCTAATGACGGGGCACCGTCTTCTGGAACTGATTTCTAGCCCGGATGTTGCTGAAATTGGTTGCACGTCATCTGGTGGACTCCACGGCTGTTCCACTGATCATTTCTTTACTCCATATTTCGCCATTGCTTGCACTGCCTTCCTCATTTATCCACTCCACAGTTTCGTTTAGGAAATAGCTGTGTTGACCAACAAATTTGCAGGAGAACGTTTTGCACAACTTTTCGTAACGCTAAAACTAACCTTTCAATAGCCATTAGTGGGGCAGCCTAGGCCTATACACAAACAAACAAACAAACAAACAAACAAAAGGACGAGCTTATATACTTTTATAACAGATTTCGTCGCTCAGTCAAGAAGCGTTATACAAATGCAATACAAACTTATCTTATAGTACCAGTATACTTCGCATTAGTCATGAGGGGCGAGAGACATAAAGAGATCGAAGTGTAGTTTCAAAACTTTCAAGTGTGGAACATTCAAGTATGCTGCTCTGTAAATTGTTCAGGTGATTTCGGCGGATGTTTCGGGCTTTTCCTCGGAGGAAGCATTCTGTCCTTCTTCGAGCTTCTGGATCTTCTCATCTACAACCTCATCGTTAAGATGTCGAGCATGAAGAAGACAAGGATCAATGTCCGACCAAGTCCAGAAGTCCAGGATCCTCGTCCACGGTCCGGAGTTAAGGTTCATCCTCTTCCGAATTACGACAATCCACCTTTGAAATCAGTTCGAATTGAATGAACAATTCAATGCATCGACCACATCATGTTTATGCATCTCAACATTTAATATAATTAGTTGCACTTTAGCTTTTCCTTAGTTGCTGCTTTCGACATTACTATCCTATGCTATTACTGTGCTATTTACGGATTAGTAAAGCACGTACCTTTCGCAGTACAATCTAATCAGAGGCGCTCCTAGTCCTTAAGTCCTTCACTCGCAATTGCTCAGCGCTTCGGCGTGAAACTCAGTTTCAGTGTCCGCGCTGTAGTCGGGAGCGCTGCTGCGTAGAACCTTGAAGGGGCGCTATAACAAGTGTACATACAAGCAAAAACTCACTGAGAAAGAAAAGATTAATACAACGGGCAGAAACAGTAGTGTCTCCAGATAAAATCTGAGTACGAATTATAGCAGGAAGGTCATTCAACAGCTGAGGGCCAACAAAGGCAAAGACACGATTCTGGGCTGTGCACATGGCAGTCGGAGACCGTCGTACGGTCTAAAGAGCGACGGTTCAATGGTAGCTGAGATAGATCGCCTAACAAGCTCACAGAGGTAGCGAATAGCTTGACCAAAAACATCTTTTATATAGATAACAAAGAGAATTTTAAACTGAATCCGATCAGTTAAGGGAAACCATTGTAGGTGCTCAGTCTTAAGAGTCGAAATGTGAGAGAAATGATGCTTAGTTAGATTTAGTGGTGGCGCTAGGGGCCGGGGCTAAGTCGGTTAGATTGGTATCCGGACTTTACCCCCCGGCCCATTACCCCCTGCCATTACCCCCTGCCATTACCCCCGCCCATTACCCCCCGTAGGACATTACCCCCTGCCATTACCCCCCGGTCTGCTTACATTTAGGGCCAGTTTATGTACGTTAGTATGCATGTATGTATGTATGTGTGTATGTTTGTATGTATGTATGTATGTATGTATGTATGTATGTATGTATGTATGTATGTATGTATGTATGTATGTATGAATGTATGTATGTATGTATGCATACATATATGTAAGTATGTATGTAAGCATAAAATACATACATACGTGCGTGCATACGTACATATGAATATGCATACATACATAAATGCTTACATACAAACTTACAATACATACATACTGATATACATATATACTTACATACATACTTACTTACATACATACTTATATACATACCTGAATACATACCTACATACATAAATGCTGACTAACATAATACTCACATGCATACTTACACACATGCATACATACATACATACATGCTGACTTACATAATATTCACATGCATACTTACACACATGCATACATACATACATACATACATACATACATAAATACATACATACATACCTACATACATACATACATACATACATACATACATACATACATACATACATACATACATACATACCGGGTACATACATACAAACGCACATAAACTGGCCCTAAATATAAGCAAACCGGGGGGTAATGGCAGGGGGTAATGTCCTACGGGGGGTAATGGGCGGGGGTAATGGCAGGGGAGTAATGGCAGGGGGGTAATGGGCCGGGGGGTAAAGTCCTAGACCCTGATCCGGGAGCCCCTATAAAAGGCAACCCGGGGCTAAGCCCCCTAAAAAAAGGCCATCCGGTTTTTTCACATGTAAAACTGAAATATTTCCACGATAGGCTTGCTAAAATGAAACACATATATGAGATTTCGACCAAGTGACTAAAAAAAGGTCGTCAGAAATTTTTACGTATGAAAAATGGACAATTTCCATGAGATTTCGGCCGGATGACTAAAGAAAAGGTCGTCAGAAATTTTGGCGGATGAAAATGGACAATTTCCTCCGCGAGGATTCAGCCCCAAAACTGAAATCCTGGCGCCGCCACTGGTTAGATTTGTAATTTAAATGCAGAAGTGCTTCCGTCTGTTATGTGGACCGGATGTATCAATGACACACGAGTCTTTTTTCATAGTTTCCGGGGTCTTTGCAGTGGATTAGTTTCTTAGAAAGTTAGAATTAGTAGCGCCTATATGCGACATCGGCCTACGTGTATAAGAACCTAAAACAGCCGTTTTCTCGTCATTTGCTCACTGATTAGGCTAAAGACTGCTTTTCGCCAAATCTAAGATCTATTAGAACGGAATCGATTGTAGACTTCGATTAAGTCAACGAAATTGTCGATCGATTGATTGGAATTCGTCTGAATGAAACATATTGTGCAGACGAGTTGACTTATTTCCGGATTGCCATCAGTAGGCCTATCATCTAGCCTATCTGACGCTAAACAATCATCGGTTTCAGTGCATCAATATTGTAAAACTTTTAGTCTTTTCCATGGATTTTTATTGCTTAGAAACTTTGATGATAATTTGATAAACATATGCGTCATCTATAGAGCCAATCAAAGTCACATGTTTTAAAAAATCACACAAAATCCTAAATTTATCCAAAATAAGCCTAAGGATAGGCCTATTCTTATAATGATAATTGCAACTACAGATCTTTTCAGGCTTGAAATATGCTTAATCTTTCTTAATAGGCCTATCAGGTTGTGCATATTTAATTAGGTAGGGCAAAATTAAGAGATGGCCATTTCTTACATCATGGTATGGCGATTAATGTATTGTTTACCGTTGAAATTTAAAATGAATTCCTACTATTTATCTTTGAATACGGAAGTCAGAGAGCGTTATTTATTCATTCAAGCTTGGTAGTGTTGGTTTGTAAGTTGACGATTCGTGAAAGGGCCGGGTAAGACCGTAAGATCGAGTTGTGATTAAAATGTTTTGTAAACCGTCTGTTGTTCCCAATCATATTGATGTAAACCCAAAATGTGATGCTTTGTCACCGTCTTGGTGGACAATCTATAGATTTTGTTATAGCCTACAGGATCTTTGATCAAAATGGCAATGGTTATCAGAAAATTTTAATTTGCATTAGGCTTCATGCGCCATGGTATAAATATAGTCAAGATCAGGGCCAGCCTTAAACACAGGCAAAACAGGCAGTTGCCTGCATGGGGCGCAACATCTGGGGCACCATTTTTCCAAAAATATGTTTGACAGTTTTAGATTTGTAATTTCTTGGCCAGCTTTTCAATTCCAACAATTATTTTAATTTTCAAAACATTTCCAGAGTTTAGTCCACTAACAATTAACCGTATCGTGGAATTCTAGTAGGCCTATCTACCAAAATAGTGCAGGCCGTCTGTTCTGCTAGTAGTGAAGATATATGTATTCTGTGATAATGAGTATGGAGCGTTTGGCAAGCTTGATTGATAGTAATAATTCATGACATAAAGAATAAGGGAAACAAAGGCTACGCTATCGGGAACAAAAAAAACGTTGATCAACAATGAAAATATTTTTATCGTCAAACTCCGATGTACTCCGATCATGCTCGGCGCAGTTTTGAAAAGGCATCGGATCGAATTTTGTAAACTTCCGGTCAGGATTTGTTATTTCGAAAATTTGAAAATGGTTCACGAAATTGAAAATTTCTATGGAGTGTATCTGCTGTTTTGTACGAATCCGAAGTACAAGGGACGCACGTACATTGGGTTTACAGTGAATCCAAACAGGAGAATTCTGCAGCACAATAGAGGTCGTCAGGCTGGTGGCGCCAGAAGAACACACGGAAGAGGCCCCTGGTAAATAAATCGTCAATTACATGCAGATATATTAGATTGCGGCCGAAGGTTGCTGTGTATGATGACGACAAGTAAGGGCGAAACTATAGGGCGTAATTGCAGAACACGGGACCGCTAGTTTTTAGCGATTTTAGTGTAGTATAGTATATAGGGTAATCCTCTAGTTTAGGTGCTTTTATTATTTTGCACTGTTATACGGGATAGTTATCAGCAATAGTTTGAAGGAAGACATTGAAAATGTTTTCCCCTTTGAACTATAAAAGAAAGCTGAAATAGAAGCTGGATTAATGAAAAACGCATGAGTAATAGAAGCTGGATTAATGTTTTAACAGATCTGAAACAGAAGCTGGATGAATGATAAAACTCTTAAGAAATGGAAGCTGGATGAAGGTTTTCTATATTTTAAATAGAAGCCGGATGAATGATAAAAAGCTTTAAAAATGGAAGTTGGATGATGGAGATATTAGGTTAAATCGAAGCTGGATGAACGAAGAAGACGCTTTAAAAATATAAGCAGAACAGAGGTGTTTTTATACCTGACAAAGAAGCTGGATTGACGAAAATAACACATTAACACTGGAAGCATGATGAAGGTGTGTTATTGCTTAAATAGAACCTGAATTGACGAAAATAACGCGGGAGAAATAGAGGCTGGATAAATGAAAAACATAATACTGTATAGAGGACAAATGGGTATGTCCAATGCGTTTTAGAGAGTACTTAACACCTTTGTGCTCTAATACAGTCGATATTCTCGCACCAAAACAGCGACCAAAGACTAGTGTTGAAGAAAGCAATGCAAAATAATAAAAGCACCTAAACTAGAGGATTACCGTATATAGTATCTAATCGTAATCTCGAGACCTCTACAGCGCCCGCAAAAGCCAAGTCGCGGGAACCAGCTTATTCACAGGCGCTTATGACGACACTAACCCTAAAACTGACCCTAACCGACACTCACGACGCTTAACCTGATCCTAACCGACCCTCACGACGCTTACATGGTTACATTGACCCTAACCGCTAAACTAGCGGTCCCGTGTTCTGCAATTGCAGTACCTGGGACCGCTAAAAATAGATATTACGTAATATATTTGGTAATTTTACCTTCTTGTTTGACGCATAGCTATTGGTTGTTTTTTTTTCTTCGGTTTTTCTAACTGTAACAAATAGAACCAGGATTACGCATTTCTTGAAAGATGCTACTTTGTGACCGTTCTTGATGGAAATGAGTCGCGCAATGCAGAAGGCCGCAAATATTTCTAAAGGTTTCCGCCCTTCGAATTGATTTTTGCGATTTTTACATTTTTTGAATTTACTTAATATAATGTATCAAGAATCCATTAAAGCCTAATTTATTTTGTTGTTTTCAGTGTGTTATTCTTGCAAATTAATCAACCAATAAGAAATGAAACCTGAATACAAAACCATTGTGTCAAATTTTGAACCCATCGACACTGATTCGACAGCGTCCACCTGGGCCACCTGACGAAAGACATGGCTGTTATTCGTTGTTTGAAAGCTTAATGTTTGAACTTTCTAATTAAGCTTAATAATTACTATATTTGCTGTTTACTATTAAATATTATTTATTTATATAGGTAGAGAGTAAACAATCACTGGGCAAAAGGAAACATTGATAAAGTACGAATTAGTAAACTGTGATGCATCACATTTATTACAGAATTTTAAAAATCAGTTCTCTTGCAATATACATTGTACATACTCATTGTTATCTGATTTTTTAATCAAGCCACGCCCGCAAAACTATAAATATACTGTAACTTGTTCTATTTTTAGCGGTCCCAGGTACTATAGTTTCGCCCAAGAAAGTTTTTTATATAATCTGGGACTAATGTCGAAGGGATATGGAACCGCAATGTCCTCTCAGCCAATCATAGATCGTGTATTCTGATGCGTCATAGGCGAACCGGATAAACAGCAGAGTAATTTTGAAGTAAGTTGCATCGTTTCGATGGTTTTAATCGTCATCCATATAATCTCTACACCATAGTCTCAGGCGTCATCACCAAAGAGTTCGTCTAAACTTATATTGCTCCAATCACAAGATTTATTTTATTCGTAAGTTCTCTTTATTGTTAAATTAATTCGTTTTTCGCTATGACAGTCGTCAACAAAGCAAACGTCAACAAAACAAACTTTAATGACCAGGTGAGACCTCCCCAAAAAATGTCCTGGATGCATATATCCAAAGTTATGTCTTATTACGGTGTCTTTCTACAGTGTCTGCTGTGTCTTATTACAGTGTCTTTCTAGAGTGTCTGTTGTGTCTTATAATACTCTTATTACAGTATCTTTCTAGAGTGTCTGTTATAATGTCTTATTACATGGTTAATGTCTTAAAATAATTAGGATAAATGGAAGATTCTGCCACTGAAGAACTACTAGAGTAACTAGAGTGACAGAATCTTTGACAAAAGACTCGGACACTGTGTAAACAGTATTGTTGTAATTTACCCTGGTATGTATGAAAGCACGCATGAGGGTAGCGGACATTGAGGAGGCGAATAAAGTGGATTCACCTGCTTGGACAAGGTCGATTTCTGGCCCAGTGTCACGCCTGTAACATTACATCTATGAGACACTGGACAACCTGTTCTTTTTTGTTTAGACTGTGCATGTATGTTGTAGGGAGATGGTTTTAATAGTTCATGGATTTCCTAACATGATATCAGCCCTCAGAGTAAGTACACATTGTTTAGTTTAAGTTGTTGTTTCAGTGTAATGCTGACTCATTCGTGTCTTTTCAAAATTTTACATTTATGATTAACACTTATGAAAGACTGCCAGGACGGAACTCTTGTAGAAATTGACAAAAACTTTGCATTTTGTGGAATTTTGTCGATTGCACAGAGGTCAGAGGATGACAAGTGCACGATGAATAGCATAAATAACATGATGAATAGCATAGATAACATGATGAATAGCATAAATAACGTGATGAATAGCATAAATAACATGATGAATAGCATAAATAACATGATGAATAGCATAGATAACATGATGAATAGCATAAATAACGTGATGAATAGCATAAATAACATGATGAATAGCATAAATAACATGATGAATAGCATAGATAACATGATGAATAGCATAAATAACGTGATGGATAGCATAAATAACATGATGAATAGCATAGATAACATGATGAATAGCATAAATAACATGATGAATAGCATAAATAACGTGATGAATAGCATAAATAACATGATGAATAGCATAGATAACATGATGAATAGCATAAATAACGTGATGAATAGCATAAATAACGTGATCGAATGAGGTTTATGAACGAGATGTCAATACTTGAATCGGATCAATGTCATGTCTATTTAGTTTTACTTATTTGTCACTTCAGTTCAGGTTATTGTACTGCACAATGTTCTGTAATTAGCCATCTCCTGCTTATTCTATTTATTCTATTTACCACACCACTTCGTAATCATTAATTTATATAGTGCCACTTCAAGAGAAACTCCTCAGAAGCACTCCCAACCTGACACCAAACCACAATCAAAGAGAATGGTTTTCGGATGTTTGCAGAAAAGGGACACAAAAGGACAAAGAAGTTCATTACGAAAACTTATAACTTATATAGGTAACTTATTCCAGAAAGATGGACCGACCATGGCGAAGTTTTTATGCAGCACTGTAGAAGTTGAGTTTCTACTTACTGACGGCTCTCTCGAGTCTTGACTATCATTTCATATGTTGAGAATATGTTTCAGAATATGTTTCAGAACTTAACCGGTTTTTGCTGTTCTTGCTCACTATCTATTTCCTTCGTTTTTCAGTGATGTTCAGTCCTTGATGCATAGTAATTAACCAAAAGCATTCTGAATTGAATGAAGAGGCTTATAGCTGACATGGCAATCACTAATTTAACATGCTATGCTGTCAATATATATCCTCTACAGGTGTGAGAACAGAGTTACTCATTTTATTGTTGGCTTACCCTTGCCCACTTCTCTATTTTTGATAAAGTTTGAACCTTGTCAAGGTGATATAATTTCTTTGGACTTGTTACTGGCATAGTAATTTACTCTTGGTTGATTTGTAGTAAGTTTAGTGTGGAAATGTTTAAGATTTTGATTAAATTCGTTTCGTAACTTGCTTAAATTTCAGTTACAATTTTGTTTTGCTTTTACAATTTTTGTTGATGTTTCTGTTTGCAATATTTGTGCAGTTTGAATGGGCCTGGACTAAACCCAATGATTCAAGGCGCCTGCGACATGTGCCCAAAAAGAAGAACTCTGAGAAAAAGTTTAACTACTGTGTTCGTGTGCTTAGTGAAATGCTGCGAACGGGACCTTGGAACCGATTGCCTCTCACAATACGTTGGCTCAAACAGGAATACATGGTATATGCAAATCAGCTGAATTCTTCTGTCTACATATTAGGGAAAATATATTTATTTATCTTTCAGAATTATATCATTTCAGCTAATTTTGTACTTGTTCCTTTCACTCCACAATCATTTTGCCAGAGACAGAGACACTTTCAATTAATTAAAATTCCCAGTTTATTTAAAGCTAGTTAGAGGGAAGGAGGCAGGGATTGCATTTGCTATGGAAGACAGTATTTTTTCTGAGATGATGGAAGATCTATCCAATAAAATCAATAACAATTGTAAAACCTAAGCAAATACTCACTATTGCAGTGCATTATAAGTTTTATGTGAAGCTTTACTTTTGTCAGAAAGTTAATAACTTGAGTTGCTGTTTGTTTTTGCTGGAAATCCTTCTTTAATCTCTCAAACAGCATTTCATTAACATTTTCTTCAGTTGAAATATAGCAACTCTAGCCTTCAGCAGTCATATTTCATCTGTCTTGTATTTTACAGAAACAAAAGCAATAATATAATCTTAACTCTGACTATTACTCTCCCCCCATAAAAAGTGAATCTGCATTGATAAAACTGAAATGACTGTGAAATTTAATATCTATGTGTATATATAAAAAAATTATGTGATATAAACACACACATTTTTTTTCTTTCTTGCATTTGCTATAGCGCCCCCCTTCAAACTTGATCCTAACAATATCTGTTAGTGATTTCCATGATAAAAAAACTGTTTTTTCACTGGCCATCACCTTGGAAGTGAGATGAGGTGAAGGTTCAAATATTACACGGCCGTATTGCCATGTTTTAGTTATAATATTTAGAATTATTAGATAGAATGATTGATTTTATTGATAAATAGATGATTTTTCAGCATTGGGCAAAACAGTATCTGAGGCATGCTGTATTTTCTTTCCATTTCACTGTGTACACTGAAGCAATCCTAGATCAATGTGCAATTCCTTTGAGCAAGTGAGCACTTTCTCCAGGGTCATTTACGTTATTGCGGGTCTTTCATGTGTCTTTCTTTGCTGCAGGTTTTGTTTGATGCTCAGCATCTTCCTCCGGAGCACATGCCGATTGAGTTTGGACCAGTTAAGTGCACGAAGGTCAAATCAAAAGATGCTGAGAAGACAGACTGCGTGATTTTAGATGCAAAGACGTCAAAGGAGGAGTCTTCTTGTGTCGTCTGCCATTCCAGTTGTCAGGTAAATTGTGAAAACTGTTTTCTCATATTAAATTGCAGCAATGATGTACATGTCTGACATAATTATTGATTGAACACTACATACAAACGAGTGGATCAAAAAATTGTATTTGTGCCAGGAATATACGAGTCTTTTGTCTTAGACATGGTGTAGACATGCAGAAGTTTACTAAGTTCAGTATATTGACAACTATTAAAATGGACAGTTTCCCTTATATTTGCATGTTGTAGAATTTACTAGATGTCCAGCTGTTTCTCTTTCTGAATCTCTTTTTACAGACAGATCAAGATTCATCTTTCAGCTGCCCATGATTTTCGTCTTGTTTTGTCAATATAAGTCAGTCATTTAATTTGTTTTGTATTTTTCAAATACAAGTCATCTGTTCATTCACAGCAATCTCTTTGGCTTTTGCAGGCCAATGCCGACATTTTACGATGTTTGCGTTGCAATGGGTCGTCGCACACAGTGTGCTTAGCGAAACACTTTCTTCAGAATGATTCTTCTAATTTGTTGCCAATTGAAGGAAGTTGCCCTGTGTGCAATGTTGACGTTCTTTGGGGAGACCTCATTCGCTACAAACATGGATGCTACCAAAATCCTTCCGACCCTCACCAGGTTAGATCACTCTTCTAGCTATAATTCTAACGTGTTTCAAAGAAAATATAATGGAATTTTCAGTAATGTGACACTGTAAGAAAACTATTACCTTGAAAAGAGAAAAAGTGCTATTAGTCTAATCTATCATGAAGACGTCTTTGTAGGTCTCCTCTGTGTGCAGTTGTCAACTTGTCATGTTGAAGGAAACACAGTTCACCATGTTTTATTGTTTATCCATTGAAGTCCAGTTGAAAAGTTTGAGATCGTGCGGATAAAATGATCGCAGAAGACTGAAATTATAAGCTGCTTGTCAGCCAGCACAGAAATGGTTGTCTGAGGTCATCAGACTGATAGATCTGTGTGCAGAGCTGCATTCAGCCATCATGCATTCAGCCATCATGCATTCAGCCATCATGCATTCAGCCATCATGCATTCAGTCATCATGCATTCAGCCATCATTCATTCAGTCATCATGCATTCAGCCATCATTCATTCAGCCATCATGCATTCAGCCATCATGCATTCAGCCATCATGCATTCAGCCATCATGCATTCAGTCATCATGCATTCAGCCATCATTCATTCAGTCATCATGCATTCAGCCATCATTCATTCAGCCATCATGCATTCAGCCATCATTCATTCAGTCATCATGCATTCAGCCATCATTCATTCAGCCATCATGCATTCAGCCATCATGCATTCAGCCATCATGCATTCAGCCATCATGCATTCAGTCATCATGCATTCAGCCATCATTCATTCAGCCATCATTCATTCAGTCATCATGCATTCAGCCATCATGCATTCAGCCATCATGCATTCAGCCATCATGCATTCAGCCATCACGCATTTAGCCATCAGGCATTCAGCCATCATGCATTCAGCCATCATGCATTAAACCATCATACATTCAGCCATCATGCATTCAGCCATCATGCATTCAGCCATCACGCATTTAGCCATCATGCATTCAGCCATCATGCATTCAGCCATCATGCATTCAGCCATCATGCATTCAGCCATCATGCATTCAGCCATCATGCATTCAGCCATCAGGCATTCAGCCATCATGCATTCAGCCATCATGCATTCAGCCATCAGGCATTCAGCCATCATGCATTCAGCCATCATGCATTAAACCATCATGCATTCAGCCATCATGCATTAAACCATCATACATTCAGCCATCATGCATTCAGCCATGGTGTCAGATCTGAGATTCAGCTGAACAATGCAACTGAGGACCATTCGTATAGGTCTATTGTTCTTATGGGCATAAAACAATTGTAGCAGGAGGCTGATTAGATTTGACACCTCTTTCTTAAAACTATTGAAGCTAAAATGATTTAATGCAAATTCAAACGAGTTTTACCCTTTTTCTTTTTGTCCATAGATATAACAGATGTACAACTTCTTTTAAGAGTTTTAAGAGCTTTTTCTTGTTTGTAGAGAACTGAAGTTGACGTTGAATTTCAACACTGGGCAGATGAGATGCAAGCTCAACTGTGATGGACAATTTGGACATGAAACATTAGATAATAATTAGCATAGTCAACCTTAGTGTAAATGATTGCTGTAATGGTAGCACTTTTGTGAAGTATTATCCAATTACATAGACAATTTTATACACACCACCTTGTGCTGTCAGCTCGTAGAGCTCTAGCGATCATCCTGACACACATTCTCCATTGTTCTCTGTTCGCAGACAAGTCCCTCAGTTCTTCCAAATTCATGCCAGTTATGTCGTGTATCTCGTCCATCCATTTCATCCTTGGTCTGCCGTGTCTTCTCCTTCCCTCACCACAAGCCAGCATCATTTCCTTCTCCAAACCATCAGATCGCATTACATGCCCGAAGAATCTTAGCTTCAATCTTGTTGCAAGTTGTTTTAACGACTCTTCGTTATACATGTACAGATTTGAAAATCTTATTGCTGTCATCACTTGGCTCTGACATCATATATAGCAGAATTAAAGAAGAGATTTTGTTATACCTGCATGCATTTGTAAAATTTTTCTACAAGTTTTGTCAGTTAATATTTTAATTTGAGTTGGTGGCTTCCTTCTTTGTGAGATGCCATCAACGCCACAGTCTGATTTTCATGTATGTTTACAGGATTGCTATTTTTGTTCTTTTGCTCCTATGCGCTTGTATCTCAGACAGCCACATTCATAGATGGCCCATGATGTACGCGCAGAAACCCTACGGCATATTCAAATTCAAATTCAAATTCATATTCATATTCATTATGTTCTGCTTATCATACCGAATCTGCTATACAGGCGCACATAATAATCATCATATTCGACTGGCGCTATAATAATGCCACGGAACGTATATCGGCAGATTCGGATTTACTATACAGGCGCATATAATAATCATCATATTCGACTTGCGCTATAATAATGCCACGGAACGTGTATCAGCAGATTCGGATTTACTATACAGGCGCATATCATCATCATCATATTCGACTGGCGCTATAATAATGCCACGGAACGTGTATCAGCAGATTCGGATTTACTATACAGGCGCATATCATCATCATCATATTCGACTGGCGCTATAATAATGCCACGGAACGTGTATCAGCAGATTCGGATTTACTATACAGGCGCACATAATAATCATCATATTCGACTGGCGCTATAATAATGCCACGGAACGTGTATCAGCAGATTCGGATTTACTATACAGGCGCACATAATAATCATCATATTCGACTGGCGCTATAATAATGCCACGGAACGTGTATCAGCAGATTCGGATTTACTATACAGGCGCATTTAATAATCATCATATTCGACTTGCGCTATAATAATGCCACGGAACGTGTATCAGCAGATTCGGATTTACTATACAGGCGCATATCATCATCATCATATTCGACTGGCGCTATAATAATGCCACGGAACGTGTATCAGCAGATTCGGATTTACTATACAGGCGCACATAATAATCATCATATTCGACTGGCGCTATAATAATGCCACGGAACGTGTATCAGCAGATTCGGATTTACTATACAGGCGCATTTAATAATCATCATATTCGACTTGCGCTATAATAATGCCACGGAACGTGTATCAGCAGATTCGGATTTACTATACAGGCGCATATCATCATCATCATATTCGACTGGCGCTATAATAATGCCACGGAACGTGTATCAGCAGATTCGGATTTACTATACAGGCGCATATCATCATCATCATATTCGACTGGCGCTATAATATACCACGGAACCGCTAGCAACAGATTCGCTAATGATCATCATCATAATTATTCGACTGGCGCTGTTAATAGACCACGGAACCGCTAGCAGCAGATTCGATTTTCACTATACAGGCGCTAATGATCATCATCATAATTATTCGACTGGCGCTATTAATAGACCACGGTACGCGATGCTGCATCCGCTTAGATGATAGCTCTTTGCTGACGATGACATTACACTCGATGCACGCAAAACGAACAATTATTGGGACGGTGTTTGGTAGCGAGAAAAGCGCAGTGGGTTGCCTAAGCCTGCGCTGCGGTGTCGCGGATTACACCTCACAATAATAAGACTTAGATCAGTTTGTACCCTTTTTAGATCACATTTAATTATTGTGTTACACTGCAAGTGTTATAGAACTCGTTCAATTATTTGAATGAAATTTTATATTATATAGATCATGTGCATAAGCATCAGAATGTCCCTTTGATCTTTTGCTTTTCCTTATCAGTCTCTTGCTCATTAAAAACATTTTTCATTCATTCATTCATTCATTCATTCATTCATTCATTTTTAAAATTTATATATAGTCCTAGCGTCCCTTCAAGAAACCACTCAGAGGCGCTCCCAGTCCAACCATTCTGAAATAAAAGGGTTTTGAAAAGCCTGTAAAACGCTGAAGAGTCATCCCTATAGGTAACAGGCGCATCTCCAGCTGGAGACTATAATTCCAGACAGATGGACCTACAACTCAGAAAGCACGACAGTGACAGGTTTGAGGTTTCAATACGCGGATATTGTAGCGGAACTAGGTTTGGGCAATTAACACCAGGGACCGAACCCCAAACCCTAGTCCTGTCGGAATCGTCCGTCTGTGCAGTCCGGCGTCAACTGAAGATTGACGACTAGCCCGTCAGGCTTGAAACTCATTTATTTACGACGTCAAAGAAGAAACTCGTACTGCAGTTCTCGTTCGACTTCTATAGCGCCAGCAATGTTCGGAGCAATGTTCGGAGCAATGTTCGGAGCACTACCGTCTCAAACCACTGCACTACTGTTCACCGCAATTGTCACTGTAGGACGCCGAGTCGTCTTCCTGTAGATCACCGCTGCCTCGCCAGCGCACGCAGAGAGTCCGTGAAGCGGGTCGGGTTTCGAACCCGATCGTCGTCAGATGCAGAAGGTCGCCAAACCTTCCGTCCTCACCAGTCGGCAGCGTTGGCAGATCCGGCGTTGAATCCTGCCCGTCGTGGCACAGCGACGATCACCGATCCTTCGGTCGTCCGTAGGCGTCGGGTTGCAGAAGAGCACGACCGCGGGTCAAGAATCGAACTCGAGTCGACAGTGTTGCACCGCAAAGGCCTCCAAGCCTTTCGTCGTCGGCAGGCGCTGAATTTCGGCAGCGTCGTCAAATCGTCGTCCTGCTCTCCAAAGCGTTTTTCCTCAGACGATTTCCTGTTGACTGCACCGCGATTCGATCCCGCAACGCTCGACCGACTCGTCTTTCCACTGTGTCACGGCGATTCACTGACTGTTTCTTCCGATCACTGTGTTCCTCGAAGACTGACGGCGGCTGACTCGAAGACTGACGGCGGCTGCGCGCACACGTACTTATGTGTCACGAGGCCACGCCCAGTACATGTAGACATAGGCTAGAGGTAGACATGGGCTAGGTAGACATAGGCTAGGTAGACACAGGCTAGAGGTAGACATGGGCTAGGTAGACACAGGCTAGAGGTAGACATAGGCTAGAGGTAGACATGGGCTAGAAGTAGGCATAGGCCACGCCCATTTCATGTAGACACGGGCTAGGTAGACACAGGCTAGAGGTAGACATGGGCTAGGTAGACACAGGCTAGGTAGACATGGGCTAGGTAGACACAGGCTAGAGGTAGACATAGGCTAGAGGTAGACATGGGCTAGAAGTAGGCATAGGCCACGCCCATTTCATGTAGACACGGGCTAGGTAGACACAGGCTAGAGGTAGACATGGGCTAGGTAGACACAGGCTAGGTAGACATGGGCTAGGTAGACATAGGCTAGGTAGACATAGGCTAGAAGTAGACATAGGCTAGAAGTAGACATAGGCTAGGTAGACACAGGTACCCAGGCGGACACGGGGACGGTCATTCAAATAAAAATTAAACCCCATGACCCTGATTTCCAACAATATTAACATTCCTTCGTAGCTTTTCCGGCTGAGAGCGCCTCTCAACAGTCATTCTACAAGAGGCGCTATATAAATGTATAAATACAACATTCATTGCGAGTATTTATATAGCGCCCTTTCGACGTCAGTACTCAGGAACGCCCAGTAAGCCAGTTAGTTACAGTTTGTAGGCCTACTTCATTCATTCATTCATTCATTCATTCATTGTTCATTAGATACATTCATATAGCGCCTCTTCAAATAATCTACCCACAGGGCGTAACTAGCGTTGCCCCCCCCCAAATGAAGCTGAAGCCCTTCAAAAATAAATCAAGCCGCTGTATGCTTATACGGCTAAATATGCTATCGCACTCGTCTTGTTCAAGGCTTAAGCCCCCCCTCCAAACGAAAAATCCTAGTTACGTCCCTGTCTACTCAGAGGCGCTCACAACCTCAGCGCGGCCAAATAAAACTGTCTTAAGATGAGAGAGGAAAGCATGAGAAGGATTTTTACAAAGAGAGTGCAGGGTCAGAGGAAGACCATTCCAGGTTGAAGGTCCTACCACCGAGAAAGCACGGTTCTGCATGGTGGAAGCACGAGCAAAAGGGACTGAGAGCAGACTTTACTCAGTCAAACGAACGGAGCGGAAATGGTGAGAACTAAGAGTGGGGCTACAGAGCTCACAAAGTTAGACAGGAGCAAGGTCTAGCATGCAGCGCCAGACTAGAGAACATTATCCTAAACTCAATGTGAGCATCGGAAATTACATTTTCACTGAGACTTGATTGCAGTGTATGCTGTACGTTTTATATAGCGCATATATATTCAAAATGTGGGATGCTGACCTCAACGCTCAACGGCATTTGCTGTTGATAACCAGTGTTTAATCTAGTCCCCCTCTGCTGGGGGGGGAATTGAGGTTTCTGGGGGGGGAGACAACTGAGCGTCCGAAGGACGCTCGTGAGGCGCATAGCGCACTGAGGGGGGTTGGTAATGGTAGGGGGCAAATCACCCTCCCCATTGGAAATTTTTGGAATGTCCACATTGCAATGGCAGTATTTTAAGGTGTCATCTTAACAAAATTACTACTTTTTTCAGTGACCCATTAGAAACTTTTTGAATTTCCACATTGCAATGGATGGCAGCATTTTAAGGTGTCATCCTAACAAAATAGCTGTAGCCTACTTTTCAGTGACTCATTAGAAACTTCTTGAATTTCCACATTGCAATGGTACCATTTGAAGATGCCATTTTAGCAAAATAACTCCATTATTTCAGTACTGATAAAAGTGTTTTAGGATTTCAATATATATATTATATAATTATAATTACAATAAAAAAAATCTTTATGAGTCGTGTTCAGCAGCTCAGTTCTGCTGTTGCTGGGTTATTCTAATGAATTACTGTTTACATGAGTAAATAAGCTGACTTTTCAGCACTGTAATCAGAAACTGTCAGCTTATCCCAGTCTCTCCATATGGCCCTGACTTGCTGACCAGTACACACTTTCCAAAATCATATTTAATGGTACACAAATCTACCAAGAGCTAATAAACTACCGGTACCAAAATCAAGAAGCCACTAGTCTGGTAGTAATGGTGTTAAAAAAGGTTGCCAAGTCCGTCTCCTGTACTTTCCACATAATAATAATTATTACTATTGTTATTATTGTAACGGATCGACGAGGGCTGGGCAAAAACACCAGGGACCGAATCCCAACCCTTAGTCTCCCAGGTGATGTCCGTCCGTCAGTGGAGTCCGGCGTCAACTGAAGATTGACGACTAGCCCGTCAGGCTTGAAACACTTTTATTCGACAATCAAAGAAGAGAGAAACTCGCGCTGCAGTCCACAGTCAACTTCTATAGCGCCAGTGTTCGGAGCAAGTTCGGAGCAATGTTCGGAGCAACTCATGCAGCGCCAATGTCCAAAACTAATGCGCTACTGTTCGAAGCAATTGTCAGATGCGGATCGCCGATTCTTGCGACGTGTAGATCACCGCTGCCTCGCCAGCGCCCGCTGAAAGTCGGCGAAGCGGTCAGGCTTCGAACCAGAGTCGTCTTGTCGTAGACAGAAACTGAACCACTGTGCTCACCCGGTCGGAAGCGTTGGCGGATCCGGCGTCGAATTGCGATCGTCGTTGCGTAGCGAAAGTCCCCAGACTTTCCGTCGTCAGCAGCGTCGATCTCCTGTAGAGCGCGGCGGCGGGTCAGGTTTCGAACCCGGTCGCCCGCGTTGTACAGCAAAGGCCTCCAAACCTTTCGTCGTCGACAGCGTCGGATTGCGGTCGTCGTAGCTCAGCGAAAGTCCCCAGACTTTCCGTCGTCAGCAGCGAATCTGTTGCTGGTGGTTCCTTGGTATATTAATAGCGCCAGTCGAATATGATGATGATGATTAACGCATGTATAGTGAACAGCGAATCTGTTGCTAGCGGTTCCGTGGCATATTATAGCGCCAGTCGAATATGATGATGATCAGTAGCGCCTGTATAGTAAAAATCGAATCTGTTGCTAGCCATTCAGTGGCATATTATAGCGCCAGTCGAATATGATGATGATCAGTAGCGCCTGTATAGTAAAAATCGAATCTGTTGCTAGCCATTCAGTGGCATATTATAGCGCCAGTCGAATATGATGATGATCATTAGCGCCTGTATAGTGAACGTCGAATCTGTTGCTGGTGGTTCCTTGGTATATTAATAGCGCCAGTCGAATATGATGATGATGATTAACGCATGTATAGTGAACGTCGAATCTGTTGCTGGTGGTTCCTTGGTATATTATAGCGCCAGTCGAATATGATGATGATGATTAACGCATGTATAGTGAACAGCGAATCTGTTGCTAGCGGTTCCGTGGCATATTATAGCGCCAGTCGAATATGATGATGATGATTAACGCATGTATAGTGAACGTCGAATCTGTTGCTGGTGGTTCCTTGGTATATTATAGCGCCAGTCGAATATGATGATGATGATTAACGCATGTATAGTGAACAGCGAATCTGTTGCTAGCGGTTCCGTGGCATATTATAGCGCCAGTCGAATATGATGATGATGATTAACGCATGTATAGTGAACGTCGAATCTGTTGCTGGTGGTTCCTTGGTATATTAATAGCGCCAGTCGAATATGATGATGATGATTAACGCATGTATAGTGAACGTCGAATCTGTTGCTGGTGGTTCCTTGGTATATTATAGCGCCAGTCGAATATGATGATGATGATTAACGCATGTATAGTGAACAGCGAATCTGTTGCTAGCGGTTCCGTGGCATATTATAGCGCCAGTCGAATATGATGATGATGATTAACGCATGTATAGTGAACGTCGAATCTGTTGCTGGTGGTTCCTTGGTATATTATAGCGCCAGTCGAATATGATGATGATGATTAACGCATGTATAGTGAACAGCGAATCTGTTGCTAGCGGTTCCGTGGCATATTATAGCGCCAGTCGAATATGATGATGATGATTAACGCATGTATAGTGAACAGCGAATCTGTTGCTAGCGGTTCCGTGGCATATTATAGCGCCAGTCGAATATGATGATGATGATTAACGCATGTATAGTGAACGTCGAATCTGTTGCTGGTGGTTCCTTGGTATATTATAGCGCCAGTCGAATATGATGATGATGATTAACGCATGTATAGTGAACAGCGAATCTGTTGCTAGCGGTTCCGTGGCATATTATAGCGCCAGTCGAATATGATGATGATCAGTAGCGCCTGTATAGTAAAAATCGAATCTGTTGCTAGCCATTCAGTGGCATATTATAGCGCCAGTCGAATATGATGATGATCAGTAGCGCCTGTATAGTAAAAATCGAATCTGTTGCTAGCCATTCAGTGGCATATTATAGCGCCAGTCGAATATGATGATGATGATTAACGCATGTATAGTGAACGTCGAATCTGTTGCTGGTGGTTCCTTGGTATATTATAGCGCCAGTCGAATATGATGATGATGATTAACGCATGTATAGTGAACAGCGAATCTGTTGCTAGCGGTTCCGTGGCATATTATAGCGCCAGTCGAATATGATGATGATCATTAGCGCCTGTATAGTAAAAATCGAATCTGTTGCTAGCCATTCAGTGGTATATTATAGCGACAGTCGAATATGATGATGATGATTAACGCATGTATAGTGAACGTCGAATCTGTTGCTGGTGGTTCCTTGGTATATTAATAGCGCCAGTCGAATATGATGATGATGATTAACGCATGTATAGTGAACGTCGAATCTGTTGCTGGTGGTTCCTTGGTATATTAATAGCGCCAGTCGAATATGATGATGATGATTAACGCATGTATAGTGAACGTCGAATCTGTTGCTGGTGGTTCCTTGGTATATTAATAGCGCCAGTCGAATATGATGATGATGATGATGATTAACGCATGTATAGTGAACAGCGAATCTGTTGCTAGCGGTTCCGTGGCATATTATAGCGCCAGTCGAATATGATGATGATCAGTAGCGCCTGTATAGTAAAAATCGAATCTGTTGCTAGCCATTCAGTGGCATATTATAGCGCCAGTCGAATATGATGATGATCATTAGCGCCTGTATAGTGAACGTCGAATCTGTTGCTGGTGGTTCCTTGGTATATTAATAGCGCCAGTCGAATATGATGATGATGATTAACGCATGTATAGTGAACAGCGAATCTGTTGCAAGCGGTTCCGTGGCATATTATAGCGCCAGTCGAATATGATGATGATCATTAGCGCCTGTATAGTAAAAATCGAATCTGTTGCTAGCCATTCAGTGGTATATTATAGCGACAGTCGAATATGATGATGATCATTAGCGCCTGTATAGTAAAAATCGAATCTGTTGCTAGCCATTCAGTGGTATATTATAGCGCCAGTCGAATATGATGATGATCATTAGCGCCTGTATAGTAAAAATCGAATCTGTTGCTAGCCATTCATTGGTATATTATAGCGCCAGTCGAATATGATTATGATCATTAGCGCCTGTATAGTGAACAGCGAATCTGTTGCTGGCCGTTTCGTCCTATGAATTACATTGGGTTACTCTTAGGCCGGTTTTGGAAGCCTTTGGGCGGGAATTTCGGAAAGTACATGGCAACCCTGAACATAACGGAATCGCATAACGGAACCGAATGTGCGGCCGCATAACGGAATCGAATGTGCGGCCGCATAACGGAACCGAATGTGCGGCTAGGTTCTTGAGCGTCCATGATGTGACAGATGTTTACAGATGGTGTTGTGTTCAGCTATACAGTATGCACCCAATGTTGGCAAACAAATGTGGTTGTCGGGTAATTGTAAATTTATATAGTATCATTTCAAGATGGACTCCTCCAAGGCACAACACCAAACCATGATCGAAAACAATGGTTTTCAAACACGGAATAGGTGTCATTGTGCGGTGGTTTTTACTGGAGACTGCTAATTGGTTGGTAGTATTACTACACAGCTAATTCTTTTCCAATTAAACATTGTCAGCAAGGATTTAAGCTAAAAAAACTGTTGTAAAATACCAGTATTACTTTGTGTGACAGACCATAGAACTTTAGACTTGAACTGCAAATTGCATTTCATAGAGTTTGCCTCAGCTTGTTCAACTTCTTGGTTATTTAGCACATATTTAGAAATGAAAGTTTATGGTCACATGTATGTTAATATGTTACTTACGCGTGGAGGAGATGGGGTCACGAGATTTCAGTGATTTGCATGCGGAGAAGGGGTCTCAGCAAAATGTAATTATGCAAAATAAATGTCTAATTATGACATCAACATTAGTCTATTTATAACTCTGTATTATCCTATAGTCAGTCATCTGATGGTATTTTACTACCGTACACTAAACTTATATTCTGTTCAGATCTTAACAGTAAACCATAACAGTTAACAAACTTTAGCTAGCAAATGATATGTTTAACAAAAAAAGTTGCCTATGGTGATACAGGTTTCATAGATCTATGACTTTAGCTAAAATGGCCTTTGTATTGCAACCCACATATAACATGTTTTTGCTGAAAGAATTTGCTTATAAATTTTATTTAAACAGACAGAACTTAGAAGCTGAACCATAGAATTGTTTGACTAGTTATATCATGAAGTTGCATGACTCATGATCTGTCAGCCTGTGAAATTGGGTCTGATCAAATAACGCTAAACGCTGTAATAAGAGTCTACTTTCCATGCATAAATTCATTATGTGGTAATTGTATCCATGGTCTTGTGCACCATCACACTGCAACGTAGCAAGAGTTTCGCATCATCAATTGCTTTCATTTTGTACTCGTCTATATTTCTCCATGTCTTTTCTTCGTTTACATTGTCAACGACATTGTGTGCTCGCCTTATCAAGTCCAGATACATTGCTAACTCCATAATATTACAAGTCCATAGAGTTTTACCTCTCTGTGGTAATAATGACAACACTCTGGCATAAAGAGCAGATCGGCATCAATGTGGGATTGCTTCCCGCTACCCTCCCAAATGTCAACTCGGTCTTTCATTCATTCACAAGATGTTATTGCTAAAATGAGTATTCTATGTGACCATGTGTAGATATTGTGATCACATGTATGTGATCATGTGTAGATGTGATCACATGTATGTGTTCATGTGTATGTGATCAGTGAGCATTGCATGGCTGCCTTGCATCAATTGGTTAATTTCGACTAATGACTTGTCATCATTTGTCAATACTATGACGAAAATTATAACAATACACCAGTGTGTCAGTTTGAAATAATAAACACAGATTATTAGTATTCCATCATGACCAAATTTCGTGTCACTCATTAGAATTCGTTAGACTTCCTTTTTTCTTATGCTGGCCTTGCATAAAAAAACGCTAACAAAAGAAAGATTTACCTACTACACTGTGCACATGACAGCATGTTTCAGAACCCAAGCCTAGGAACAGAAAATGTTTGCTGCTGAGAGCAGTTTTGCTGCTGGATGATAATGATATTTGTTTTATTGTGCTCTTGAGGACATTAGGTCTACTGCAGCCAGTTACAATGAAACAAATGATTAAAGAAAATTATTTTTAAAAATCAATTAAATCAGTGCAAGTGAGATAGAGGCGCCGAATGTCTGTATGGTACTCTGGATATGTATGGTAATTTCTTTCGTCCTTCATCGGGAGTTCAAAGCTACCAGGACGTAAATTATACGGCTTACGGACCCGCGATGGGAACAGGGCGCGATGGTGTAGTGGTGACATCGTTGCCTTGAAGCCGGAAGGTTTGAGGTTCGAATCCACCTCAAATCGCCACATAGGGACATTAGGCAAGTCCTTCACTCGCAATTGCTCAGCACTTTGGCGTGAAACTCCGATGCAGTCCGCTGGGAGCGCCTCTAAGTAGAGCGCTTGAAGGGCGCTATAACAAGTGCACATACAAACATGATATAATCGGAGGATGTAGCGGAGTAATGATTGGTGTGAATTGTACGAAGATATATTTTAAAAGTACAACGGTTCACATCAGGTTTGCAATTTAATTCTCATCTCCACATGCAGTCGACGCAATGATCGTTACATCAATAGGGTAACGTGACAATATGAACATTACAAATATCGCAACAAAGCAGTGTTAGTTTTTGTCCTCTGTAACAATGAAACATCAAGTATCAGTAGATGCTGTGTTAATTCCGATGTATTATACTAGTTACTATTTCGTAGAAGTTGCTGCCCAGCTAATTTCCAGTCAGGATTCAGTCATCTTATACACTCGGGCTTTTTGCATGTATATTGTGTAGGCCTCTAAACAAATGACCAACACATTTTTTTAAACCAACATCAGGCTTCTACTGAGGTCATTAAACTGTGCACCCTTTTGCACAGTACTTCATGCATGCATACATGTACAAGGAAAACTTTGTCACAATTTAGCACATGATAAACTGCACAGAAGTGGAAACTTCATAGGAAACTTCCCCAGTGCTGCTATAGGTCTATGAAGTGTAGATCCATGTTATTTATGTACAGCTAAGATGAAAACTGCTTTTTGCTATGCAGTAGAATGATTGCCCTGTAGACCATGTGGCACCATTTGACACCTTCGCACCGCACGAGACAGACAGCATTGGTTACACACATTTTTTTATGCAGTCAACCGCAACGATGACGGAATGACATGACATACATGGTAGACATTATTATCACTTAGCAAACATAAACATGATGACTAGCTAAACAGTCCGACATGTATAGTTTCCGTTATATGATGACAACCATGATCTGCTTCCATTCATTTACTTATATCAGTCTTTGACGTATCATCTGGGTGTGGATGATGCTGTCGCTTAGAACATTGCAAAGCTTCACAGGCGATGATCTGCATCACATTCACCCCGTATCTTTCGAATCATTTACCTTCAACTTAACATTTTATCGATTACTCTATTAATGATTCTCAAAGGGTCATATGGATTAAACATTTTGCTGACGTGGATAGTCACAAAATGGCATTTAAGGCAGAATTTCAAGGTTACAGCTTAAGTCTTTGATGATTATGCGCACATTCAGCTCATACACAGTTGCACACCTATTTCAAAACTGGGCAAATGGCTAACTACTCAACTTTGGGATGCGAGCCAATCTGGGTCCATCTTTACATAACATATACACTAGTAGTGACTTGTCATAGTGCGTTCTCTGGGAGTCCAATCAATACCCACCTTTTGTCACAATTAAAGAATGCGTTATTCTATAATAAGGTCATTTTCTACAGTGGAATTAAATTTACGATGTGTGACATTGCGTCAACCACATTGTATCAGTATTTTGTGTTTCACTCTGATGGGTGTCCATACATCTTGCAATGCACTTGCTCTAATCGCAGTGCAGTCTGCCACAGATTCAAGTAGTATTCTTACAGTTCAACGGACACAGGTGTTGTTCCTGATGAATGACAAGTTCCATCTCTTCGAATTCCAGCGTCATCTTCACCATGACGTTGCTGTTGGCAACGGTCATCATTGTCATTCTCAACTGGATGCTCCAACATGCAATTGTTTCTGTTGGCAAAGTCTAGGTTGGCGAGCTCAGCATGAATACTACGTTCAATGAAGCTGCTGTGGGGTTTGGTGTTTGGCAGGCTGATGGGTCGAGACTGCTTGGCAACACTTTTACATGACACAGCAGGACCTATTTCTGCTGAATAACAATTGAACTTATGTCCAAAGCGCTGTGGTCTTTGAACCTTCTGACGAGCTGCCAAGTCATCAAAACGAGAAGTCTCCTGCAGCTGGTGCAAAATTCGACTGACTAAGTATTCGAAAGACTCCATGTGCTTTGACTTCTGCTTTTTTCCATTGTTCAAATGTTCATTATGTCTGTTAGAAGAATGCTTCTTGTGGCCTGGAACTAAATCTTTAACACCTTGCCGTAGCTGGTCTTTGAACATCAGACGACCCTTGTCATCACGTCCAGGTTTAACAGTAACTTTACAACTCTGATAGTTCAGCTCTGCCTCACCTGCATTAGAATAAAGCTCAGTGTTTTTGGGTGACAATTTTCTGTTAGTTTCAGCTGTGTTCTGGGCATCGGATTGAGCCTCCGCCAGCTTAGTGCCAATCAGTTGGTTACACTCTGAAATTCTTTCATTAGGAATCTCTCTCAAGCATTTTGTTGATGAAAATGACAAATCATCTGACAATGTATCTTGCAAACTCGTTGAATTACTGACGGATCTCTCCTCCTCATCATTTGTCAGATTATTCATTGAAGGGTCAGATCTCTTAACAGTGGAATGATCTTCCTTAACTTTCCAGTCACACATGGAATAATTGTGACAGCCTTGCACAGGCAACGATGAAGTTGCCATTGACGTGGATATGATGGTGGAATTCATCGTATTCATTAAGCTATCGTTAGCAATGCAGTTATCCGCACCTGTTACTTCCATGCTAGCACCACTCAAGTCCTTCTTTTCAACAGGGCCAGCTATTTCCTTCAAATCAGTTAACCTGCTAGTGCCCCCTAGTGACAAATAACCAGAACCAGTTGACATTGTACCCTGAACAGTCACACCTTTTGATGCCTTAGGTAGAACACTTTTCGTGTGCTTCTTCTCTCCAGTTTCTGAACAAATGGAGTGAAACGATGCCTGCGAAGTTATCGATTCTGAGCGTAGAAACTGGCGATAAACGGGTAAATCCGGAGAGAGTAAGCCTTGGGCTGGAGATGGAGGAAGCCCAATGTCAGGGCTCTCACTATTTTGACTATGAACTGCCATCAATGTACTTTCTAAGACCGTCTGTTTCACAGCCAATCCTCCTTGCCTGCGTTGTGTCATAATGTAGTCTGACTGATCCGTGTTAGCCAATAACTGAAGATTATTTCCATTATCCAATGTTGTGGCACTTCCATTTATGCAGAGCTGTGCCTTGGCTGAATTAGAATCACGAATGAATGAAGAGCTAGCATCATCATGAACCAGATGAACAAAGAGGCAGGAACTGGGGGAGGGATGGCCTGTTGCTTTCTTCTTCTTCTTCAGTGTTGACAATGCGTTGTAACATTCACCCGTTAGATTCTGGGCCATGCTTGATCCCTTGACGGTGGGTCCCATGTCTGGTCCGCTGTATGACTGCGGCCGTGAAGGATATTTCGGCTTCTGCGTTTTCATAAATGAACTGCTAGACAGAAATGGTTTCGATTTGTCTTTAATATTCATTAGATTTACTGGCTTTTTCTCTTTTCTTGCGTCTGCTGTACACAAAAGCTGACTAGATTTGAAATGAAGAGAAACCTCTGGAGCACTTCTCTGCATCAAACTGTTCTTACGACGTTCTGCGCCACAGACAGAAGAGAATCGTTTCACTCTTCTCTCATCATCTGCCGTCTTTGACTCCACAGTTGCTGCATTCAACGGGTCGGTGGGGTCACACATTGTCTCCAAGTCGTTCAGGTTTCTGGTGACTCTATCTGATGAAGATGTGGCTTCACAGGAATTAGTTGGCAGAAAGAGATGCTGGTCAATTGGGATTCTTTCCTTGGACATTCTGTCACGTCTGCTGATGTTGGTTGAAGAACGAGCTGCGTTGACAGCATGCTTAAGTAGAGATGAATGTGCCAACTTATTCTGCATTTTCAGCAGCACCTGTGGAGTTGATGAAACCGATTTCATCTGACGAATTGCCGGATGCTTCAGAGCAGCGTCGTTAGATGATGAATGATTAAGTTCAGCCATCTGACTTGGTGCAGGTAGATTAGAATCAGTTGACTTCAGTATTGCACTGAACATCTCTTCACTCCTTCTCTTATTTGTATATCCACGAGACGACGACACACATCCAATGCTGTCTTTCTTAATTCTTTTTTGGCCAGTGAGAACTGGCGATGACATTGTCAGCTCAGAATTGGAATCCAGATTCGGTTGGCTGAGTTCAATCAACTCTGACTGGAACGATTCCAAAGCAGACAAAGGTCTAAGTGAATGCCTATCCATCCACCTTGCATTTCCAAAGAGCATGACTGCGGTGGCAGCTGATACAGCCAGTGAATCTTCTTCATCTCTCACGTCTTCAGCATCACTTCCTCTCACCTCAGCGCCAGCATTTGTTTCTGTGTGAATGATATGATTGGACTGCGTTTCCACGTCGTCGGATGTCAGTTCGTACGGTGGAGGGTCGTCTGCTGGGATGTCGTCATCGTCAATTGGCTTTGGAGGAGAGTACGGAGGTGGTGGATCTTCATACGGTGGAAATTCAAATCCAATGTCGAGTTGGTCAATGTTCGTCATGTACGCCAATCCATCGTTCACACTACGTCGATCGCTGTTCAAACCTTCAAAGCGAAACATTAATATTCTCATCATCTTTAGATCTTACAATTTTTTCAGTTCTACAATTCATTGCAAGTACCATTAAATTATGCAACAAATGTTTAAGAACCTTTCAAAAGCAGCACTGTCCTACCAGGTGCTAAAAGAAATTTTGTGCTGTCATAGTCGTCAAATGGGAAAAGACATATATATATATATGAAATCTAGCTGCACCAAGTTCTACAACATTTGCCGATGTCTTACAAATTTAATCTTGTATAGAACTGAGAGGAAGTGTTTTAATCCGCATGAAATGACACGAAGAACTAAAGATGATTAATTCAGGCATTAAATTATTCAGGCATTAAATACAGCCGTTCACTAGACATAAAGATTAAAGTGACACAAAGAAGCATGCGAAAGAAGAAGCAATTCTTACGTCTCATGCTAATGAGAAGACGCCTCTGACGCAATCGATGTATCATGAAGATGAGAAGAGCAAAGATGAGAAGCGACGTTACAGCACTCGCCACAAGTCGGATACTTAGATTCACACTGTTCGCATCTTCTGAAACAAAACAATTTTCATTAGGAAGCATTCACAACAGACTTCCTAAGAATGTGAAATACCAGCACACTGTTAACAGTTGTCCACAGTTCTTGTGGGAAGCAGTGGTGTAGGGGTATGCGGTTCAGCGCCTTGGAGCTGGAAGGTTGAGGGTTCAAATCCACCTCAAGCTGCCACGTATGGACCCTGAACAAGTCCTTCACACAATTGCTGAATGTGCTTTGGCGTGAAACTCCGATTCAGTGCCCACGCTGTAGTCGGGAACAACTCTGAGTAGCAGGGGCAGTGGGGCACTATAACAAGTGCTCATGGATATACTTAAACATCAAAAGGCCCGAGGTAATGGAAAATCTTCAACCAATTTAGATCATTTGTCAGTTTACAAAATTGTCTGGTAGTCATCTGTGTAGGGCTTCTGAGAGCTCCCAAAACGCATTAGATAAATTGTCTTGATACAGTCATACAATGTACGGTTCTAGACTGAGATTTTCAAACTATGGCCTACTTGCCAATTATACAATCACATGCAACTCACTAGAATGCAAATCACCAAGCTGAGCTGTCTTCCTGTTGCAGAACATATTTAACATGTCATATGCTCTTTTTAGGATATGCTTCGCTTGATGCCCTGGCATATACGACGGAACTTTGCGCTTCAGTCTCTAGTCAGCTGGTTTGCCATTCATTGTACTCCACAGCCATTGAGACAGTGAGACACAATGTCATGCAGCTGCCACGCTTCTTCACACAATTCAAGCCCATCAGTTACACTCTGTCTAGTACCGTCCGCTTGGACCAGTTGTCCATTGCATTTAGATTTGCTTTACTGTTACATGTGTAGGGCGCGGTGGTGTAAGGGTATGTTCGGTACCTTGGAGCCAGAAGGTTGCACGTTCGAATCCATCTCATGGGGTCTTGGCAAAATATATGTACGCAAAATAAATGTCTAATCATGACGTCAACATTACAATATTTATAACTCTGTAATCTGTATTATCCTATAGTCGTCCGATGGTATTTGACTACATTAAAATTATATTCCGGTCAGATCTAAACAGTAAACCACAACAGTCAACAAATTTTAGCTAGCAAATGTAATGTCTAACAAAATTACATAGTATCCTACGATAAAATACATGTTTCATAGATCACTTCCAAAAAATTTTTATTTATAAACTGTTCTCTACTTACCATCTGTAACACTAAGCCATATCATCAATAATGATGCATAATTAATAACAAAAGCATAATTTGATGATCTAGCATTTAATAAATACAATTTATAGCCAGTAGACAGGATTTGATAACTAATTGAATTTTAATTTCTTGTAACTATCTTTCAAACATGACTTACTGAGCATGGGATAAATATGACTAGAGCCATTTCCATTGTTTTTCGGCATGTCCAGCGATGGCTCAATGCAACGGAAGTCACAGCATTCATTCTTCAGAGACTCGTACATTGAGCATTTCGGAGGTGAGCACTGAACTGACCGACACATGACAGGAAATCCATTCTGACACTGGCACTTCTTGCATGGATCATCCTCTGGCATAAACTCAACGCCATCCTGGACACGGTAGCCATAGCGATCAGAGCAGTAAAGACCATCTGTGGCTACTAGAACATATAAAGCAAAACCCTTTAACAAGTCGTTAATTCATTCAACTGAATGCATACGTTATACAAGGTATACCTGGTGGATGCCAAGAACAGGCTTTTATTTGGGACACTCATAGTGATTCAGTTTAATAACAGAAACTTGAGAACAAAAGTACTGTGCAATAGAAAAGCCACATTATAAGTTAGAAAAATCAGTACCTGAAAATGCACTCGGAAGATAAGGCACAAAAGAGGTCTAAAACTCGAACTTCCACTATGCAGAACCATGCTTTCTCGGTGGTAGTACCCTCAGTCTGGAATGGTCTTCCTCTGACCCTCTGTTCTCCTTGTAAAAGTCCTTCTCAGGCTTTCCTCTCTCATCTTAAGACAGTTTTATTTGACTACGCTGAGGTTGGGAGTGCCTCTGAGTAGCCCCCTTGAAGAGGCGCTATATAAATGCATCTAATGAATGAATAAATAAAACAGTTCTGCAGAAGTTTCACAATATCATACATGTCACACAAAGAATGGCAATACAAAAAGCATTGCATATAAAATCAATATTATCAAAATCTTCCTGTAAGAAATGTCTCAAGAAACCATTAATCCCATCTTCTTCCAGAAGCCAGACCAGTGTTTACTCAAAACACACCTCTCGGAGCTTTTACACACAATAGTTGGGAAGAAATTTCAAACTGGCTTATGTGAATAAATCATGATGGAATGAAAAACCCAAGTTGGGCATAGACACCAAAAATGAGATAATACATGTGTGAAAATAGGTTTCTCCATGTTTGCACCCTTGCAGGTAAACTTTACATGCTATCTGAAACTTTCCGATGTGATTGGCGTTATATAGTTCTGAGAAAGATATGACAACTATTTAAATTATTTAGCAAATTGCAACTTTTCATTGGATAATAGCTATTTATCTATATGACTATAAAACCAGCCTCTGGCGACCGCATTTAGACTTGATGCATGGCTCGTGCATAAGTTGGTGCCCTGTGGTTAGCTTTTAAGTAGCGTTCAAGATAATCTTTCGAACGCAAGATCGCGATTTTTTTACCTGTTGGAGACGCCCGAGCAATAGCCAGTGAATATCCAGCTAAATAGAAGTATGCAAACAGTGTTGCAACAGAAAGCCTCTCTGCGTTCATCGTGGAAACCACTGAAGCTGCATGTTTCACCGCAGCTGCACTATGGACTTGCGAGTTGCGGCTATTCCTGCATCGTAATTCATTTGCAGAAATTGCATTTACATCTCAAGAAATAAAAGTAGTCGATGTCGACCACGATCAAACATGGCAGCCATTTGCAACTCGTTCAGTTGGTCAACACGTCTATCCAATTCTATCCAACGATGTAGACTGCAGCAGCTGTGATTGACAGATGCCAACTTCATGTGTTGGCATGAACGAACGAACTACGGACGAATACTAGATGAAAACTCCATGATAAATAATGTTATCAGTTCGTCATAAATTCAGACATTCTCGTATATTTTTTATATTATCATGCTTTAGGATAAAACAGCGGCACTACAAAATATACAGATGCAAAACTTCTTCTAAGACATACTCCATATCTTCTAAGCTAATTAATTATGTCAAATGATCTAATTCTCATATCACCCTAGTATAAAAACGTCAAATCATTCCTTTTTGCAATTATTTACGTAATTTCCTACACTCATCCTATAAGATTGATTCAATTGTTATGGACATAAACAATTTTAGGTAGCCTATAATTGTGTTTCATTTGTTGAACTAATTTGTGTACCTGATAGCGGTGTGTCTATCAGTTTTGTTGCCAATTAAACGAATAGAATAATAATAATTATAATTAATTAATTATTAAACAAGTTGTTTAGGATATCCTAAAAATAATGGTTACGAAGAGCGCCCGGAGGGATCGATCGGTCGACGGTTCACACAATCCTCCCAAAGAACCTTTGGGAGGATTGTAACAGAGACATCGTAACAGAGACACAGAAGAGACAGACAGACAGACAGAAAGAGAGAGAGAGAGAAAGAGAGAGATTTCGAACAGGGAATAGGCCTACTAGCGGGAGTTGTTCCAAAGATGCGAGACACCTATGGTTATGGAGCGATTGGAAGTGCTAGAGTGGAAGAGAAACGGGTTGAACGACATAGTTAAGATCTTTGTTTGGATCCTGAATAATATTCCGAAGACAGAACTACTCAGATTCAAGCGTGCTGTACTGGTAAAATAAATTTTTGTCTCGAGGAAAATAATTAATTAAAGCCAACAATCAGTAGACAGAAGTGGGTAAACGACGCAAGAAAGAATTTTTGAAATTATCAAAGCGCTATAAAACTGTCTTGTGGCTGAATATCGAACATCGACTTATATTGAACCTGCTTGTTTTAAATTTTCAGATTAAGCGCGTCATTGAGTTTAGGAATTTGAATATTTTAAAGGCTAATTTAATCATGGAAAATTGGTTGGAAAAGTTTAAATTAACTGAAGCTCTTCAGGTTGCTTCGTTAGTTGTGGCATTTTTAATTCTGGCTGTGTTTGGACAACGAAAGACTTGGATCGCGACCGAAGTCATCATGGCGACTGTTTGCGGCCTGGCATTTCTTGGCTTTCCAAAGCACATCTTGGCGCTCCAGGTACAATTTCCGTAGCATTTGGTTATGTCAGGCTTATATTGCGTAAGAATGTTGACAGATGCAACTTTGTAGGCTTACACACAAGAGATCGGCGATTGGTTAGACTCAAGCTTGTGTCAGGCGGCCAATCACGTATAAACAACATGGCCGCCCCAGACTGGGGGAAAATAGGGCGAAACTTGTATCGGGGCATAGCTATAGTATCGGGGACCGACGTGTCGGTTAGGCCTCAGGTTAGGCGCGGTGATTTTCGGTTATGGGTAATCCGGTATTTTAGCGTCCCAAATTATTTTGACCGTTTCTTTGCAATAATAAATGAAAGACATATACAATAACACAGATTTAATTGAGGGAATCATAAAATGTGTGCTCGAAAACACGAAGGAAGTCCCAAACGGGGTAACTCTGGCATAGGCCAGTGAGAAATGCTTCAGAAATGGAAGCTGGATGAGGATTTCTTAGGGCTAAAATTTTAGCTGGATTGATGAAAAGATAAGATAAGATAAGATAAGAATATTCTTTAATATACCAATTGCTATCCGCATTTTGGTGTACATACAAAGTATAATAAACAAACGTACATAATTTATGCACGAGATAAATGTCAAAGTCAAATGTCAATGTCAAAGTGTTTTAGAATAGCATAAAATCCTAAGTCCAAATCCAATATAAATTTTAAAAAGAAGTTCTTTTAATGACGAACAATGTATTCTACACTTTGGTTTATATGGTATTATATTTAAATACGATAAAGCATCCTTGTTATAAATGATTTCCTCGTTAGGTTGTCCGCCCTAGGAATGATTCGGTCATGTAGTCTTGGCCTCATGGAATAAGTCTGGGGCCTCAATGGTGGGAGGAGTGGGTTCAATACATGTCCTGGATTAAGTAGGAGGGCAGCCAAGAGCCTCCCGTCCGCCGTGCTACACAGAGCCTCGAATGTAGGATTGTCCTCAGGAAGGTAGTTCATTCGGATCAAACGGTCCAATATGGCTTGCAGTCTGCCGCGTTCCTGTTGCCCTGCAAAGCCCCACCATGCCGGGGCCGCATATAACATGCGTGCCACTGTGGTCATCCTACAAACGTCATGCAGGCTTGGTCCCTTGAGGCCGTGTGCAGTCATGATTCGCAAGGCATAAAGCGACTGTCTTGCCTGGATGCATATTCGCCTGATATGGGCTTCAAACCCTAGGTTTTCAGTCACGACAACCCCTAAAATCATCATAAAAAATCGTCATAAGAACGCTTTGGAGATGAAAGCTGGATCAAGGCTCTGTAATAGTAGTTGAAATAGAGGCTGGAAGCTGGATAACAGTTTTTATAGATCTCAAATAGAAGCTGGATTCACGAATAGAGCGAAAAAGAAATGGAAGCTGGATGAATGTGTTTCTGAAATAGAAGCTGGATTTATGAAAAGAACGATAAAGAAATGGAAGCTGGATGAAGGTTGCAGATTTTAAAAATAGAAGCTGGATTAGTTTGGAAATTCCAAACCTCAGCAATAATCTGAATAATTTGGGATGCTGAAATACCGGATTGCCCGGTTATGGCTCAGGTTAGGCGTCTCGTACTTGTCTTCCTCAATGCGGTTCCTGCTGATTTACGGCATCCGAGACCATGCCTGCTGGACGTATATCCAAAATTACTCGCTGTGATTTGGTCACATTATTACGATGCCTACTTAAGATAACAACCAACTGTTGCTTCAAGTGAGTCACACAAAAAAATGACAATCTATCAAAGATGCCAGATTGTGATTTGGTAGACGAGAGATACCTGGCTATGGTGGTCCGTTTAATATATGCAATGTGATATGATCTGACAAACATTAGTGATTGATTCCCAATTCGGCATGCACTAATTGTACTTTGTTGCAGCATCAGATTATTCTGGGGCTGTGAGGTTCTAATGTTGACGCACACATACTTTGTAGACTGAGGGAACATTGACTGATACAGAGGTTGGTTTGGCACGATTGTTTGGTGTGACGCTGATGTGCTCTGGTGTGACATGGTACTGGACGAGAGAAACTAGAGATGGAACTGTTCCAATCACTTTGATGATGTCGAAAGTTTTTGTGAGTATGCATTTATTAGAATGCCTTTGATCAGGCATGAATCTCTGTTTTTGAATATTATATATTTTAATTTACAGACTGACCACTTTTGCTCATTTTGTATTTGGTATGATTGGACTAAGACTGACAAACTTGTCTTGTCAGCACCAGATTAATTGCATTTTGATATTTAAACAGTGCAGCTCATTAGTGGTATTCTACGCTAATCAAAATGATGTTAAATTTCATTAAGAACCAAGAAAGTTGAACAGTTATCAAGCAATGCTTAAATAGGTACAAGTGAATTAGTAGCAGACTTGTGCACAAATGTCATGCCATCAGGTTCCTATCTAGAGTTGGCAGATAACTGTTTTCAGAGTCCGTGGATTTAGTAGCATGGATGTTGTAGACGGAAGATGGGAGTTGGGTCCACAACATATATGTCGGCACTATCATCCAATGCGTCAGCACTACCATACAATGCAATTCCTCATAGGTAGTATAAGACGACACTGTGTTCAGACATTGCCTACCGCTGGTTACGTGCCAAAATAGCTGGATACTGGGTGTGAGCAGCAACCTGCATGTGGAACCTTTCATCTTTTGAGTAGAAATCCAAAGGTCTTTAGTCATCAACAGAAAATATCATCTGAAAATATAGAAACTCATAAGGAGCTCATGTAAGTAACTCAGAAATACTAAAATCGATTACAGTGGCAGTTAAGACATCAACAAACAAATGATGAGATAAATTTCACTTTGAGACGTTGAGGAAAAGCGATGAGCGTCAAAATCGTGACCACTTCACGGCTGCTGGAAATTTGTCCTACGTACATTTAATTATTGTGACATTGTAACGTATGTACTTTTTGTGAAATTTTTATGTTTGTTATTGTTGAAGTTTTTTTGTTTGATAGACAAGCAGTGCAATGTTGATGGCACAGCTGTTTGCCTACTTTGTTCAAAGTAAAACAAGCAAGGAGAGTGGAAACAAAAGCCAGCTTACCTGGTCTCAGCAAGTACGTTTATTTTTCTAACAGTACACATTTCTTTTTCAACCTATGCATAAATTTATGTTTTTAGCTTTGAGATTAAATATTATTATCACATTTGAACAGTGCTCCTAATGACCTAGGAGACTTCATTCAGACACCAGCTTCACATATAAATGACTTTGAAAGTTGTATTTGAAAGTACTGTACAGGATATTGACCAGTATGACACCTTTTCAGAACATCTTAATTGACGAGTAGAATTTTTATCACCTAGAGTGATTATACCGTATATTAAAAGTTCTATAAAGTAAACAATTTTGAACTATATCAATCAGTTCTTGACCTACAGACATAATGTGAACATCATTCTTTAGCTTTTTTATCTCCTCTTATGATTCAACATATGACTATCTTTTGTTTCGTTGGTTAATTGTGTCTCAACTGTCGGCCTTATCTGAGGGTATGATGATCTTCAAAGTCCTGGCTTCATATTATCTATTGACTCACGTTTGTACTGTTGACTTTTGTGTGCAATAAACATATCCATGTTGTCTATTGTTTTGGTTATGCATCCCGTATGTTCTTCTGTTGCAGATGATTCTGATGGGTGTGCTTCCCACTGCTCTGTGGATGCTTGGCAATTTGTTTCATCTCTGCCGTAGCAATGATTTCAACACGTACCCTCAGCACAACATTCGTTTGAACAACCATCTTCGTTTAGATGCGTGGTTTATGCTGCTCATTGGTGCTGCATGGTTGGCATTTCCATCACAGATTGTAGGAGCCATGGTATGTATGGTTAAACCAACATTGGTTTTAAGCTAATTCATGATACACATCATTTGCCTGCCTTGGAATAAACACATCATCAATCTGTTATTGGGTTGAGTAATTTAAACATTCTTGTCAGTTCAACTATGATGGGATGCTACTTTTTTTTATCAGATGTCAAAAGATGCTGTTGTGATGAACAGACATAACAATGGCTGTCCATACATTACATATTACGTTCGCACGAAGTGGTTCACAAGATTAAGGCGATTTGCGTAGGGGGGAGGGGTTTCGACAAATGTATGTAATATGTATGCATAATAAATGTCTAATTATGACATTCACATTACAATATTTATAACTCTATATTCTATAGTCGTCCGATAGCATTTGATTACTGATTAAAATTAGATTCTGTTCAGAACTAAACAGTAAACCATGGCAGTTAAAAATTGTAGAGCTAGCAAATATGATGTTTAACACAAATAAATAGTATTAGTATCGTATGGTAAAATGCACATTTCATGGATGACTTTAGCTGAATGGTTTTTGTAAGGGGGTGGGGTAGAGAAGTTTATTTGTAAGTACGCATGAGGGTCAACTAAATGTGTGTGGGAGACAGGTGTCAAAAATGCGGATTTTTTCCCATACGTAATATGTGAAGGGCCCCATATTTGTTCATCTTTTAGGATGATGCAAGGTTTTATTAAATATTTATGAAATTGAGGACAGGATTTAAGTGTAGTGTGACATTTTATTCTTCAGTAAGTATTGTGTATATTCTTGCATGTTGCCATAAGTGTGCTAGTGCTTCATTTGCTTACAAACCTTTTCTAGTCAAAGACTTTGATAATAATGTAATCAACCTCATCAGACTTCAAGTCTATTTGTTCCTTCATGTGACCTTGAGACTAGATACACTGCATTTTTAGCGAAATTTGTGTGATTCTTCTTGATAAGTGTTAAGATTATGTTGACTGAGAGATGTGCCATTCATTGCAATTTATATTTTTTTTACATGTACAGTTGAAGACGGGCAACAAAGTGGCACTTCATGTCGCTCGTAGTATTGGAACGCTGTACATTGGTGATGGTATTGTCTCTCTTCAGTCGCCTGGCTTTCTGCATGAACGAGACAAAAAGGCTCTATTTGTCACAAGGATTGTTGTTAGTATTTTGTATTAATTGTATTTAATTAAGGTATTTGACGACTTATACATGTATGGCCTTAGTTTATTCTTATGCAGTTACGAAGTTGGTATTTTTATAACTTGCATCACTGTTATATAGTATTGTTTTTATGTAAAGTTTTAACATTTTTAGTCTGTACAGACAATGTCGTATACATTCATGCATGGCCACCATATAAATAATTAGCCTGGCATGGTAACAGTCTCTTTTCTTCATAAGTGATTATGCTTCAATGATTTGGCTATTTACATATCTGGCAGTAAGGTTTTGAAAAGTATAGGTGCTAAACTTTTTGCTTAAACACATCTATGTAGTTTGAGTTATGCAACCAATGATAGAATTATTAATATCGGTTTTTTTGGCAAACCAATTATTGGTTTTAGAAAATCCATTTTTAAACCAATTATTGTTTTTGGCCTCCACAGAAATATATTATTATATAATGCAAGTTACTTTATCTATTACGTACAGTAATGTTCGTACGTCATACATTCAATCCAGCATTAGCGCCAAATTGTTCAGTTAATAAAATAGGTTATCAAGTTTTGAATAATATCCTGGCATGTGTGATGCGATCTATATACCACCCAGAACCGTAACAACCGTGTTCATTGATTTTCGATTGCAGAACAGACATGGACTGCTTACGAATTTTAGATAGGCAAATCTGCCAGACTGCTAGCCATTTTGGATGGAATTTTGAAAGCAATCATAAGCACTGAACAAATATCATGATTTTTCTGGCATTTCTTGTAATTTTACTACAAAAATAATTTTAAAAATAAATTTGATTGACAGTTGGCATATAATAATAAAACAGATAATCGTTTTCTTAAGCGATAGTTGATTTTCCAATTATATTTTAGCATCCCAAACCATTAGCAACTCTTCCCAAAGTTTTCTTGGAAATGACATTCCATCAGGCATGGCTTGGCAGCCTTTGATTGGTGCTGTCCTCTGTAGCCGAGGTTGGGTTAGGAACACTTCTGAGGCGCAACCTTGATGGGGTGCTTTATAATTCTTTATAACGAATTAATGAATGAATGCACTTGTTGACTCACTTAACCTAGCGTCTAACTGGATTTAGGCAAACTATGCTCTTCTATTGCAATGGTTAACTGAGTGTTGGTCTCCATTTTCGTTGTTACCAGAAGTTGTTCGGCTGAGTAAATTGCGGTTGTTGCTGATTGGCTTTGCAGTCGGTGTTGGCACAGTCCTGCGTTCTTGCCGCGCTATTCTTCTTCTTTGGTGTGCTGAAGCTGAGTGGTACTGCTTACCTGGCTGCTGTAGCACTACCTGTGCTTCTTAATGCCTTTGTTGGATACTTTGCCGGTGGTACTACGATCTACCATGTTCCAACACCAAAGAAAAATGACAACAAAGGCGAATGAGTCACACGGATGTTTACCTTTTTCCATTTCTCATTCATTGTTAGTGTTCGTTAATGTGTTTTAGTGTTTCATTGTTCTCATTGATCCTGCGCTTTCTTAATGCTTGCCCACCTTAAATTAACATGTGCTCAGGAGATTTTAGCATTGTGTTGTTGTAACTGCTAGCTCTAAGGAAAATCTTGAAAGCAAAATTTGCATTGCTGCTACTCTCCTTTTCTTTAATCATGAAGCGAGTTGATCGTGTAATTGCTGTCTGATGTACCAGGCAGCACAACTGTCGACGACATCTTATGAGTACGTACATGATATGTAGCTTAGTGAATTATTATAATCTCCCAGACTTACAATTCGGCTTGTTTCTTGAAAATGAAGCTGTGTGGCATCATCCCTTGTGAAGATGCTGCTAATCAATTGTTATGTAGAATTGGTGGTTGATCACAGCAAGAGCGAGCAGAGAGTGGAAACAATTGATGTAACTTATGAGAACACTTTCCATGCATTGAAGAGCTGCTGTTTACTATGGAAACATCTTTGCTGTGGGAAGCTCCACACACCCAAATTAATAATGATGGATTAAATGAAAATAAAATGGCAATTGATTGCCTTTAAATTCACACATAAGCTGGTATAAGTGCCATTAGTTATTGTTTAGAATTTTCAAGAAAATTTCAGATTATCTTCCGCAGGAATCTTACATAAGTAATTGTATGCTAATGTTGTTTGTAGTAGCAGTTTTTGTTTGTAATAGCTGTTTTTGTTTGTAGTAAATTTTGTTTGATAAATTTTGTAATAATGTCTCTGAAGTTGTTGCAGCAAAAATTGCTAAGTCAGCATTTTAGCACATGTGGCATTTTACTCTGCGTCAATAAAAATAATGTTCCAGCATAAAAAGATTTATGTTACAGTAAATTTTCCCTCTTTTTTACGCAGAAGGTCAATATTTATTATTGAAAAATTTACTTGATAGTTCCAATCAAATAGAATTTATTTTCTTAAGATTCTTTGGTAGGTTGATTTTTCTGAGCTGAAAGTGGTTAACATATATCAACGTTGCATCTGCCAAGTCATGGAAATACAGCTCTTTGTTGCATAGAATTTTTACGCATTTTATCAGAAATTTAAAAAATAATGTATGACTATTTAAATTTATTCTGGACAACTTTTGTCTATTGTTTTGGTGCTCAATGAAGAATGAAAGGCAAAATGACAAATCTGTAGATGTTGTCAATAATGATTTCATATTCTTTGCTTGTACTTTGTTGCTGATCTTCATTACTTTCTGTTTAAATGCATCATCACTTCGTGACCAGGTAGATGGTTTAATTGCGAATGTCTGTAGTATTGATAGCTGTAGTAATATTTATGTTTTCTTCAGTTGAGGATTCAAGTTACCATTGGTTTTCTAGTGAGTGACTGATCTGTGCTGAGACTGAAATGGTGGTTAATTGTTAACCTGTTACTCTGATAGTCAGAGCAAATAGGATGCCTAAGAAAGGCAGACTTTCTGTTTATTTAAAACAAAACTCTCAAGAAAAAGATTGTACCTCCTGCTGGTGGATTATGGCTCAATGTGTGACATGTAATATTGCTGAAAGTTTTTTGCTATGTTTTGTGGGCCAGTGTGGACACTTGTTCTGGATGTTTGCCTGAATGGACGGCATTCAAGCTGAACTACTAAGTTCTTTATTAATTCACGTGAACACACACCCGCTATCATATATTATATTATATGGTCAGTATATTCTAGGTCATTGGTGCAATCTTTTTACTTTTAAGTCTCTGTGCGTGTATGTGCCAGCTTACCCTTACTAGGGCATCTGCTTATCTTTCTTTTGGCATCCATTGACCGAGGAATTGTTGCAAAATTGGTAAAGTTTTTTACAACAATGGCAATTCGCTGCTGCTTGGTCAGTCGTACTACATTGAGGCTTGCATGGCTTGACAACAGTCAACTGCAAGGTAAACATCACTCAATGTACTTGTACATATTATATTGTTTTTGTCGCTAAGTTGCAATTTTTGTCTAGAATTTTGTGATTTTTGTTTTTAGATCCTATCAACAGAATTAGTTTTAACTTTGGAACTGTTGTCATCGGCTAAGATCATTTCACATTGTAACTTTTCGAGATAGGTAGACAGATCGCATAGGATTCTGACAAAGTTCTGTTTAATTAAGGATAATGTTGTTGTTGTAGTTGCATAGCGAGGATCATGGCAGCATATGTAATGAAAATCCAGCACTCAAACCCGTGTCTAATTATTTAATGACTTTATTACCATGATTATTGTTGGACACAATGCCAATGCATAATACCAAAATACTGTTACAAGTTTTTGGCTGTGGTCCTTATACATGTGCTGTAATTGAAGTTCGTCTAACTGTTTGTTTTTGTTTGTTTTATTAGCTCCTTAATTTGACGTCTTGTGTTTCTGACTATCAAGTTCTGCATTTTATTATTCCCTAAGTATATTTAAGCAATAAAGCATTAGATATTTATAATTATTACTGCATTTGTGCTGCAGTCTTTTCTCTAGGGCTTATCAAAAGAAGACAGCAGCACTAGGCATGCATTCAGTAATAAGGCCTAACTATTAATTAGCAGATAAAGAATGCAACTCAGGCCGTCTAACTGCATGTGGCATGCAGACCAAATAGTGCTGTGCAACTTTGTCCATTAAGTCTGTTCTCTCCCAGTTGGGTTCCAGCTGCGCCACTTCCTATAAAACTATCCTTTCATGCCACACGTTCTGAAGAGTGGAGTGTACGGTCATTAAATTTTTATCATTGACAGCAAGTGGCCAGATACCGCTTGACCATCATTGGCCGTAAACGACAAAGCTAGTTTTCGTTTTAACCACTTCTTTTTCAGTTTGGCTGCAATATAAAGGAAATAAAAGTCAGTATGCCATTTAGTGTTGGCTGAGAGAAATTCAGTTCAGTGAGAACGACAATAATTATTTGCCATCTTTAGGCAGCTGCACGTAAATCTCTGTGGGTCTAACTTCTAAGCCTTTCTTGGTTGTACTTTCATAATCGTTCAAAATATGGCAGTCAAGTTTAGCTTTAGCTACTTGAGCCTTAGCGTTTCGATCGAAGCTTTGAACTTGTAAACTTTTTACACTGTTGCTTCCAAGAGGCTACTAAAGCAATAGACTGCTTTCTGCATACTTGGCTTGGAGAGGCTACTAAAGCAATAGACTGCTTTCTGCATACTTGGCTTGGGTTTGGTGTACCAGCACAGAACATTGTGCATAATGCATTGGTGCTATAGAAGTGACTAACAGAGTGTGATGTGCATATGAAGTGTAACTTACTACTGCGACTATTGTTCCATTTTGCATTTTATTTTTGGGTGTTTAATTAGATGCAGCACCAGACTTTTTTTGTAACCAGAGCATCGCAAGGGCAATTATACAAGTAACAAATACAGGGTACAATTTATGCCCTACATAAATTAGAAAATAAAAATTCTTGCAGCCTTATTGCAGGGCAAATGCTTTTTTTACAGAAGCATTTGCCTTGCTGTACCAATGCCATTGTTTAATTGTTGAACTTAGCAATGTCATTGACTTTGACCTTGCAGTTAATCTTCCACTCTTCCACAAATTATATATACTGATATATTTACATGTTTAACTTTGTTAAATTTATACATATAGAATTGTAGACCTAAGATATGTATACTTCATAATTATATTTAAGTAATTTAATTGATTTGAATGGATTTTTTATTACAGAGTCAAAGCTGAACGTACGCAAACTTCATAGTTATAGGTTTCTATCTAGATTATATTGAACAATATAATTGAAGTCACTGTTTGTAAATTTACATAAAACAGTGATCTAGATTCCTATGATAATTTGCCACCCAACGTATTTGTATTAAACGACGCATTTCAATCGCTCTCAGTGCGACATCATCTTCATCGTTGTACATGGCTAGATTCTGTCCGTTAGATATCCTAACTTGGTGTCGAGACTTGCTAATTTCCTCTTGGCCATCTGACGTCTTGTTTCACCGAGGCCTCCACCGCGGTAGGTGGGTACGAGGGGCAGGGTGAGGGTCGGAGGGGACAGCGACCGACGTACAGCTGCCCTCGCACCGTTCACTGTGGCGTTCTTCAAGACGACGTCAAAGTGCTTGTCATTGTAGATGTCATCGAGCCAATCTTCGAGCTGCGAGATCCGGTTCTGGCTCGACTTGAGTTTGTTCCTCGCCTGCTCAAGTCGGACCTTCATATGCGACTGGTCGGTTAGGTATCTGGCGTCGGCCACTTGTCTTCGCTCGAGCACATTGATGAGACGGGAGTTCTCGTCGAGCAGCCTGCGATGGGCGACGGCAATGTCCTTGAACTTGTCTCTCGTTGATTCGTCATCGTTAATCAGGGTGCGCAGTTTCCCCATCTCGCTCTGATAATCGTTGATCCCTTGGCGCATTGTGTCAACCTCGCGCTGCAGGTCGTTGATGTGTGAGTCCTGCTCTCGGACCAGTTCCTGGAGTGGTCGAATTATATCCAGTACGCCCTTCGATCGTTCCTCAAGGGCGCTGAATTTCATCTGTACCTTCAAGCGCTCGTTTTCCTTTTCTTCCTTTTCCATGCGCAGTCTTTCCATGTCTGCTCTCAGGCCAGCAATGACATCTTCCAGTGAAGCTTTCCTTTCCGTCATTCCAGAGTTGTCTCTCTCTAATTCCTTTGCTAATGCTCTCAGATCTTCGAGTCGTTTCTCAACATCATCTTTGGCCAGAAGCAGATCTCTCTTGTCTCTCGTCAGTTCGTCTATCGTTCGTTCCTTGCTCTTCAGCATTATGTGAACTTCTTCCAGCTGCTTCATCAGTTCTTGCTCTCTTTCCCTTGGAACTCTCGATCTTTTCACCATTTCCAGTTCATATTTGGCGTCCTGCAGTTTTCGCTGGTTCACCTCTGAGTTGGTCGTCATTTCATCGAGTTGTCTCTGCAGATCCCTCTCCCTCTCAATGGGAATGCTCAGCGCTTTCTGGCGCTCGTTGTCCACCACCAACTGATCGACGAGCTTCGATTTTCTGTCGAGGTCACTGAGCAGCTTGTTGATCTCTGATTGGAGAACGCGATTCCTCGTTTCGTCGTCCTTACCCTGACTATCCAACTGCAGCTGTAGTCTTGCCTGCCAGTTTTCTAGCTCCTTAATTCTGTCTTTTAGGCGGGTCTTTTCATCATCTCCAAGCCGGTCCTTGCGTTCTCTTTCCCTCAGCTTTCTAGACAGTGCTTCATTCTCATTTCGCAGCAGCTCAAGTTCGGCCAGTAGGTCACCGATTTCTATCTTCAGAAGTCTGGCCTCAGTGATGCCTTCACCGTCATCGGTGACGGGCGTCCTCCTCTGCGACGCACCTTTAGCCTGGTCCAACCGGATCTTACTTCTGTAAACCGGTTGTTCTCTGGTCGGAGGAACACCTCGAAAGTCGAGCTCTGGGTTCGTCCTCGTCTCGTCTGAAGCCTCGTCGTCGACGGCCTGCTTGCGTGACTTTCTCATTCGACTCTTACTTCGATCCATCTGTGTGACTTCTTCTGCTGCTGGCTTAGTCCTATAGACAACGATATCTTTCTCAGGACCTCGAAACTTACTTGGTTTATTTATGGCTGCGTAAGGTTCTCTTCGGGAAGAGTCTTTCTGGACAAATTCCCCGATCCCGATGTCGGCGTTCCGGATAGGAACAAAGATCCCTGCAGTCGCAGCAGCTGTAGTCTTGGTTTTCGAATTCGACCAAGCGTCCGGCTGATTCCGCTGCATAGCATTCAATGCAGCATTCGGATTCTCTACAGAACATAAAACCTGTTGAGACATTGAAGCTGAATTCTCTTCAGTTCCTACAGATTATTTTAGTCACCAGTTAACGTCCGAACAGTCGATCAGTCTCATATATATATATATATATATATATATATATATATATATATATATATATATATATATATATATATATATGCGGAAATTTAACCCCTTAGACTACCAAAGGAGAGGATTGCGAGGACGGCGATAGGATGGGTGCCGGAGGGTGGAAAGCGAAGAAGAGGAAAGAAACACCTGGAGACGTGCATTCAAGGCAGACTTGGAGAGAATGGGGCTGGGCTGGGACGAGGCAGAGGAGGTGGCTGGCGACCGTGTGGAGTGGCGAAGACTTGTCGACCAATGCTCCGAACGGAACAGGAGGAACTAAGTAAGTAAGTAACCCCTTCAAGGTTACTACTTATCAGAGCTCCCGACCTAACCAGCTAAAAACATAGACCTCGAATGTTAATATTAAAACGTGAGCTATACTCTTATGGTGACTAGAGAATGTAATCCCGGGAATCCCTGGCATTTTACAATCCCGTAGCCTAATCCCGGGACTGACGAGCATGGAAGCCCGTTTTTCGCGATAAAAAAAATTCGGATTTTTTTTATTAAATAACGTACTTGACCAAGTTTGCAACAATTCCTTGGTCAATAGACGCCAAAACGACAGATAAGCAGATGCCTTAGTAAAGGTAAGCTAGCGGCCACCAGAAAACCCTGAATAGGTGACTGGAGGCAGACGTTTCTCAGTGATCAGGCAGCGGATTTGGGTTTGCTCCCTCCCATAAGTCCCATTCCTTGCTTGGTTCATGTAAACAGACTATAGAGTCCTCCACACGCCATTCAGTTGACTGATAGAACATAAACATTTCAGATGCCAGCAGGCTTGGCCGACTAGGCCTGGGACGTCACAGCGTCTGACTCCTATCCACGCGCCATTATAATTGCGTCTACTTGTGATTTTGACAGCATATAAATGGACTCTTCCTGCCTTAATGGACTGCAGCTAGGCTAGCCTGCAAGATCAGTCGCTCACTGGTAAATCTTGGCTAGCTTGCTACCTGTTGTGTTCCTCGCGCTGTGGTCAGTCGGTGCATTGGTCACCTCGTATTGTCTGACCTATTTCAGGGTCGTCGTATGCAGAGGGCTATTCAGAGTGATCGCCCAGTTACGGAGGGGGAATCTGAAAGAAGACACATAGGCCTCTAGACCCAAACTCAGCCAAATCACTACAGTAGGAACCAGCAAGGAAATCGTAGATACCGCGTAGAGAGAAATGTTTGGGTCCCATATTATAGGCCTAGAGAATAATTGGTGGCCCTGACTAGAACCTTATTGTTTGTTGCTGTTTAACGACGCTGCCATTTCAGAGATGATATATACTGGTATAGTGTCATTCTCTTCCTTTAACCCCCCCCCCTTGGGACTGGCAGAGTGGCAAGTGCAACCAGTGGCGTGGCGGCCGGAGCTCCTAGAACTGGAACTTTATGGACCCTTTAGGGCTATAGGCTATAATTGTAGACCTATAAGAGCAAGATCGAAATACAACGAGACTGAAATGCTCTGTAAAAGTCAAACTGTCATCTAGTAGGCCTATGATCTAGAGTTCTAGACCTACATAATTATGACATCACCTACAGCTAGGCCTACTATTGTCATTAAATCTATAATTATGGTTTAGTATTAATACTTAAGTCAGTCCTGAGCTGTTGCTCAATTAATACACAAATGTTTAGAGAAGTTGCACATGTAGGTTAGCTTTAATTATATCTCTGTTTAAAATAGGCGCGTATACCTGTTGAGCAGATTGCTCGAGCGTATGAACAGCGAGTCTGTAGTCCAGCAGAAGCAGAACTTAAATTAACCTAGTAGCAGTTGTGGTGTAGAATACGAAGTCCAGATCTTCACAGAGACCTCTATGTACAAGCCTCAAACATTTCCTACTAAACAGAGAGAGGTATCGCGGCTCGTTTTAACGAAGCAGACAGGTCACACGCACTCGTTAGAAGAAAATGCATATCCATAGCATTAGCACGTATTGCATAAATAGCAGCTGATCAGTGTAGAATAAAGGCAGGTGCATATATGCATGGGTATACGCATATGACTGTGATGATTCTGTCTGGGCGATCAATTGGGACTCAGGAGTGATCGAGGTGACTCTGCCTATATAATATACAGGGTGGTCCAAAATAAACCGCACAATGATAAATTGATAGTACTTTATTCAGACCAATTCAAATATAACCGTGAAAATTCACAAAAACACAGCAATTATTTTTACTGTAACATTACATGGATGGATTTCGTTACATAAAATGTTCAATGTGTCCTCCTTGCTGCTCGACCACGCATTGGAGCCGACGACGCCATTGATCAATTACGCGGTCAATGAAACGCTGTGACAGCTTGGTCCACTCTATGACGATTGTTTCTTTCAGCTGATCCACTGTGGTGAAACTTCTACGACGGTATACCATCTGTTGAAGGTCGCCCCAAACAGCGTAGTCGACTGGATTCAAGTCCGGGCTGTTTGGGGGCCACATGTCAGGCTCAATGAAAGAAATGTTCTCACGTCGCAGATACTCCATAGTGTTCTTGGCGGTGTGTGATGGAGCGCCGTCCTGCTGTAGGGTCCAAGTGTGGTGTTGGCATATTGCACGGATGTCAGGTAAAAGACCATCACCAAGAACGTGCTGACAATAATATTGACTGTTCACCTTCGCACCTGGCTCAATGACGACAATGCGTGATTTTCCCATTTTTCATATGGCGACCGAAACCATGACGTTACGGCTGAAGTGCTGGCGCTCACGGATAAGTCTCGTTGATGAAACATCACGTTTCTTCCTTGCTTGTGCGTATACGCGATCGTTCTGTGTATTTACAGGTGTAGCAACAGTAAATGTTTTTTCATCAGTGAACCAGATGCTACGAACTCTACGATCAGTTGGAAAACGCTGCAGAAGTTGCTGACTGCGCTGAATCCGTTTCATCTTGCAATCGCTGTTCAACTGTAGGTGTCCAACTTTGCGCCTGTACTGGTTAAGTCCGAGATCTTTCTTTACAATACGTTTAACAGTTGAACGTGAAATGACGTCAGAGAAAATATATAAATAAGTAAGAAAAATGGCATTAAACATTGAATTGTTATACATTATATCAAGAAAACTGTCACTGTGCGGTTTATTTTGGACCACCCTGTATATATAGACCTACGGTTGTTAACTATGGAGACGAAAAGAAGTTCCCGCGTTGAGTCATCTAACTGTGATCGATGATGGCTCATTATATTATAAGCTGCGTTGCATATAATCGTCATGCCAATGTATTAATTTAATGCTGCTATATCCACAGCTGAACGCTCTGTTCGCTGTTCCAGCCTTCCAGGCGCATGGGAACAGATAAAATCTTATACATGATGGGCCATAAAAAATACCCCTAAGGTATTACCGGGTGGGTTGAGGATAGACCTGGGAGTCGACCCCAATAAGTCGACCCCAGTCGACTTGGTCATCCCAAGTCGGGTCGGGTCGTTTCTGTTCACCGCAACTGACCCCAAGTCGAATTTTGTAGATAGAAGTCACTTGAAGTTGTTTTTACCTCAAGTCGACTTAAACCGACTTGAGACACAAACATAGTTAAATTTGTCACTTCAAACCAATGATTGTGACAACCTTTAAGCAGTTTTTGTTGCCTGGTGTGTTTACAAGAATGAATGAGACCTTTGCTAAACAGAAACTTAGGCTAGGCTACTGATTATTTTGCCGGTAGGCTATCGTGCAGACTGCCGTCTGCCGATCTATTCATATAATTTGTAATTTTATGCTTAAACGTCACGCTGAGGCATGCGCCTAATTAAAATGGTGAAACAAAATGTTACTAAAATATTAGCACGTGTGCTTATCAAGCAATCAGTGAACTTCTAGTGGTCAGTGAATTCGGCGCAAAGAAAGTAGGATAGGCCTATACAAGGCCTATAGGCCCTAATAAATCGATAGTTTGGCGCTACTTTGGAGCGCTGCATCTGGAGTTGTCTGCAGACGGAAAACTATTGCAGAAGCAATTGGGCAATGAAAGACTTTACTGTCAGTGAGGAGGCCTATAGTAGCTGTAGTAACCTACTGTATAGGATGATGCGCTTGCAATACTAATATTATGCTAAGTTGCGAAATGATGTTAGTGGCCAAAATTAATTATTATGAAAACAGAATTACAAATTAGGCTTATCATAACACGCCATTCAGTGCAGCCATGCAGTCCGCGGCCCGCTATTTTATCTTAGACCTTGCACTTTTTACAAATTTATTTAATGTTAATATTAAATAATAATAATAATAATAATAATAATAATAATAATAATAATAATAATAATAATAATGAGTGTAATCTGAATAATCACTTTCAATGGAGAAGCTAAAATTCATAGGTCTAATTATTTGCCGTCGCATTGTCTAGGTTACTAGATGGCCCAAAGCATCACAAAACTATTCAAACTGAAACACGAACAGCTTGAAAAGGGCTTAATAACACTTTAACAAATTAATGCATCAATTAAGTGTTGAGGCCTCATTACTCATTTGTAGGCCTAAATGAAATTAATGCTTGCAGGAAAATTTGCTTGACTTCTTGCATTACTAGCCGTACGTAGACCTAGGCTAATGGTTATTATATACCATGTCAGAAGTCGACTTCAAGTCGGAAGTCGGTTGTTTTTCTGCCAAGTTGGGTCAAGTCGTTTTGACGCCGAGAAGTCGACTTCAAGTCGACCTCAAGTCACTTTAGGGTCAAGTGGGGTCAGATTAGCTGACCAAAGTCACTCCCAGGTCTAGTTGAGGAATTCAACCCCACGGTCCTACCCCAGTACGCGTCTTTCTTATGGCTCCGCTAGCTGGGATGCCCGGCGTTGCCCGGGAAATTTAGGATTCGCCCCGCTCCCGACCAATTCCTTACTTACCCATCCTCCACTTCATCCCATCCGCGCTCCTACTCCCCACCCCACTTATTTTCCCCATCCCACTGACCCACCGACCCCCATAACCCACCAGATTGCCTTGCCTTCACCTCTCTGGGTGCATTGCCCGATAAATTTCGCTCTTGGCTCACTCGAACCGGCGCCCCATCCGCCGGCTCCCCAACCGCCCACTCCCCACCCCGCCCCACCCAACCTCATCATACTCCGACCTACTAACCGGTACGCCTCTCGTTATATTTCCGTTTACGGGCAAATTATTATTTTTCCCCCACCCTCCCCCAGCAATACCCTGCCTTGATTCACCCGGCTCGTGTTGGTCGAGGACTCCAGGTGTGTGTTGGGTGGGGCGAGGTGGCCTCTGTTACCCTGTAGCACTATAGCTGTCTAGCTGCAACGTTTCAGGTGAAAAACTGTGAAACTATATATGGCAAGGGAATGGACATTAATAGCGAAAATGAGGGTTTTGGCCCACAGCCTCACGTACCTTGGTCACATATAATTATATGCTGGCAGAGATTCGCCAACCCTTCCACCGGGGGATCCATGCCGACACCGACAAAGTAGTGAAGGTTTGGAGTGAAAAGCTCAAAAAGGTATGGAAATGCGCATCCCGGGAAGCGTCATTCCGATTCCCACTCTTATACAAGGATCTCATCAATATTCATAAACCTCAGGGTTTAGAAGTAAGACCACGTGACGCCAGCTCAGATCAAAATACATTACTATGCATTAGTTTAAACTTAGATGGAAAATGGCGGCCGTTACTATTTGTGAAGCGTGCAACAACAATTTGGACTTGGAGAATGACTTAAACACGAAGAATATGAAGGTAGTTATATTGTTTTATATTTGAGCAGTACTCTAAGTCTAACACCTTTATAGCTTAGTACATTAAAAATCGGCTACTTCAAACAGTGATCGACTTCACTCACACGTCTTTATTAGCCTATGATGTTCCTACAGATAGTCCATAGGCCGTATGGTCTTCGGCTCTGCGTCCTCGTCCTCAGTTTCGAACTCCCGATTAAGGACGAAATAAATTACATTTCCCGAGTACTTTGCAGATACACGTCCAATGTCCATTGCCCCTCTATCTGACTTGCACGGGCCCATTTGATTGAATTGTTATTATTTTCTTTATATATCAATCGGTAATCTATCGTTTGAACGGAATAAATTATTTGTATCATTTCGGAAAACGGAATAGCGGAATAAATTATACGAAATTTTTGGGCAGTCGCAGCATCATTATTTTTCAATATTCCGGCTTCTATTCCATAAAGAATTAGAATATCTTTCTTTGTAACTGGCTGCGGTATGTCATCAAGAGCTCAAATAATGGGTATCATCATCATCATATCATGAACATGTCCTTTACGGGCAACCTTTATAAACATGTTAAACAGGTACAGTTTTATTAAAATTAGGTTACCCTCCCAAAACTCTTGAAAAAATTGCCAGACAACTCAGTAGGCATGCAAAACTGCAACGGATCACAAATAATACAAAATACAATGTCTTTCAGATAAATATGTGCAGTTTTAGACAGTATCAGTGTGTGTTTGTGTGTTGACTTGTTATGTAGGAACTTCTTCCGCCACATTTCCAGCACTGCATCTGCTCTGTCACTCCAACTGGTGCAACTGGTGTCTGTGCAAATGTCCGTGTTGCCTGCAGCACAGTTGAGGAGACACATCGCTGGTTTGCAGACTTCCAGGAAAAGTCAAAAATGACATTTCGTGTCAGCCGTACACGACCTTCCACTGGACATCGAGTGCTGTATAATGTATGTGAATAATAATAATAATTAACTACAATCTATATGGTGCCGATGCGGCCATACCGCTACAAGGATGCCTCACAAACGACTAACTGATGCATAAGTCTTAGCAATTAAAACAGGTTTCAGCTTTGATTTGAAACAGAGGAATGGGTCTTGTAACAGTAGTTGCTGATGTATTCAGGCGCTGTACCGTGAAGTGCTTTTTCTGTAGACCAAGAAAAAATACAAACTGCTCGGCAGAGATGAGATTGATTTAGTGTTATATTTAACCAACTAGTTTTCATTTGACTGCACAGGGCTTTCAATTATTAACATAGTCTGAAACCAAATGTTGTTTAAAAACATATTTTTTTCTTCTGCACTTTTGCATTTTATCTTGTAATAAATGTGTTAAAAGCAATACTGTGTACATGGTTCTTCAAACAGTTTGTCAACATGTCGTCAAAAGGTACAGCATGTACATATACAGTTGTTTAAGTGTCAGTTCTTTGAAGCTATTTTCCTGAAACTCATGTTTAGTTGTTGAATTGAAACTCATCCCTTGTTATTGAACTGAGCCGTTAAATTCTTCAGTTTGTCACATCTTTTGAGACTAACATTTTCAAAGTATCTTGTGAATTTGTCATTCTGCATTGTCCATGCATTTCAGCATGAATTTCGATGCACGCACAACACTATGCCACGGAGCGCTACGGCAGATCTGAAGATGTCATCGAAAAATACAAACTGCGCCGCAGAGATGACAATACGTTTGCTGAGGTCGGAATTCCAACACAAAGGTGGCAACAGTCACAATGCAGATTACAAGAGAAAATCACAGTATGTCAAATAAAGAACTGGTTGTAATGAATCTATTTATGTATTAGCACTTGTGATAGTGCCGCTTCAAGTTGTCTACTCAGAGGCACTTCCCACTACAGCGGGGACACTGAATTTGAGTTTTAAGCTGAAGCACACGAAGGACTGCATTAGGGTCCCTACATTCACAATGAGTCCTCACATTCTCGGATAACCTAAAGAGGAAATCGTTTTTAACGAGAATGCTTTATTGTATTTAAATGTATTACAATATAAATCAAAGAGCAGCATAGATTGTTTGTCAGTAAAAGAACATATTTAGGCCTATATTGATTTTAGGATTTAGGATTTTGTGCTGTTTTAAAACATTTGACATTGACATGGATATAGAAATGATGTATGTTTGTTTATAATTTAACATGCGTGTACAGTGTACACCACAATGCGGATAGCAATTGGTCCATTAAAGAATATTCTTATCTCATCTTATACGGACAGTGTGTAGTTGTAGTTGACAACTGCATATGTTAGGTAGCATTATGCTACCCAAAGGAAGTAATCCCTTTAGATGGGGGCTATTTACAACAGCATATTCAGCACTATAACATAATGACTTTTTATGAAAAAGAAAAAATACAACGGATACAAGGGCGGTATTTGGGGAAACATGTAAATAGCTGCATTAGGTGGCCTTCCCTATGCCTTAACATTAATGTGTCAGTCTGGTTTGAAATAGGGTGAGAATGCAAGTGGAAGGAGGTAGTCATACTTGTACAATGTACATAAATGTACTTGTTTGGATAAACTGAATTTAGGGCATTTCTACGAGGTTCAGTTGATAAATACAAGGGACTAGTATGGGTATTACAGGGAGCTTTAGCATTAATTCTCATGGCATATAGTATATGGTATTATTCAGTTACTCAAATATAATTTTCTGCATTTCTAGGTCTACAGATGTTCACATGCCAAAGTATCCACTGTGCATAACACTCAACACGAATCATAACCATGCAATCCATGCCGGGGATGCTCTTCGCTACCGTGACGTTGGACCTGAAGCCAGGAGTAAAATGGAACACCTCCTGCAGAACAATCACTCGCCGTCATCAGCCCTCGAAGTTCTGAAGTATGACCTTCAAATGGAGCATCCAGAGGACTATCTGATCTATGCTGGTGACAGACATCACTGTCCTGACTTGAAGTGGTGCTACAGGTTGTACTATGATATCTTCCACAAACAATACGGACCAGCTTCAGGATCTGTGCAACTCGACGACCTGCAGCATCGTTTAGATGAATACAACAACTCGGCAGCTGATGGAACAGGACAGACATTTGCAGCGATGGTAATTGACGAAGGAGATGCAGTTGTTGCACTTTGTACACCCTTAATGAAACGTGTTCATCGTTTCATCAAGCACAGCGGGGAGATGGTTTTCATGGATGCAGGTGGATGCATGGACCGCCATAATTATCGACTGTTCTTGTTACTAACTCACTCAGTGGCTGGTGGTTTACCACTTGGTGTACTGATTGTCCCCAGTGAGAAGACCTCAACCATCAAGATGGCGCTGGAACTGTACCAGAAACTTTTGGATAGCGACTCGTTTTATGGCCGTGGATTGAACGGTCCTGTTGTTTTTATGACCGACGATTCAAAGTCTGAGCGAATGGCACTGACAGAGATGTATCCAAATTCAGTGCTACTACTTTGCATCTTTCATGTTCTTCAGGCGCACTGGCGTTACCTCTGGGCAAATGAAAATGGTGTCCAGAAGGTTGATCGACCATATCTTTTTAGTATAGTAAAGACAATGGTATATGCAGGCTCGGTTGAAGACTTGGATGGATTATATTGGAAAGCACTGAACGATGCAACAGTCAATAAGTACTCAAAAGTGAGGAAATATCTTCAGTCATTGTATGAACGCAGGACAGAGTGGGCTCTCTGCTGCCGTACCGATATGCCGATCAGAAGTAACAACACTAACAACTACTGTGAAAGTGCAATGCGTGTCCTGAAAGACTCCGTGCTGCATCGCACTAAGGCATTTAATCTTCAACAGCTGATTGACTTCATCGTTACGCGTTATGACTCACATTACCAACGCCGCTTACAGGATGTTGCCAGTAATCGTCTTGATTATGTCCGCGCTTCTCGATTTATGCCAACTCCAACAGACATCAACCTCGTTGCAATCAAACATATTGCAGAGAATGTTTACGAGGTGCCTAGTGAGTCGCGCTCGGATGCTGTCTACACTGTTGACACATTTTTGGGACATTGCACTTGTCACCAGGGATACACTGGAGGGCCCTGTAAGCATCAGGCTGCTGTGGCGACCGTGTTCAAAGTCCACAGCTGGAATGTTCTACCTGTGGCTGACCCAGCGATGCGCCGACTTCTGTATCAAGTTGCTATTGGTGATGTTCCCATTCCTGAAGGTTGGTTTGCCTCATTGAAGCCTGTGGGTGATGTTTCCAGTTCAACATTACGTGGACCTAGCACAGTGGCCATGCAAGGAAATAAATCTAGTGCTACCGAGGAATCTGATATAGCCTTCCCAACGGAAAGTCTCCCAGTGAGTGCTGTAACAACCACTGACCAAGAAACTCTTAATCAATTTGAAAAAGCTGGATCCAAAATATTGGATATGTACAAACGTGACCCAGTCGGGTTAGGACCGGCTGTACAAGCTTTCTGCAAGCAAGTGGAAGCGATATCAACTGCCTCAGCAATGCAGTCTGCACTCTATTGCTTTGGAAAATATACAGGTGCAGGGAATAGACTAAGAAGTCTGAAAACTATTGGTGTCCAGCCAACTGCAATTGCAAGGAGAAAGGCTGCACTAGGAGGGCGAAAAAGGACTTATCTGGGCCGAACTCCTCGGTGGGCGTTTGCATCAGAACATGGCTATGCAAAGAATAGAAAGTCTTTGTGCCGTGCTCTTCCTGCACCACATCTGCTATCTGCAGTTGTCCGCGACAATGTATCCCTTGGACGCAATCATTCATTAAAGTAATTTCAAGGAGGACATAGTGTATTGGTGTCCAGCCAACTGCTATTGTAATGCAGTTTTTAAGGTCATTATATCTCATTGTTCGATTTCAGATGAAGGGCAGGTTCTCCGAAGCAAGAGTATTGCTTAAGTCTGTTGTCTAATTTTTTCTTCAAGCTTCTTTTTTTTCTTCAAACAGTTTTTTCAGAAACATTTGTTTCAACGGATAAGAAATAGTTACACAAGCACGAACAAGTCGTAAACCAGGAAACAATATGCAGTTAGATTATATATTAAAGACGTGTTGCGTTTTCGACAAACGTGTATACAAATACTAAATGTTTTAATACTCTGCAGTCTGCATATGCAACATTTGAAACATTACTACAATGCATATAACATTTTCCAAGTTGTCATGTATTATTAGGTGTGACTATCATCCGATGCTTGTTAATTTCTTTGCAATTGTAAGAACAGTAATAAATGTATTGAGTGCATAAAAAATGGCCATTGACTAATTTATTACTGATTCATACCTGTTATCATAGTCATGTAAAATGTCCTGTGTTTTTATGACGACCCTCTACAACCACTGTTATTGTTATTTTATATTACTAAAGAAGTATATTTTTGAGTGTAATACTTATGACAGCAGAATTACTTGTTCAAGAAATGTTTTGTCAAGACTTTAAAGTTATGCAGTTGTTTATGAATTTGGAAGAAAGCAGTTCAGCTGCTTTGCTTCAACATAATTACTTTCTTTATTTAATTTGAATGGCTTATAATTGTTTGCTCTGTGTTGTCAGTGATTTGTTATTTTTGTTAGCTTACGAGTCTAAATAAAAGTTGGTTGATATCACAGTTTTAGTCTATCTAGCAAAAGTACTTAGTCAGCATTAGATGAGACTCCCAGTATCATGCTCACATGGATCCCATTTAAGACCAACATTCCATATGGGACCCTCTTAAACTTCACAGATGCTGTGCTGAGATTTGAGCTGCTTTCACGGTGGGCCCATTGGTCTGGAATAGTAGTATAGTATATTCGTTTAACTTCAAAGACAAGCAGATTGACATACTGCACCAAGTTACATGTCAAAGATGTAAAATTATACACAGAAGTAATAATAAAGCTTAGTACTAATAAGTAAGTAAATATATTCTTTAATGTACCAGCTGCAAAATGCACCCTGGCTTACAAAGTTACAAGCATATAAGAAACCATGACACATAAAAAATGGTGAAAAAAAGAATGGGTGTGCACAGGAACTATGTTGCCATATATTAAATATTTTTTTATTCTACTCATTGCTTTTTCGCAGTGAGTGCTAGAGTACAGAGTGATTCTAAGTATTCCCTTTGAAGATATGCTATAGAAAGTCTTCAGTGAATGTACTATAATTAACAATTGATTCAGCTAATTGCCATACTGTGTTCAGTCACAATTTCATAATATATATATATACATATATTTATAGGCTATATATAATTACGTGCATACGGGAGCATAGCTACTTTCTTATAACTATGACTCGGGTTTTGGTCTCCCACCTTCCAATCCTCGACTCGGACGCCACCCACCCTAACAGCTACTCATCGACGTCTGGTTCTTTGCTAACTTGACGACCTCCTTAGAACTGACCTTTTTGACAGAGCTCTTGAATAAGCTGGTGCCCTACGGCGGGCTTTCGATTGGCCCTTTAGACCAACGACCTTGCTTTAGACGAATAGACAGAGAGATAAATAGTATTCCTTATTTGCAAGACAGTAGAAATGCAAAAAAACAAAAATTCAGCGCATTACAGAATTAATTAAAGAAGGCTAATTTACGATATAGGCCTGCAAAACTTTATAGGATTAATATTATTTTATTTTCGATGAGGCGTTCGATCAGAACTTTCAGATTCAGAAGTCTATTCCGTATTCAGCGCGTTTGCAGGCGGTCCATTAAAGTATATACTTACTTACTTACTTACTTATCTGCGCGCAGATTTAATGAATATGCATATACTTTTGCTCTACTAAGCTTATTAGGCTGAATTTCATGAATATTAAAATTAAGTGACGACCGAGGTTTATGAATATTGATGAGATCCTTGTATAAGAGTGGGAATCGGAAACACGCTCCCGGGAAACAGCGAAAATTAAGGTTTTCTCCCCCACCCTGGCCCCCATGGTGGTCAGTAGGGGTGCTAGGGGGGGGGGACTAAGCCCCCAAAAGGCCATCCATTTTTTCCCATGTAAAAATGAAAATTTCCTTGCTCAGCCCCCCTAACAACTGAAAACCATATGCAGGAGATTTCGGCCGAATGACTAAAAAAAAGGTCGTCAGAAATTTTGGCGGCTGAAAACGGAATTTTTTTCTGAGATTTCGACCAAATGACTAAAAAAGGTCGTCAGAAATTTTGGCGACTGAAAACAGAATATTTTCCTGAGATCTCGACCAAGTGGCAAAAGGTCGCGGCTGGAAATGGAAAATTTTCCGCGGGAGTTCAGCTCCCTCAAACTGAAATCCTGGCGCCGCGTCCGATGCCCAGACCGACAGAGTAGTGAAGGTTTGGAGTGAAAAGCTCAAAACAGTAGGCCTACTGTGGAATTGCATCCCGGTCAAACTTCTCTTTATTTATATGGATAGCAAAGTCTGCTTTTCACAACCGAACTGAATGCGGATTCATATAGTCAAACCACTCCAGTTATTTTTCCACCATTCTCATACTGGATATAAATTAATGTTCTATGTTGCGAATGTGTGGCATTAGGCCTAATTAAGTAATCGAAATAACCCCAACCCAGTCGGCGTAGGCCTACGTATAGGCCTACAGGCTACCGCCCTACGTACCGTACGTCGATCCGTCTTGCAGATCCGAACTGTGACTACTAATTGATCCCGTGGCAAGCCACCTACATTTAGCGTGTTTAGATTTATTTGTTTCCCTTAACAGCACAACATACGGTATACACTAATTTCGTCAACTGAACCACACTTCAAATAGAACACCAGCGTTATAAGATCTTTATGCGTTATTTATTGTGCATAATTATAAGGACTGTGTGTATTGCAGTGACACGTATAGTCATTATTTGTGTGTGTGAGAATGATGTTATTCGAGACGACAGCACTCATGATCGAGGCGATCCTTTCATCGATCGATTTACCCATCAAATGCATGGTCACGGATCATTGGCATTTGAATGACAAGTCTTCAACGGCACTCGATCTATTATACATACATAATTATGTATGTATAATTGTGTGCGTGCGCGTGTGTGTGTGTGCGTGCGTGCATGTGCGCCTGTGATGTGTGTGTGTGTCTGTGATGTGTGTGTGCGTGCGTGCATGCATGTGGGTATGTGTGTCAACAAGAAATTCTACTGCTTTCAATGCTCCATTGACAACGACAAACCCTAACAGCAATGATGATGACAACAGCATTTACAAGAGACGATTGCTGTGGTCCGTTGGATTGGCCAACAGTAGGAAAGAAATATAGACTGTAGGATAGTTGTCAGTCTTGCATGGCCACTGTGCGTTGGTTCGATTCCATCAATCGCACAAATAACTCTTAAATAGCCCACAGACCTTTAGTTGATCCGCCATGTCCAGTGGGCCAGTAGTACTATAGGCTAAATTAACCTGCAACACTTAAAATATTCACTGAATTACATGCATTGGTGACTCAGACAATTACAAAGATCCGATTAGATTAGATTGGAAAATGGATCTTTAAGTACAGTGTAGTGTCACATTAGGGTACGCACAGAACGTAGTCAACTTTGTCTGCCAGAGAAACTGGGGAAGAGGGAAAAAATCTACCCATTTAGTATACCCCGCAGTCGATCGAGCCGATCAATCATAACTCGGTCGAGTCGATCGACAAATCGTCGAGTCGATCGACTTTCAAGTCGAGTCGACCCGTGAGTGTTGCCAAGTCGATTCATCGGATTCGATAGTTGTTTTCTTGACTCGACTTAGAAATATTTTCATGTGGTTTTGTAGCTATGTCACAAAAGACCTAGGCAGCAATTAAGGCTACATGATAATTATAATTCGATGTTGGCACAGAACTGCAGAATAACGACCCATTGGCTGCTTGTGCCTTCGTATTAATGAAACGGTGGAAGTTCCTCACTGCGGAGATACTTTTTCACAGTTTTACGGTGAAAATGGAACGATTAGGCCTCGGTTGCATTAAGAGGGCCCTATAGTTTCAGAATATTTTAGTTTTACATGAAGTGTTATAATATACCGTGATATCATTTACTATTATATGATTATAATGCTATGATGTACTATTATATTATATGATGCTATCATATTACAATGAGTATAACTTACTGTATATATTTGTATAAATACTATGCAAGGCACGTATATTCTATCTTTGTAAGGTTCTATGGGTTGGTCTGGGCTATGCAATTCAGTTCGTTGTGTGTCCGCATTCAGATCTTTTCACACAAAAGTCAGTACTTGCGGCAATGATTCAACGACTTCTTATTACTGCAGGCAGCTTGAGAGCTCATCTGATTCTCTTCTCTGCTCATAAGGTTTCAGATTCGCCTACTGTATATTGATATTACACAGAACTTGTGTAATAATAATAATAATAAGACGATTTATATAGCGCTGTAGCTCAGCCAAGGCCGAAGTGTATTACCTTACTCCATGTACCAGAGGGAGGCCATAAAAACTATCCCCCTAAGGTTTTTTGCCAATATCTTGGCAGAAGTAAGAATTTATTAATGAAATTTTACAGGCTTAAAGCAAAGTTATATCACTTTTAGTGAGACCACCCACTGTTTTTTGACGATTCAAAAACATAATGCAACAAAAGGTGACAAAAACGCGATTTCATTAAGTCATATCTCAAATAATTGTTAGCAAATTAACTTGATATTGCCAGATAATCTTTATTATCACCATTTACAAATGAAACGGGGTACCAGCGTAGCTGCACATCACTGTGAAGCACACTTAGCAAGATGACGATCAAGTTGGCAAACTTTTAATAAGGAATATGTCAGATTAATAATTTTTTTATTAAACAATGAAATTAAAATTTCAAAAAATTATAATGGCCAGGGTGTTAATTACAGACAAAATGTGTATCCAGACACTTTGAGAGCAAGGTCCTATAATAACCGATAAACAGTGAGAGCACAGAAATTAAGAGTTAAGTTGAGAGTTCTGAAGTAAGCCGTTGATGAAGGAGATTGGCTCAATGTAAATTGTTCTGGTTTTATTGAGAAGAGGCAATGGCCTCTGAATCTCCGGATTTGAACCACATGGATTATCAAGTGTGGAGAGTTATGCTGGAGAAATAACACAATCTGCGGCCAAAACCAAGAGCGATAAGAGAATGTATGGTCACATTGGAGCTGATATGGGAAGATTTAACTCTGGAACACATCAGCAAGGTCATCAAGAACCTTACAAAGATAGAGCAAGTGTAGGCACTGGTGGTGGACACATCGAGCACAAGTTGTAAAGCACTATCAAGCTCATTTGATAAAAATTATTTGAGATGTGACAGTTGTGACTTAATAAAATCGCGTTTTTTTAACTTTTTGTTGCGTCATGTTTTGTTGAATCATCAAAAAACAGTGGGTGGTCTCACTAAAAGTGATAACTTTTGCTCTGTTTGAAATATGTTGGTGATATTTGGCCATTGTACGTATAGATGAATTGCCTTCAAGCCTGTAAAATTTGATTTAAAAATTCATACGTTTGGCCAAGATATTGGAAAAAATCTTAGGGGAACCTTTCTATGGCCCACCCTGTATATCAGACTCCACTTTAATTACCTATGTTTAAGGACACCTGATGGTTGTTGCCAGGATCCTTAACATCAACCTTACCACACAGTGACAGATAATAACGTTCTTTATATAAAAAGTTCCAACCTCAACAGCATGTGACAAATATAGTCTAATAGCCTAACAGAATAAAGGAACGTACAAAAAAGAAAAGAGAATCTTATGTACATCCCATCTATAAGCAGATCTAAAAAAAGCAAAATATCGTAATGGTACACAACGCATTCTCACGTAAGACTTAAATAACAAAGTGTATTCTAAAACCATGTGATGATCACCAGTCATTGATTTGGACGTTAAGCTTGAGGAAGAGTAAGAATGCCATAATTCTGTTAGTGCAATAATTTTCCACATGGGCGGAGACCTAGGGGGGGACAGGGGGGGACGGTCCCCCCAATGAAAGTGTTGGAGGGGACGGCCCATGCATTTGTCACCCCCCCCTCCCAATGTTTGAGCGTCAAGACTTTTGGGGGCGGCGAAAATAGAAATATTTCGTCGAGATTTGGCCCGGATGACTAAAAAAAAGAAGGTCATCAACTTTTTTGGCGGCGAAAAAAAAAATTCTCCAGATTTCGCCGGTCGTCGTAAATTTTTCGAAAATCTCGCGTCTTTCCGTCCCCCCCAATTCTCGGCCCAGGTCTCCGCCTATGATTTTCCACACTAATTGAAATTGTATGTGCTCATCTACAGTAGAACTTCTTCAAAGAAACTTGTCAAAAATACATTATTCTTCAATTCCATAATTCAATATGTCAGCTTTACTGTATTTCTTGCGCACATTCTCTTTAAACAAAGCTGGAATTTTGAACATCTGCTTCAATGTTAAGTGTAAATGTAAATGGACAGACTTTCTATAACAGTCACCATATCGTCTGTTCTCCTTTTGAAGCACCTAATTCAGTCAAAGATTAAATGAACATTGAGTAAACAAAGACATACAAAAATGAAACGAGAGAATCTTAGGCATTATTCTATCTATAAGCAACACTATAAAAAACATGCAGTTTCACACTCAACATCTACCATTCAGATACAGTAACATTCCATCTTTAGCAAAAATTATATATTATGTCATATAAAATTACAAATACATGAAGTTGCAGCAGTAATAATAATATTCGTTTTATTGAAAAACCAGTCGACATAACGCGACAGTTAACAAGCACAGAGGAGCAGCAAATAAAGCCTAATAAACATTTTTATACAGCATCCGTGTTATGAAATTTTTATTGTTTTTATTGGTAAGTTCGAATGGATGCGGCCTAGGACGCAGATTGTATTTGTCAGGACGTCTATAAGAGAAAAATTTATGTAGAACATAGTGGCGTAGACAAGTGGGTTTCGGGGGTTTAAACCCCTCCCCATTGGCTTAGGAAAAAGTTCTTTGAAAGGTTATTTATCCACTTGAATAAGAAAATAAGAAAAATTGTTTGTAGTACCAACTGTTTTTCTTACTTTATTCCCTTTGTTACTTTTTTCCCTTTTCGTTTTTATTTACTGTAATACTGTTGGGTTGGGCATCCGGCCAGGCCATAAAACCCCCAACCCCTCAACCATCATAAATTCCTGGCTATGCCACTGAGTTGCAAACATTTAGACAAAAAACAGAGGTAAATATGATGCTTCAATTCTTTAATTGATTTTTAAAAAATTCTAAATATAAAAATGAGTTTTATATCTAATTAAACTATGAATGAAATATATGTACTACAGAGCAACATTCAAAACCAAATCATCGGAACAGGTTTTATGTGACGTCACAAGCAGGGCAAAATATTTGAATATTACCAGACAGCATAAAAAAGGAATGCTTATAAAATCTGAGGCAAAAAAATTCATAATAAGCAATAAAAAATTAAAATGAGGAAGATTATTTTCTTTAACAATCATCCAACTAAATTTTGAATGCATCATCCTTTGCTACATAAGTCAAGATGGAGTTCAAACATCTTACTCATTTCTTCATCTTCTTGAAGCATAAATATGAATTAAAAAAGAAACATACAATATCCAAGATCCACCTGAAGACAGACAATAACAGAGGTATAATAAATAAGCAGCCAATTCACAGACCTGGTTCAAATAAGATGGTTTACAAATCTATAAAGTTAATCAATATGAAAAGCCATATAAAATTGTAAAATATGATCAAGAAATTCATGTGATTTGCACAGAAGTCAGCAGTCTTTCTATGTCTCTGAGCGCACTTTGAGACAATTATCATTATCACTTACGCACTCATTGATGAAAACATCACACTAGAGCACAATTTAATCATTAAAACAAAACAACAAAATCTTAAATACTATGAATGCTGCATTGCTTTATACTTCTCCCTACTTATATATAAAACCTACTTTCTTAAAACAGTTCGCAAATCGTGTCAATGAATGCATTTGTAAATGCCAGAACTATAATTACTTCTGTACCATAGCTGGTCAAAAAAGCCATTTGCACATTAAGTAAACATTGACAGGATATAGAGTGGTTATCAGCACAGAGTAAATTGCAAAGACTTTGAAAAAGTTGAGTCAAAACAAGAAAGTACTTTTGCTAGATTCGTTGCATTAATCTGCATCACAAGCTACATGTAATATATTTGAAATGACCAGCAACACATGCATTTCAAACCAATAAAAGTCATGTAACATCAGAAAATGTTTCAAGAACTGTTTGGCCTTGCTTTGAAAATCACTGCAACTTTGTATTGCAATAGAAGGCAATCAATGTTTAATATCTGGCACAACGCATCAGTGGCACAATTATATAACTTATCTCACCTGTGAAATTCTAAATAGGAAGCCATTCTGAACTTACAACAAGTCGGCATTCATGAGCAAAGTGTTACTTTGATATGGTGATTAAAAATCCCCGACACAACTCATGAGAGCAACATCTGAAAATTTTTTAATCATATACTTCATAATTATAACTAGATCAATCTTCTTCTTCTAGAATTTAAGCGAAACTGCATGAAGAAAGGATAAGTAAGTGCATAGTAATATACTTGTAACAATTGTAACAATCTTACACTTGTTACAATTTACAGCAATAGTTACAGGTACATTCTTGTCATAGAAAGATCATTTGACAGAAGTACAAGCTCAACAAGAGCAAACTAAATGGCAAGGCTGCACACCTATTGCTTAAAAGCTACATAGCTCAATAACAACGTGCTGTTCATTTCAAGTGAGACACCAAGAGCTGAATCTGAGAGATGCAGATATTAAAATTCAGTCAGCTACAATAACAAAACTAAACTGCGTTCATAACTGGTTCACAGAGTCCCAGAAGGACAGAAAACTTCAAGTCATCTAATCCTGAGATGTAAAAAGAGAAAAAGACACAAAGGCCTCAGGTGCAGTAAAATCAGAGCATCCCCAATTTACAATAAAAATCTAGGATTAAACTTGTTCAATGACAGTAACATCATCAGAAAATTCTCAAATGTCAATCAAGCAGATCTTAACAACACTTCACCACTCCACAATACTCCGTAAGGGTTGAGCAGTGAGTCATGGGAACTGATCCCATGTCTGCTACTACAGTTACTTTTGTAATAAGAGAAATCATTGTTTTGTGTTGAATCTTGTGTTGGCTGGCTGCGGTTTTGTCTCTGATTGAATGAGAGATGTTGCGGGATAAACCAGCGGATGAGTTGTTAGTTTGTCAGAAGTCAGCAACTTAGAAAATGCGTTCAATGTGTCAGGAAAGCTAGAGGGAGTGACAGGTGTATTAGTTGGTGCACCACACATCTGAAACATCAATAACATCACTTATTGTAACCTTGAGAAAGTTTGCTAGTTAAGGCATCAGAAATCGATTTTTAAAAACAAACTGACAGTGAAAAGCAGAAAGTACCATAGCAACTATTCTCAGATTATATTCTTTGTACAATATTCTTTTATAACAATATAAGAAGATGTCATATGACATCCATTTGAAACCTGGTATCAGCATTGCACAACATCAAACTGTGTAAAGTTGTTTCAGCCAGAGACTATTGCTATTAAAGAATATACTTACTTACTTAGACCAGAAACAGCCTGAAACAACAGTTACTGTTAGTAAATCTTTTAGGTACTGAATTGATCTTTGTAATGATGAGCACAATTTATAGTGAACCGCAACTTGACATATAGTCTTTTGAATATATCAACAAGAATAGTATTAATTCACAATGGCTCACTCAAGTATTTCTGCCACCAAACATCAAATGCTAAGCCTTTTCTACATACAAGTCAATAACATTATAAGTTCAGCATCTGTTGTTGTTCAATCAAATGAACACAATACGCAATGCTGCTCTAAAAGATACGGTAATCACAAACACTGTCTCTTCTAACACTTAAACAACAAGCTTCATTGGTTTCCACACTGCTTTTTTGTACAAATGAGCAATTCTCGGATCAATATACCTTTCATCCAACCGGATCTATCACTGCAGCACTCATTGCCCTAACACACAATTCGAACCATTCCCAGACAATTACCCCCGTGCCAAATTCCAATTACCCCCCGCCCCCGGACAATTACCCCCGTACAATTACCACTCCTGTGCTGAAAGAATGGCGATACAACAACTAAGTGTTAGACATAAAAGACTTGCCACCCATCAAAGACTAATTATTAAAAAGCTATTAGAAAAAAGCCCTGTACTGATGAAGTATGTTCATGGACATTGAAAGAGTGAAAGAATGACCAAACAACAACTAAGTTTTAGACATGAAAGACGTGCGTCACATCAAAGACAACAACAACAACAACAACAAACAACTCAGTTGAAGGCTGGATTAAAAGTTCTCAGTCGAATTTATTAAACTCATTAACACTAATCCGTAATCAGCAGTTCATTTCACATCATGATGTTGCATATTTATGTTGGTCTCCCACAGGTCCGTCTGAACTCCTTGGTTAGGGTCCTTCGATCTGCAGCACGCTTGGTTGGTGGCATCTCCCGGTTTGCTCACGTTTCTGCCTTCATGAGGGACGACCTCCACTGGCTCCCACTGCAGCAACGCATTGCTTATAGAGTTTCGTCTATAGCCTGGCGCTGCATTCTGTCTCAAGCTCCATCCTACCTATGTGAGCTTTTCCTCCAGTCTCGGTTTCTCTGGGCCGTCGCTCGCTGCGGTCAGCTGCCCGCGGTGACTATCTGGTCCCTTTTTGTCGTACCGCTACTATGCAGCGAAGAGCATTTTCCGTGTTGGGTTCAGCTATCTGGAATGGCCTCCCTGCGGCTCTCCGTTCGCTTCCCCGTGACTCTGCTGGCTCTTTCTACCGTCTTCTCAAGACCTTTCTCTTTGACCAGGCCTGGGTTGGGAGCGCCTCTGAGTAGGGATCTTGAAGCCTTGAAGGGGCGCTATTTAAATTTATGTGAATGATTGATTTAATATTGAAATTGTATGTCTAATAAATTAATTTATAAACTGAATGAATATTATGCATTGTTATTATAATTATTTAATCAAAAAATATATACAGAGGTTACACTTAGTTGTTGTTGTTTGGTCATTCTTTCTCACTCAGATTTCAGCCTGGATGACCGCCAATCTGTTCTGCCTCAACCGCTCAAAAACAGAATTTCTCATCATTGGCCTACGCGAGCAAATAAACACACTAGACTATCCTCCTGACTTTTCTCAAACAGACCCAACTCTTTCTACGCCATATTCTTCTCCTGTCCGCAATCTTGGAATCATTTTCGATAAAAACCTTACTTTTTCTGACCACATCACCCAGTTATCCCGCACCTGCTACATGCACATCCGCGACCTCCGTCGATTGCGCCCACTTCTCAATTACCAGACCGCCTGCCCAATAGCCACCTCAATAGTTCATTCCAAACTTGACTACTGCAATTCGCTCTTCCATGAAATAGATTCTCTTCAAATTAAACGCCTGCAAACTATCCAGAATGCTCTTGCCCGCGCAGTCACTAAGACTCCCAAACATCACCACATAACCCCTGTTCTCAAGTCTCTTCATTGGCTAAAAGTTTCTCAGCGCATCCATTACAAAATTGCTTCTCTAACCTACAACGCTCTTCAAACCTCTCAGCCCTCCTACATTCGTCAACTAATCACCATCCAACCGCACAGGTCTACGCGCTCATCATCATATCTTTCTCTCTCTCGGCCTCCAGTATCATCCTCTCTGAAGTTCTGCAACCGCTCCTTAGTCTATGCTGCACCAGCTCTTTGGAACGGACTCCCAACATACCTCTGCCTGTTTGCTCATCCTCCTATCTCTCCAATTTCCCCTCCAAATTCAACCTCTCCTTCGCTTGCACTCTCCTCTGCTGCTTTCCATTCACGACTGAAAAAAGAACTCTTCAAGCTATCCTACCGAGATTCCAATCAGGTTCCATCACCCAACTACCACCATCACAGACAACCACCGTAGCACCACGCTGTCTCCTCGGCTTGACCTCCCCGGATTTTGACCTGGCACCGGAACGAAAACGGCAGCTCTGGCTATTGCGGACTTGATTTGATATAGTGCAGGTGAATAAGCTGGTCTCCCCGACGTGGCTTTTGTGGGCGCTGAGAAATTTTCGAAGATTTACATTACATTACATTCTTTCAGCATGGGGGGGGAAGGTAATTGTCCGGGGCTAATTGTGACACTGGAGTGGGGGTAACTGTCCAGGGTGGAGGGAGGGTAATAGACCTGTTACCACAACCTCTTGTAACTCCTCAAAACAATCATTACATCCCCATGAATGCACTCGACATTGCCGAAGCTTTTGATGCGATTAGACAGCCTATCTCGCAGAGCAGCGGTTCTCAACCTGTGGGTCGCGATCCCCATGGGGGTCGCCTGACAATTTGCCAGGGGTCGCCTGGACCCTTCAGAAATTAAAAAAAAATTCAATCCTACTTACTACACTACAGCAACTTTTAAAGTAAATTTGCACTCTTACTTTTGCTATGATTGCGGCAGCTTAGCTAATTTTTAATTTAATTTTTGCCATTTGAGTTTTCAAGTATAAATTCGACTTTTACCATTCTTCTAGAAAATAAAACATTTTCCGGTTCGCTCAAAGTCCTTGGCTGTCAGGCAGAGAAACATATACATGGGTGGAGACCTTGAGTGACATAGAGGACGGTCCCCACATTGTAGTGGGAAACCAAGCTGCCTAAATCCGCAATATTTCAGAAATATTTAGTAAAATCGTCAAATTTTTACAGTGTTAATCGTTGTTTATCCATAATTGTACAAAACTCGCTGACTCATCATGTCGTTGGAAAACGCTTTACACACTGACAGCTCACACACAAGGTCTACATATTGTACTTATTAGCTTAGGAGGTTCACTAGTTCCAAAACTTACTGGGTACTGGCAGCAGGTCTGAGTGCCGCTGCATGATGGACATGGTGCAACAATTGCTTCCTGGAAAAACATACTGAGCGCCATCTAAAAAATAACCAGAACCTAACTAGAAAACAGCATTTAGTCTTAAACACAAGTCTGTAAAATGTGCATTTCTGCATCAGTGAAGTTAGTAATTAAAACTAATTCTCAGGGTTTGTGCAATACGAATTCTTTTCATTGTTTGTCTTCCTCAAATGCTTTTCCACATACCTATTTCTATAAGCCTAAGATGATGGATTAGAGACAAGCTGAAAGGATCAAACAAGAGAAGACTAGACCAGCAAATACCACTGGGATTCATTGCATTCGACAGCGTTTTCAATGTGAAAAAGTGTTTAAGAGTTTCTGCAATTGCCTCGTGTCATTCGCTGACAAAGAATTTTATATTGGTTTTCATTTCTGCCATCACAAATCGGCTGATATAATGATATAATGTGCCATACAAATCATCTGATATAATGTGCCATACAAATCATCTGATATAATATAAAATTTACTGACAAAATTTGACTCAATGTGTGACTATGTTCACAGGAACATTTGCTCTTCGAAAGAAATCGTCTTTGTGAAGTGATTAGATGAAGTTCAACCAAAACAAATGGTCAAGAATGAGTTACACGAAACGATTCTACACACAGAGTGATGCATTGGATAACATACTGGCATTGACATCAGCGGACTTGAATTCGATTCCCAAAGCCCCCTTAGGATAGACGTGCTGTGTAGGCTACTATAAGCGACCTTATGCTGCAGGCCGTCTGCTCTGTTAGTAGTTAAGATTTGTGATATGTGATTTGGGGTCCTGTGAATTACTTCAATTGCATAACTATACACTGTAACCGGTTGCAGCCTGTCAACCGTATTGTTCAAAAATGAAATTATTATTATTATGTCAATGGACTTCATCTGATGTCTTGGTAGCTGAACTCTTGGTGCCACATTAATCGTTACAATGAGGCTGGTCAATTAGGCGATAATTAAACCTTAATTTAGACGTAATAGCACTGGTCTAAGTAGGATTAAAATCATGAGACAAATAGCTCATAAAATTATTAGATCAAACCCTAGACAAAATAATGATCTTAAATACATGTTTATACTTTATTTTTGCTAATATAAATAATTTTTTGTTACAAAGCTGACTTTTTCTAATTCGTTGACATCATTCACATAACCTATTTAACTGACCAACGGGGGAGGGCAAGGATTGATTACAAGAAACAGGATCCAAGAACTTGGATCAAATGTCTAATTGTCTAAAAACAGTGAGACAAACAGCTACAAGGATGGACGGGTATGTATTCCTTCTATAAGCCCATCAGTTCTTCTGCATACAGACAGATGTATAAGGCGAAAATCCGATAGGCTACAATGTTATTGTTTTCATTGTAGTATTTATAAACATTGTTGACCTCACCTCAAAGTGCCAATTACAAGACACGAGATACTGTTTAGCTTGCTCAGGGTGACAACCGCTAACGAACGCAAACTGGTTGATCATAACTTGCTGGCGAAGGTTATCCATTCTTAACCAGCATTTAAAATAATATAAAAGTAGCAATTAATATATAACTTTAAAACGAAAGAACCTCGCAAACAAAGTAAATCAATGAAAACAAGCACCACCTCGCAGCTAATAATTTCACGCACGCCATTGGCCACGTCTCATAAAAATAAACCAATCAAATCATCGCTGAATAGTTACTAACCAATCGCAATATTTATCGAAACTTCCCAAACCAATCTAGGCCAGTCAAAAATACGGGACATTCATCATGAACCCACTCATTTACTATGGCAGACCTTTTTTGGTAGAATATTGTACGTAAATACCCTACTAAACTACAGTAAAAATCCTAACAAATTCCAACATGGGGAAATATGTTTAAATCGTTAAAAATTGTGGAACTTTATCGCGACCTTTCCGAAGCTGTTTTGCTTACGGGCGCGGCGGGATTGCGTTCGGTGGTTCGGTCATATGGGACTAAAATTTTCTTTATTTCATAGAGTAAGCAAGTAATTGTTTATTTTGCATCGTTTAAGTAAATTTTGTCAAAGTACTCGGAGAAGTTGTTAGATAATTAAAGAATTTATCGTCAATTCATTTTTTTGACCAGTATGCTCACCAAGTGTTGCCACTAAGGTTTCAAAAATAAACCCAGATTTCCTCAGGAAAACCCCAGAAAACTCAGACTATTTATATAGGCGATTGAACCCGTTGTTCAAATAAAGTTAGATTTTCGTGTGAGGTTTACCAAAAATTAATGTTTGTCAAGTCGAATCAAATGTAGTTCAAACTTTTAACTACCGAAAATATAAATTGTCAAAGTTATTTCCAATATTCATGTGTTGTAAATTGTAAATGCAGAATGTCCAGCTAGCTAAAATAAACCCAGATTTTACCTAGAAAATTCCAGAAACCCAGACGACGGCAAAAACAAGATCTAGTGGAAGAACCCAGCAGTGGCATCAAAGCTGCTCACAAATAAAAACTCAAATTTTAAATATTTCCCCATATCGCTTTTTATTAGGATTTCTACCACATATTCTTTAGTCTATTTCAAAACTTTTCGTGTAAAAATTTGCTTGCCATAGTAAATGAGCGGGTTTAAGACTTAATTGACTGGACTAATCACACACAGCATCGTAATTACATCGAACAGAATAATTTTAAGCGCTACCACAGTAGAAATAACAAAACAACTCGGTTGCCGGTTGCGTGTTTCCGATTCCCACTCTTATACAAGGATCTCATCAATATTCATAAACCTCGGTCGTCACTTAATTTTAATATTCATGAAATTCAGCCTAATAAGCTTAGTAGAGCAAAAGTATATGCATATTCATTAAATCTGCGCGCAGATAAGTAAGTAAGTAAGTAAGTATATACTTTAATGGACCGCCTGCAAACGCGCTGAATACGGAATAGACTTCTGAATCTGAAAGTTCTGATCGAACGCCTCATCGAAAATAAAATAATATTAATCCTATAAAGTTTTGCAGGCCTATATCGTAAATTAGCCTTCTTTAATTAATTCTGTAATGCGCTGAATTTTTGTTTTTTTGCATTTCTACTGTCTTGCAAATAAGGAATACTATTTATCTCTCTGTCTATTCGTCTAAAGCAAGGTCGTTGGTCTAAAGGGCCAATCGAAAGCCCGCCGTAGGGCACCAGCTTATTCAAGAGCTCTGTCAAAAAGGTCAGTTCTAAGGAGGTCGTCAAGTTAGCAAAGAACCAGACGTCGATGAGTAGCTGTTAGGGTGGGTGGCGTCCGAGTCGAGGATTGGAAGGTGGGAGACCAAAACCCGAGTCATAGTTATAAGAAAGTAGCTATGCTCCCGTATGCACGTAATTATATATAGCCTATAAATATATGTATATATATATATTATGAAATTGTGACTGAACACAGTATGGCAATTAGCTGAATCAATTGTTAATTATAGTACATTCACTGAAGACTTTCTATAGCATATCTTCAAAGGGAATACTTAGAATCACTCTGTACTCTAGCACTCACTGCGAAAAAGCAATGAGTAGAATAAAAAAATATTTAATATATGGCAACATAGTTCCTGTGCACACCCATTCTTTTTTTCACCATTTTTTATGTGTCATGGTTTCTTATATGCTTGTAACTTTGTAAGCCAGGGTGCATTTTGCAGCTGGTACATTAAAGAATATATTTACTTACTTATTAGTACTAAGCTTTATTATTACTTCTGTGTATAATTTTACATCTTTGACATGTAACTTGGTGCAGTATGTCAATCTGCTTGTCTTTGAAGTTAAACGAATATACTATACTACTATTCCAGACCAATGGGCCCACCGTGAAAGCAGCTCAAATCTCAGCACAGCATCTGTGAAGTTTAAGAGGGTCCCATATGGAATGTTGGTCTTAAATGGGATCCATGTGAGCATGATACTGGGAGTCTCATCTAATGCTGACTAAGTACTTTTGCTAGATAGACTAAAACTGTGATATCAACCAACTTTTATTTAGACTCGTAAGCTAACAAAAATAACAAATCACTGACAACACAGAGCAAACAATTATAAGCCATTCAAATTAAATAAAGAAAGTAATTATGTTGAAGCAAAGCAGCTGAACTGCTTTCTTCCAAATTCATAAACAACTGCATAACTTTAAAGTCTTGACAAAACATTTCTTGAACAAGTAATTCTGCTGTCATAAGTATTACACTCAAAAATATACTTCTTTAGTAATATAAAATAACAATAACAGTGGTTGTAGAGGGTCGTCATAAAAACACAGGACATTTTACATGACTATGATAACAGGTATGAATCAGTAATAAATTAGTCAATGGCCATTTTTTATGCACTCAATACATTTATTACTGTTCTTACAATTGCAAAGAAATTAACAAGCATCGGATGATAGTCACACCTAATAATACATGACAACTTGGAAAATGTTATATGCATTGTAGTAATGTTTCAAATGTTGCATATGCAGACTGCAGAGTATTAAAACATTTAGTATTTGTATACACGTTTGTCGAAAACGCAACACGTCTTTAATATATAATCTAACTGCATATTGTTTCCTGGTTTACGACTTGTTCGTGCTTGTGTAACTATTTCTTATCCGTTGAAACAAATGTTTCTGAAAAAACTGTTTGAAGAAAAAAAAGAAGCTTGAAGAAAAAATTAGACAACAGACTTAAGCAATACTCTTGCTTCGGAGAACCTGCCCTTCATCTGAAATCGAACAATGAGATATAATGACCTTAAAAACTGCATTACAATAGCAGTTGGCTGGACACCAATACACTATGTCCTCCTTGAAATTACTTTAATGAATGATTGCGTCCAAGGGATACATTGTCGCGGACAACTGCAGATAGCAGATGTGGTGCAGGAAGAGCACGGCACAAAGACTTTCTATTCTTTGCATAGCCATGTTCTGATGCAAACGCCCACCGAGGAGTTCGGCCCAGATAAGTCCTTTTTCGCCCTCCTAGTGCAGCCTTTCTCCTTGCAATTGCAGTTGGCTGGACACCAATAGTTTTCAGACTTCTTAGTCTATTCCCTGCACCTGTATATTTTCCAAAGCAATAGAGTGCAGACTGCATTGCTGAGGCAGTTGATATCGCTTCCACTTGCTTGCAGAAAGCTTGTACAGCCGGTCCTAACCCGACTGGGTCACGTTTGTACATATCCAATATTTTGGATCCAGCTTTTTCAAATTGATTAAGAGTTTCTTGGTCAGTGGTTGTTACAGCACTCACTGGGAGACTTTCCGTTGGGAAGGCTATATCAGATTCCTCGGTAGCACTAGATTTATTTCCTTGCATGGCCACTGTGCTAGGTCCACGTAATGTTGAACTGGAAACATCACCCACAGGCTTCAATGAGGCAAACCAACCTTCAGGAATGGGAACATCACCAATAGCAACTTGATACAGAAGTCGGCGCATCGCTGGGTCAGCCACAGGTAGAACATTCCAGCTGTGGACTTTGAACACGGTCGCCACAGCAGCCTGATGCTTACAGGGCCCTCCAGTGTATCCCTGGTGACAAGTGCAATGTCCCAAAAATGTGTCAACAGTGTAGACAGCATCCGAGCGCGACTCACTAGGCACCTCGTAAACATTCTCTGCAATATGTTTGATTGCAACGAGGTTGATGTCTGTTGGAGTTGGCATAAATCGAGAAGCGCGGACATAATCAAGACGATTACTGGCAACATCCTGTAAGCGGCGTTGGTAATGTGAGTCATAACGCGTAACGATGAAGTCAATCAGCTGTTGAAGATTAAATGCCTTAGTGCGATGCAGCACGGAGTCTTTCAGGACACGCATTGCACTTTCACAGTAGTTGTTAGTGTTGTTACTTCTGATCGGCATATCGGTACGGCAGCAGAGAGCCCACTCTGTCCTGCGTTCATACAATGACTGAAGATATTTCCTCACTTTTGAGTACTTATTGACTGTTGCATCGTTCAGTGCTTTCCAATATAATCCATCCAAGTCTTCAACCGAGCCTGCATATACCATTGTCTTTACTATACTAAAAAGATATGGTCGATCAACCTTCTGGACACCATTTTCATTTGCCCAGAGGTAACGCCAGTGCGCCTGAAGAACATGAAAGATGCAAAGTAGTAGCACTGAATTTGGATACATCTCTGTCAGTGCCATTCGCTCAGACTTTGAATCGTCGGTCATAAAAACAACAGGACCGTTCAATCCACGGCCATAAAACGAGTCGCTATCCAAAAGTTTCTGGTACAGTTCCAGCGCCATCTTGATGGTTGAGGTCTTCTCACTGGGGACAATCAGTACACCAAGTGGTAAACCACCAGCCACTGAGTGAGTTAGTAACAAGAACAGTCGATAATTATGGCGGTCCATGCATCCACCTGCATCCATGAAAACCATCTCCCCGCTGTGCTTGATGAAACGATGAACACGTTTCATTAAGGGTGTACAAAGTGCAACAACTGCATCTCCTTCGTCAATTACCATCGCTGCAAATGTCTGTCCTGTTCCATCAGCTGCCGAGTTGTTGTATTCATCTAAACGATGCTGCAGGTCGTCGAGTTGCACAGATCCTGAAGCTGGTCCGTATTGTTTGTGGAAGATATCATAGTACAACCTGTAGCACCACTTCAAGTCAGGACAGTGATGTCTGTCACCAGCATAGATCAGATAGTCCTCTGGATGCTCCATTTGAAGGTCATACTTCAGAACTTCGAGGGCTGATGACGGCGAGTGATTGTTCTGCAGGAGGTGTTCCATTTTACTCCTGGCTTCAGGTCCAACGTCACGGTAGCGAAGAGCATCCCCGGCATGGATTGCATGGTTATGATTCGTGTTGAGTGTTATGCACAGTGGATACTTTGGCATGTGAACATCTGTAGACCTAGAAATGCAGAAAATTATATTTGAGTAACTGAATAATACCATATACTATATGCCATGAGAATTAATGCTAAAGCTCCCTGTAATACCCATACTAGTCCCTTGTATTTATCAACTGAACCTCGTAGAAATGCCCTAAATTCAGTTTATCCAAACAAGTACATTTATGTACATTGTACAAGTATGACTACCTCCTTCCACTTGCATTCTCACCCTATTTCAAACCAGACTGACACATTAATGTTAAGGCATAGGGAAGGCCACCTAATGCAGCTATTTACATGTTTCCCCAAATACCGCCCTTGTATCCGTTGTATTTTTTCTTTTTCATAAAAAGTCATTATGTTATAGTGCTGAATATGCTGTTGTAAATAGCCCCCATCTAAAGGGATTACTTCCTTTGGGTAGCATAATGCTACCTAACATATGCAGTTGTCAACTACAACTACACACTGTCCGTATAAGATGAGATAAGAATATTCTTTAATGGACCAATTGCTATCCGCATTGTGGTGTACACTGTACACGCATGTTAAATTATAAACAAACATACATCATTTCTATATCCATGTCAATGTCAAATGTTTTAAAACAGCACAAAATCCTAAATCCTAAAATCAATATAGGCCTAAATATGTTCTTTTACTGACAAACAATCTATGCTGCTCTTTGATTTATATTGTAATACATTTAAATACAATAAAGCATTCTCGTTAAAAACGATTTCCTCTTTAGGTTATCCGAGAATGTGAGGACTCATTGTGAATGTAGGGACCCTAATGCAGTCCTTCGTGTGCTTCAGCTTAAAACTCAAATTCAGTGTCCCCGCTGTAGTGGGAAGTGCCTCTGAGTAGACAACTTGAAGCGGCACTATCACAAGTGCTAATACATAAATAGATTCATTACAACCAGTTCTTTATTTGACATACTGTGATTTTCTCTTGTAATCTGCATTGTGACTGTTGCCACCTTTGTGTTGGAATTCCGACCTCAGCAAACGTATTGTCATCTCTGCGGCGCAGTTTGTATTTTTCGATGACATCTTCAGATCTGCCGTAGCGCTCCGTGGCATAGTGTTGTGCGTGCATCGAAATTCATGCTGAAATGCATGGACAATGCAGAATGACAAATTCACAAGATACTTTGAAAATGTTAGTCTCAAAAGATGTGACAAACTGAAGAATTTAACGGCTCAGTTCAATAACAAGGGATGAGTTTCAATTCAACAACTAAACATGAGTTTCAGGAAAATAGCTTCAAAGAACTGACACTTAAACAACTGTATATGTACATGCTGTACCTTTTGACGACATGTTGACAAACTGTTTGAAGAACCATGTACACAGTATTGCTTTTAACACATTTATTACAAGATAAAATGCAAAAGTGCAGAAGAAAAAATATGTTTTTAAACAACATTTGGTTTCAGACTATGTTAATAATTGAAAGCCCTGTGCAGTCAAATGAAAACTAGTTGGTTAAATATAACACTAAATCAATCTCATCTCTGCCGAGCAGTTTGTATTTTTTCTTGGTCTACAGAAAAAGCACTTCACGGTACAGCGCCTGAATACATCAGCAACTACTGTTACAAGACCCATTCCTCTGTTTCAAATCAAAGCTGAAACCTGTTTTAATTGCTAAGACTTATGCATCAGTTAGTCGTTTGTGAGGCATCCTTGTAGCGGTATGGCCGCATCGGCACCATATAGATTGTAGTTAATTATTATTATTATTCACATACATTATACAGCACTCGATGTCCAGTGGAAGGTCGTGTACGGCTGACACGAAATGTCATTTTTGACTTTTCCTGGAAGTCTGCAAACCAGCGATGTGTCTCCTCAACTGTGCTGCAGGCAACACGGACATTTGCACAGACACCAGTTGCACCAGTTGGAGTGACAGAGCAGATGCAGTGCTGGAAATGTGGCGGAAGAAGTTCCTACATAACAAGTCAACACACAAACACACACTGATACTGTCTAAAACTGCACATATTTATCTGAAAGACATTGTATTTTGTATTATTTGTGATCCGTTGCAGTTTTGCATGCCTACTGAGTTGTCTGGCAATTTTTTCAAGAGTTTTGGGAGGGTAACCTAATTTTAATAAAACTGTACCTGTTTAACATGTTTATAAAGGTTGCCCGTAAAGGACATGTTCATGATATGATGATGATGATACCCATTATTTGAGCTCTTGATGACATACCGCAGCCAGTTACAAAGAAAGATATTCTAATTCTTTATGGAATAGAAGCCGGAATATTGAAAAATAATGATGCTGCGACTGCCCAAAAATTTCGTATAATTTATTCCGCTATTCCGTTTTCCGAAATGATACAAATAATTTATTCCGTTCAAACGATAGATTACCGATTGATATATAAAGAAAATAATAACAATTCAATCAAATGGGCCCGTGCAAGTCAGATAGAGGGGCAATGGACATTGGACGTGTATCTGCAAAGTACTCGGGAAATGTAATTTATTTCGTCCTTAATCGGGAGTTCGAAACTGAGGACGAGGACGCAGAGCCGAAGACCATACGGCCTATGGACTATCTGTAGGAACATCATAGGCTAATAAAGACGTGTGAGTGAAGTCGATCACTGTTTGAAGTAGCCGATTTTTAATGTACTAAGCTATAAAGGTGTTAGACTTAGAGTACTGCTCAAATATAAAACAATATAACTACCTTCATATTCTTCGTGTTTAAGTCATTCTCCAAGTCCAAATTGTTGTTGCACGCTTCACAAATAGTAACGGCCGCCATTTTCCATCTAAGTTTAAACTAATGCATAGTAATGTATTTTGATCTGAGCTGGCGTCACGTGGTCTTACTTCTAAACCCTGAGGTTTATGAATATTGATGAGATCCTTGTATAAGAGTGGGAATCGGAATGACGCTTGCCGGTTGGAGGCTGGAAAACTGGCTCGCTTGGCTACACCAGTAGCGTATTCGTAGATCCTACCCGGCTACGGATTCAGCATTTCTTAAGCGTTATTTCCATCAATCCAACTTCTATTTAAGCAGACTATTTTAATCAATCCAACTTCTGTTTGTCTTACAGGTTTTACATTATGCCCATTTGGCCGGCTGAAAATGACTTAGGCCTATTAGCACGGCGTCGAATGCTTAGTGAAATTTCGCTTGTCTCTATAAATAATATATGCTCCAAATAGGCATTGGATCCTTAGCCGGGTAGGATCTACGAATTCGCCACCGGTAAGGTCGAAGGCCGCGCGTCTGTACGCGAAAGAGCGTGCGGTTCGCTTCCCGAAGGTGGCTATATATTTCAGAGATTCAAAAATCTCGCTCTTGTGCAAGACTTGTTTTGTTAAAGCGCGTTATAAATGAAAATTGTATTATTTGTATTGTAGCACGGTCCGTCCACGGGGACCTAAATGGCGTGGCGACACTAGCTAATCATCTTCGATATGGCAGTGTCGTTAAACGTGTAATAACATTGGAGATTGAGATGAAAGTTATTTATTGTTATTTATACTGTGATGTTACCGAGCATTCTATTACTGTAGCCTAATAGAAGCTAGACTCTGTTACCGACCTAGCTATTATAAACTTTATTTCGCCCCATATACGAGCAGCTCACCCAAATAAATACAAGTTTGTATAAACATACACACAATTAATAAACAAAAACATGTTTGAAAATACACTTACAAAAATATACAAATATACGTTAAAACATATACGTTAGCCCACGTTAGCTACATCGGTAAGAGAGCTGGTGGCCGCGCGTCTGTAGAAGAGAGCGTGAGGGGCACGGTTCGAATCCCAAAGGTGGCTAGCTATTTCCATCGACGTATACCGGTACGTCGATTGCACCACCCATCCATCAATCGAGTCTATTTTTAGGCATACAAATTTGAATCAGCTGTTTTAACTTAATTAGCGCAACGAAATGTTAATTAGCTCTTGCATGGAAGTAACGAACATCGCTATGAGTGCCATATAGGCCTAAATTGTAACGAAGCAAAGCAAAAAGTAGGCCTACTGAAATATGGGTAAAATTTTACTTCGCTGCAAGTAAAAGTATTTCGGTTTTTTGATATGTGAAAGTATTCAAACTTTTACTTAAGTAGGCCTACAGTAGCGCGTTACTTTTAGGCTACCAAAGACCTTAAAGTCTACGAGTAAAACTCTATAATATCTTTGCTTTTACTTCGTTAGTATAGAACTGTTTGAAATGCACGGGTGTGCTCGGTGCGTTGTAGGGTCAGATAAGCAATGCGCCCTGTCAATGGATTGGCTACTCGGTCATCATCGGTGTTCGTAAATACGACTATTTCTTTTATTTATATTATAATAATAATTATGGTTTTTGCAGGTTATGAGTGTTATTTAATTTCATTTATATTTTATTTTGTCAGATATGCTCTGTGGATTTTGAAAGGTATACGTAATCTTCCCTTATTTTTGTGGTTTCTTCTTTCGCTTTACAACACAACCACGATGATCTAGTTTCAAATAATATCCTACGCATACCTAGATGACAAAATTAGCAAGGAATCTACACTGACAATTTGTACTTTTCAAACATAGTTATTCGTTAATCTGCCTTCATCAATATAATTAATTGAATGCTTTTGTTGTGTAAACAAGATGGGAACTTTCCTGACCCCCGATTATCGTCCAAAAACTTGTCACGAAGTTTGTTTGTTTGTATACGTGTGCACTTGTTATAGCGCCCCTTCAAGCTCTCTACTCAGAGGGGCTCCCGACTGCAGAGCGGACATTGCAACGGAGTTTCACGCCGAAGCGCTGAGCAATTACGAATGAAGGACTTGCCCAAGGTCCCTATGAGGCGACGTGAGGTGGATTCGAACCTGCAACCCTCCAGCTGCAAGGCAACGAACATAGCCACTGCACCCCACAAAACTTGTCACAAAGTTAAATAAGTAGTTTTGAGTCCTGTGTATAGTAGGCATGGGGGTTGATCATATAGATCTGCTCCACTTCTCAACCCCCTGAAACCCGAATCCCAGAAAATGCTGAAAATACACAAATACTTGATTTCCTGAAAACAGTTTTGTAGAAAGCGACCGAACTCCCGAAGAACTGTTCACAGTTAAATTAAGCGCACAACAATGGTTCTTTTGGTGTTGTTGATAACACAGTTTAGTGTCAAAAAATTCAAGTTGCACTTAGAATATTTGATTTTGGGGATCCGACCGATATTCCTTTCAGGCATCATGGATTCGGGCCGCACCCAATAGGGGAGTGGACATTTGCCCTGGACATATTTTCCCAGACTTATTCCCAGGATAGTTGCTCTGTACGTTCCCCAAAAATAGGACAGGTTCTCCCTATTTCAAAAATATGCTGAAATTATCCGTGTCTCTGTTATAGTTGTGATATATTTATTCCAATTATTAGTGTCTCTAAAAGATGTAAGCTTAGATTAACAAAGTGTCTGTATACCTGATGGGTCGTTTGGAAAATGGACATTTTGAAAAATAATTTTATGGTGTTAACTCATTGATCAATTTTCTTGAAAGCATCCGTTTTGGAACATAACGTGTTTTTATTTTGTACGAATAACTTATGGTATTAGCAGAGAACACTGATCATTTACTTCAAAAGCATCAGTTCGAACATGCCATAATGCTGATTGTTTATTTTTTATGACTTTCATACAGCCAACCTCGGCCCCACCACATACCACCCCATCCCCACTCCGCCCCACCCACCTCACACTGAAATTTTTCCACATATGAAATTCATGAAAAAACAAATGTTTTGCTTTGTTTTTATTCCTCCCACTGCACCCCCACCCTGGCCCCGTGGCCCCCCATCCCACCAAACTCCACCCCATCCTCACACTGCCTCCCCTTATCCCGCTCTTACTCCGCCCTTAGTTCACTGGGCAAATTATAATGGGTGTGCGACTGTGCGTCAGTGTTTGGATATAGCGCTATGTATTTTACTATGAGATATTTCATCGCTGGCGTGTGAGGGAGACAATTTTACTACGAGATAGTAGTAGTGGTAGGCGACCAATGACCTGACTGCCTTGTAACAGTACCATCTAAGAACCTGGGAAGGGATTGCTTGGCTAGCCTTGTGACAATCACTCTTCCTTTTTTAAGAACTTTGACTGATCACTTTGTGAATTATCAGTCATTTTCCAATCTAGAATTATGTTGTTGTTTAAAATTTATTAGAAATTTATTGCTTATGAGCTGATTAAAGAGATTTGCAGATTGAATTTGTTGGCCTTGAACAGAGTTTCTCTCCCAGTATGCCTGCTGTAGGATGGATAACAGTCGACCTTGGAATGGGGGGAGGGAGGGTGGGACTGGTTTCTTGTCTGGACTGTGGTTGTGGTTCCACACTACGTGATATTATCCACTGAACTATTGTTAGCATATTTGCTTGATTTATGTTTCCCATTGTTTGATTGTATTGTCTTGATATTTTATGTCTTCAGTTTCATATGGACGATGAATTGCTGAGCATCTACTTATGAAAATGAATCCTCAAACGAATCAGATGCACACTGGAGCTTCATCGTCTGTCGATGGTTCTGACGTTGAAGATAAAACCGTCGTCACGACGACGACGACAGCCCACCCTGCTGGACCAGCACGCCGAGTGACTCCTGCTTCTGCAATGACAGGAGAACGTTTGTCTGCCAGACGGAGAGAGTTGGCGGGTAAAGAGCACAAGCCGCTAACTGTAAAGATCGCTCGGCCTGAAGAGAAGCCTCTCATGAACGACAATCAGACTTTGTCATTTGCTAACAATGTGTCTCGGCTTCAGTCAGCAAAGCAGCTAGATAAGTCTTCACAACAACCGTCGTCCGTCTCTCCGTTCCAAAATTCTTTGCCCGGAAGAACACCTGGAAGTGGTGCTCCGACAACTGCTAGATCAGCACTAACTCCATCTGGCCATCCAGCATCACATCGCCACTGGGGAAAAGTACAAGAGTAGGTCATCAGATGACTTCTTCTCATCCAGTTTTCAATGTTGATGCAGAAATATTATTTTGACTTGAACATTTGTGATCTTTTCATTCAACTAGAACTGATTCGTGTCATTCGATAGATTTCATTACAGCTCCGGTTTTTGGAAGATGTTAAATTTGTACGCACTGCAATTGTTTTTCAGACATATACATGAAGAAGAGGAGAAGAAGAGGCGAGCCATCGATAAATGGGCCGCAGTGACAGTGTAAGCTGATCATATTAAAACATTATATATATATAATATATAATATATATATATATTCATTGACCTTCTTTGCTTTTTACGTCTCTGGTCAGCTAGAATCAAGCTTCAAAGTTCGCTGATCTTTTAAGTGTTTTTTATATTTGCGCATTTGACATGAATGAGTTTAAAATGTGCAGTGAGTGGATGTTTCTGTTGTGTGTGTGAACAAGTATTGACTGTCAGATCATCTGTCCAATTGATAGAGAACTCCGAGCTCTGTGTGACAGAGCAGACTAAGCTAGTTTAGAGTCATAACTCACGTGTCAGTTTTACTGACGTGCGTGGGCTAAACACCATAGCATCCTTAACTTTCGAAATGCTGTTGTCTGGCATGTGCATAAAAGTAGGTTCAAGAAACACTTCATCTGAGATGGCAATTATTTCCGAATGCCAAAATGCATGTTTGCTATCAGACATGTAGACATTGATAGGAATGAGGATGTAGATGCTTTGCTGGAGACAGAGAGAGAAATAGCTGCAAAGCTGTTTGACTTCTTAATGTCTTTGTATACTTGTGGTGGGAAGGGACGAGAAGGCAAAACCCAGCCACCCGCCATCATCATAATATGCATCATCATTCGCCATCATCATAATATGCATCATCATTTGCCAACATCATCATCACCATATACCGACAATGGCAAATATTGTATCACTGACACTTTGAACCTTGGCTCAGAGTTAGCTTAAAAGACTGCACTTGTTCTTCAATATATATATTATATGATATATTATAATATGTATGATACATGTATATATATACAAATGTATATATATATATATAATGCATGGATGTGTGTATATACGTGTGTATGTATATCTATTATGTGTTTAGTTAGTTATGGCATATGGCCACTTCAAGGATGACTGTTTTATTAGGGGCTGAATTGGCTGTTGACTTTCTTGTGTGCAGACTGCTAACTGTTTGCATCTAAATTACGTCCACTTTGGGTGGGCATAATTGATAGAGAATTCTGTTGCTCTGTTGCTTACCTAATATATTGCCTAATTTTTAATCGTCAGCCATTGAGTGTATGAGAAATGAGTCTTCATTATTCATGCATGATATGCACATGCAGAACTGCCAGAAACATGAATTGATGATGATGATGATGGTGCTCTGCCCGAAGGCAGGTTCATTGGCTTTACGCCCCTGGGGATGAGATGAGTGAGGTGGTTTCCCGTTGCCTTCCCCACAGACAATGATGGGTAAGCAACTTGCTCAAGGTCGCTCCGCAGCAGCTTGCGCCCCTGCGTCCCACACGTGCTAGCCCGAGATATCTAAATCTCTGAATGTCAACTCCCAGCCCGGGGCTTGAACCGCAGTCCGTTGCAACCAACAGACGAATGCAGCTCGCGCTTACCGGTGTAGCTAACTAGGCCAGACATGAATTGTGAAATGTTATTTACAAGTTTGTTATTTTATTGCTATATAGCAAAAGAATCTAGCAATGATATTTGGTGCTGGTTATTTTGAAGTACAGTTTCGAATTACCATGAATGAATGTGAGTCAATTAGCCGTACAGTGAGCAAGAGGCAACCTCTTGCCATTCATTCATTCATTCATTCATTCATTCATTCATTCATTGAGTGGGAATTTGTATAATGCCTCTTTAAGATCAATGCATGAAAGAATTGCTTGATGTCATGCAATGTAACAGACACCACTCACTTGGGGATCAGAGGGTAAGTAAAGAACTGGTCATCCGACATTGACTGACTGCTGCTGGACTGTTGATCTGTTGATCTGTTGTACTGCGGCTCATACAAAGCGGTTGTTGCCGATGTCTTCATCAAAGTTTAAACTCATAAGTGATTAAACGAAGAGCATAGCAATGAGTAAACAGAGTTGCTGCTAACAGTTGGATAGTTTGGTGCCTGATGTCGACTTGAGAACTACGCTTCAGCCTTCATGAATAATGCTTAAGTACATCTGTACAGATTCATAGGCTGAAGCAATTCAGTTGTTTTCTTTTGTTTGCCACTGTAGACATTTGTGTCATGGTAATGTCATTTGTGTTGATTTTAGTCATAGGAGTTGTTGACGTCAGCAATGATGGGTTTGATGAGCATCATATCTATGAGATTTTTCATTAATTATGTTATTAGCAGGAGCTCAGTGAAGTCGTCAGTTCTGTGTGCTTGAATAGAGAAAACGTCTGTAAAAATGATTTAATTTAATGTCAATGGCCTTGGTTGCTGTAGCGTAGGCTGTTGATAAACTCTGAATTCTTGAACTGTTATCAGTCATTACAAGTATATTCTTTATTCTAAGTTCTTGTGTTTTAGTTAATTTCACTGCATTAGATTCTGTTTTAATATTTGTTTTTCAATTCAAACTGACAAGTATGCAGCAAGATTACATGATATTGTTGTTAGGGATGACAATTTTAGCACAGAAGTTTAATTTAGCTGTATGGCAGTCCACAAGATGCTCATCTGTCCTACTGCTTGTTGTAAGTCGCTCTTCGAGAATGGAAGGCTGAGTAAACTTTGTGAGACTGGCTGGTATCAACCCTGCCTCCTTCTGATCTTTGTGTCAGAGTTTTACCATTTAACATCCCCCTGCCAATGGCATTAATTTATGGAAGTTTTCGGTATTGTTTCTTTCAGTGGCTTAAAAAGTAACGTTGCCAACTGGTTTGGGGTTGGAGATCCGAATGAGGAGGCTCGGCAGCAGACGCTTAACCGTTGGAGATCACACGTTGAGCGAATGCATGCAAACAGTTCGCTTCTTGGAGGCTACAAGCGACGAGCAGAAACACTCGACAGTGTATTTGAACATTCATCTGCTCAACCATCGCCTGCTGTCTTTCCAAAGACCCCTCAGCCGTATGATCCATTGGCCAGAGGTCACAGGTCAGTATTAATTCTCAACGTTTTACACACTGACCAGCGTTAAGTGTACTTAAAAGTGTACTTAAAATCGTATTATTGCATCAAGTGGCAATTATTGTAGAAATTGCTATTTGATGAAATGTCACAAAGCCTGTAAGCAGAGACAAAGTTGTTGCAATCATCAGTTCCAGTTTTGTATGTATGTTTCCAGTTTTGTATGTATGTATGTTTGTTTGTATGTATGTATGTCTGTACGTATGTATGTCTGTACATATGTACAGTTGTACACTGTGTCCGGGAAAAAAGGAACCAATTGTGCAAATATGAAAGTAAATAGTAAAAATCGATCGATTTTCAAAATTCAAACACCGTTTTAATCCTCTCATATTTATCAACAAATTTGGTGACTTGCCACTGAACTGGTTGATTGGTTGATTGGTGAAGAGTGATCTTTCTGTTTTCAGGACTCCTGCCTCCCGACAAATATCGCGTATTTCCATTGCAAGTAGTAGCAAGCGAAATGGTCGCGTTCAGCCTACAAAGAGAGCGGAGAGAGATGACGTCTGGAGAATGGCGTTCGATGGAGTCAAAGGGTTAATGGTCTGTGTCATTTCAAACGAACCATTTATATCCAGCTGCCACAATCAATCAGTACATTTATCATAATTTAAGCTACTGTTCTGCAACATATGCTGCCACTTCATTAGCCATCAGTAAGTTTATATTCTGACTTGTCCAGTGAATAATAGCGCTACTTATGCCTCCCATGCTATTGACTTCAAAAGATTGGTTGGATACAATAAGAATGGGTTCAAAAACTTTAACGAATGCTTCATTTCTTGTGTGCAGAGCAAAGCTACATCTAGTCATCTGTTCTGTGAGCATTGAAAACATTTTTGATGTCTGCATGAATTGACTGCAGAGTCATCCCAGGTCTTGCTTCCTAGCATGTCTTCTTCTTGTCTTGCTTTTGAGCTGAGCTGCTATCCTGGTGGCAATTGTCTCAAAGTGATCAGATACTTTACACTGTATCATGTGATACTCGATAGTTGGTGATGACTCAGGAAAGATCACAATTAAAGAATTCACTTTGCATCTGAATAACATCATGAGAAAATGACTTGATGGCATCCTTTGACTAAGGAAGTTTCTAATTAAGCCCTTTACTGGGGAATAACGTATGCGGTTAACTACCAGCCCCTGGGGAATTAATTTGGCAGAAAAACGCGATATTTTGTGATGTTCTTTAACTTATTAGTAACATGTTCATCATTCTGACGACTACTATTTCAGTTTATACTACTAATTCTAGCGTAAATGAATGAATATGTTAAAATGAGACTCACTGTCAATGTTTAGGACAAACATTTGCTACATTTTAATGTGATTATCATTGAAGCAAGGAAAAGCGCATAGTACATCACATGTGGGACAATAATGTCTCGTTTCTTTCCTAAAATGAGAGACTAAACTCAGTGTCGCTAGGTTCAAATCCACCTCAAGCTGCCGCATAGGGACCATGAGAAAGTTTTTCACTTGCACTTGCCCATACGCTTCAGCATAACACTCCGCCCGCGCTGTAGTCGGGAGCACCTCTGAGTAGACAGCTTGAAGGGGTGTTATAGCAAATGTGAGAAATAAACAGACAAAAAAATTAATTAATTGTGTGTGAATGCCAGCCGTCCTATCCAAAGCATGAGATTTTCATCTATGCTCATATCTGTCTCAAGCGTGTACAGTTCTTTGACTATTTACAAAATTTATCCACAATTGGTTTCAGCTTGAGCATGGTTTTAGTTGCTAAACAAACATTGAAGTGAGACTATGATGTAACCAATTAAAGGTCAATTGATACTAATGGATGACTCTTGTCCCACCCATAGAATACCTAACCTAGAATAATTTTGGCACTATAGACTAACTAATCTAGAACAATTTTGACCTGTACGACGTGTTTATATGGCATCCCTGGCCAGGAAAAAATAAATACCTTGCTTGACGTATATACCCGTATACGGCCTCCCCCAGCAGCTACGCTATGGCGTATATATATATATATATATATATGGCTTCCCCAGTTATGGGGTTAAGGCACCGACTAATTCAGTGACATGCCACCCCACCCCCGTCCACCAGGAAGAATGTCAGAAAATTTAGGCGGTTCTTCATCTCCTCTCGAAGTTCTTACTCTCCAAACAGCACAAAGAACGAAAATCTCTCAATTTTTCTGATCTGCTTGACTGCTTCCAGCTTGAAATCCACTTTTTCAATGTTGTGCCATTTCTTTAAATCATCGTGTTATTCAGCTGCATACTGAAATAAATACTGAATTATGTTTTTTGTGAGTCATCTTGAATCCATCAGTGAAGCACCACATGTTACAATGAGTGTTATGAGTATAAAACTATGACCCGTCAATTTCACTGCTGTTGTCGGCTGGAATAGATGTAGTCCATCTTTTGGTTTCTGTGATTTTATTGTCCTGTGACCTGAGAGACTCTGCCAACCAAAGACACGGATGATTGACAGCAGTGGATGGTATGAGACGTACAAAGACTCTGTCTGGGCTTTGTCGTAGCATCTCATGTTTGAAAATGTTTGAAAATGCTTCCTTCCCAGTTTGAAAAATGATTTATGTTGCGCTTTAGTCTTGTGGACTTTTAGTCTGGTTAAATCTGTGTTCATATGTGTGTGGTGATCATTGTGCTGTTTGTATGACATCTCTTATGTCTGCTTGTAGATGCCTGTGAAGCTGGTTGAGAAGAAGCCTTCTATGCACAGTCGTAGTATCATGCTGAACCAGATGAGAGGAGGCGAAGTAAGCTGCTTCTAATATATTAGAGTATTGAGAAAAGCCATGAAAGGAAGATTATGGGAGAGCTAGTCAACCTAGCTCTCCCATAATCTTCCTTTGATGCTGAAATTTTTTTTTTTAAATTGAGCCATTTGTATGTAAATGACTTAATTCTATTCCTTTGAAGAACCTTTTAACACTTTAGAAATGAACATGCACTAAAAAAATGCATGGAAGGCTAATTTGTCTGGTTGCTAAAGGGTTAAAGGCACTACTTACAAGCCTGAATGATCTTGTAGTTCACTGAAGATAACAAGTTCATCAGCTGATGATTGGTGATCAAGAAATCTGGATGTGCTAAAGCAAGAGTTTACTGCTACGAGAGTTTCTATGTATCACTTGCTGATTGGTTATAAGTGAAAACCGATTTATATTGCAAAACTGATTCATTGATTTTTCTCTTGCGGCTTGCATACTTTATCGGTTGCAGAATCTTTTGACCTGTCTCAGACCTTCTTCCTTTGCTGGTTGGATCAGAAACAACTCATTCCTTCTCTCCTACCTCGTCTGCGCTTACGACCTTTCCTTGCTTTTGCTTCCTGTGCTGCACTGGTCCAGCTGTATGCAGATGATGTCCAAGCCTACTTGCATTGCTCTGCTTTTGACATGGGATTATGAGATCAGTCATGGCTCCTCTGAACAGGGCATATATGCTCCCCTTCTCCATTTTATCCAAATCTCCACTAGGCAGAATCAGACTTTCCCAGTCGTAGGCTTCCCCTGCACGAGCTTTGTCTCTTCACCATGACCATCTCTCCTATCTTCTTTTCTTATCTTTAGATTATTGCTCTTCTTTTTAGCCATGTTCGAGTTGCGAGCACCTCAGAATAGTTTGCTTGGAGAGGCACTATATAAATGTTTGATACGAATGAATGCAAATTTTCCATTTCGTGTTGTCCAGAAAAAGGTTATGGGCACAGACTGTGCAGTATTTTGTGCAACAGTTGATGCCATTGAGATAATTTATTAAATGGAAAACATGTAAGAGGTTGGATAATGGTTGACAATTCACACAAATATAACTTTTAGGCTGATTGGGAGAACGACTCTAAAGCTTTTTTGTAGATGCCGATTGACCGTGAGTGTATGAAAATCAGGGGCGGATCCAGGGGACCAATCCGGCCATGGCCCCCCATTTAGAATTTTTTTACCAGCTATTTTTGACGGATAAAATGGTAGCTTTTTCTTGGGAATTGGAGACACTTTTTATTCGATTTTCTCACTCTGAACCAATGAAAGAATCAAATGCGTATAACTTCAATTTGAAAAAAGGTATTTTCACTCTGTAAAAATGTATTTTAAATCACAAATGACTAAAAAAAGTCATCAGATTTTTCAACGACCAAGACGAAAATTTCTCCCTGCCTCAAGACTGAAAATTTTGGTCCCCCTTTGAAAATTCCTGTATCCACCCTTGATGAAAATAACTTAGTGCTTGAAACCAAGTGTTGGCTATAAATATTGAAAGGTATCCCCTTCTGTAGTAAGGGATGTGGAAGGTTTAAGTTTTATTGTTTTATTCATTTAATGTGAAATCACATTTTATTTGAAGTTTTCCACATGGATCGAATTAAAGAATTAGGAATTGACTGAGGTAGATTAACGTTAACCTGAGCGTTTTGGATGATTTGTTTCTGGAAGGTTCCGACTCCATCTCCAACCGTCAATTCTGTTTTCCAGTCAGAGGAATCATCCTATCTGGATGATGTCTTTTTCGATAGTGCTACTCCTACAAGTTCAGCTCTTCCTCCCGTCACAAGTCGAATGAATCTCGATGAACAATCGGCCGCTGTTGTTGTTCCACAAACAGCCGACACTTATCACGACGCGCCGCCATCAGTGAAACATGGGTAATACTTTCATTTCTTTTTCTATGTGGACAATGTGTTTCAAATATTTTCCCATTAAAATTATTGATTAAATGACTTGAGCTGAAAATGAGAACCAGAGCTGCACTTGAATTTCTGCTGATGTTTTAGCATTTGTGTTACTAGACCAGTGCTGTCCAACCTTTTTGACACCACGAGCCATCAAAACTTTTCTTGAAGCGGAGGGCCGTACTGGTGAACTCAAAAGCAGCAACTCTGATCTAATGTAAACTGTTTGAGCTGTATTAAAATTGTCTATAGAACAATTATAACGGATGCTTCATGGGAACTTTATTGTATATTCGCATTTATGTCAAATAACACAGCAACTTACGAACTTTTAGCCATTAACCATCAGCGATTTGTTTTTATTTAATTTCACAAATATGTGAAAATCATTGACCAGCTTAGGCGGGCCACTTAAAATCAGCTCGCGGGTCGCAGGTGGGACAGCACTGTACTAGACATTAAGTGCCCAATGCCAGCACAAAGTTTGCTAGAGAGCACATATGTTTCTAGTTGTTGTGACAATTGAAGGGCTTGGAGCAATAACAAGGTAAGTCGACATACCTATGTCTTGCGAAACAGTATGCCACCGTGAGCGGAAGATGGTAATCTATCAACTCTGTAAATTTGGTACAGATCTGAATAGTTTTGAGCGCTGTTTTTCAAAAAACATTATGTCAACATAACATGTTATTGCGCACTCGTCAGAGTTCGACCATAACTCTACTGCAATATCCCGGTATGACGACTTACATTGCCGTGTTTTCTTACAAACTTTGTATTGACGCCGGTGCAACAATGAAGTTATTTGACATAATCTGTTATTGCTCCCACTTTCATTTGAATTGGATGCAATTTCTACAGTTATGTCATTAAAACTTCTTATTGCACTGTTTTTACATATCAAAATATATCGACAGTACTACAGTTATGATGACTTACCATGTTATTGCACGATTCTCGAACTGTGTAATAGAGACAGTTCAGTGCAATAATAAGGTATGTTCACTTATTCCAGAAGGCATGTACGGTATTGCAGCTGCTAAAAAACGCTTTGTCGACATAACCTGTTATTGCACCAGAAATGATACTGATGACTGAGTGTTCGTGTTGCAATAACCCGATATGATGCAAAATGTATAAAAAATAATAATAATTTCATCTTTCACATTGAAACATTTACAAATTTCGGTAAAGACAATTTTAAGGTACATATTGCTTAAAACAGTTTGTCGATATGTGATCAAATGGCTTAGATACGGCTGTTTGAAGTGGTAAATCTTTGAAGTCGATTTCCCAACATTCATGATTTTCGACATACCTTGTTATTGCTCCAAGCCCTTCAATTAACAAAGTGCTCGCTTACAGTGTTTGGTCCTATTGAATAAATCTGTTTTATTTGGGAAAGTTAGTTTTATGGTTAACGAAATTCTTGTGATGAATCAGGAACTGTAGCCAGCCTTGTATGAACTTTGAGGAAGTCTCTACCACTGCAATGCAGGAATCTCATCAGAAGACCAGATATTAATTACATATTATTGTGTTCAGAAAGTTGCACGATTTCTGCATTAGTATATCTGCTTGTCATCTTTCAAGTACTGTTCTTCATCACTCAGGAATCTCATCATCTTTACATCTCATCTCATTGCATATGTCTAATAGTAGGTTTCTAGAAAGCTGCAAGGCAAAAAAGGATATAGATCTGTTGGAAAATGGGCTGATGGGTACATGGCAACCAGAGTCACATTGTTTGCATTCTGCCACTGACTGTGCTAATCGATCATAAGTTATCAATTCTGCAGTTGCATCAATTGTGGATGCGCGTGTGTGTCTGTCTGTAGACCATCTAAAGCCGGATGGCAGGTTGGGCGATCACAGCCAGAGCCAGCATCTGAAGAAACTCCTTCTCCAGAGATGGTAAATCCATTCCATGGAATGAAACGGATTGCAGATCAGATGGTGACCGATGTGCTGGAGAATCCAGATAAGCGCCAGCTGGGCAAAGGATTTGCCGGCTTCTTGACTGACGCTGAATATAGAAAGTCGCGTCTGGACAGCGACATAAGACTTCAGATGGCAGAAATGGACGATCACAGGTGACACTCACTTGTCATCATACGCAATTGTTGTACATTGAGGAGGGTAACACGTCAGTAACCGTTAGCGCAAAGTTATAGTTATAGATGGCTGTCAAGCTGATTGATTTAGGTGAAATTTATGGCCAACACGATCTGCATAATATCACTGTTTAATAAAATATGACTTGTTTCGTTTGATTTAGATGCTGACTTGTTATCGCTACTATCTATTATTTCAAATGGAACGCTTAAATTGCTGTTTCAGCAGCTGGGATATTGTTCTGCCACACTAGAAAGACATATCTCCTTTATGGCACCCTCCTCTAGGCCTGGCTTGCCAATGTCTTACCAAGTTTTTGATTCCCAGATCACAAACTACAGTCTAGTGTGCACTGTGCAGTTTTATCCAAACAATCAAGTTGGTGATTTAAAAAGTGGTCTTGCTTGCATGATAGAGTTTCAAAACTGATTAAAAAAGCACAACATCTTAGATAAAACAGCACCGCAACATGGAAGAATTTTGATTATGCTAAACCCAAGTAGTGATAGGGTTGCCAACTGTCCAGATTTTTTCTGGATCGTCCAGAAATTGCAGTCGGTGTACAGAAAACGTAGAAGGGTCATTCTGGACAATGCAGTGTCCAGAAAAATAAAAGTACGGACTATTTCGAAAGTTGCATCTTTCAACAAAGACAACAGCCATCCTGAAATATAATAATTTATTAGTAAAAATTGTAGGATTCTAAGATTTGCAAATTGTTTCAAGAATGATGCACTCAAATATCTATACACTAACATTATACCACTTGAACCAGTGGTTCAATTTTGAAAATAGTGTACAAGAAAAAATAAAATTATAATGAGTCCAACAGTTTGTTAGAACTCATTGACACATGTGGAATTACAGTTTTGGGAGATGCTTTCTATACAGGGAGTAGTCTATCTTAAGACAAATTCTTCCAAAACTGAAGAGAAAGCCAAAAGTCGATGAACGTTGGGTAGAATTTTTTTAAATTGTGATGCTCTAAATTTCCAGAAACTGGTTGGATATGTTTTAGCAATTCCGATTAGTAGGCGTAATGCACATGTTGAACGTATTTTCTCATTGATGAAAAATCTGTGGACTGATGAACGCAACAGGATGAAGCCTGTTCGAGCTGGTGAAAGTTGAACTGCGTGTGATAGTAAATTTCGATCAATATTGCAGAAATTTCTTACATTATGTTGGGGGGTGTGCATAAACATTTTTTAAAAGTAAGCAGAAGTGAACGGAAGTGTATATATATATATATATATATATATATATATATATATATATATATATATATATATATATAGCTTTAAAAGAAAATAAGGTATTGATGTTCTTCACGTTTGAGAATTGAGATTTGATTCTTGTTACATTAGTCGATGAAACAATATTCCTCTTGTAGGCTACTTCCTGTGCGTGTTCCATCTATAGCATACTTGAAACTGACGTAATAATTATGCGTCTAATTGCATCGGTCTGTTTTGTGAGGTTTTGTTCAAATGAAAATTAAACTGCTGTTTTGCTTTGTATTCTTCAGACCATTTTTCACGTACTGGGTGACGTTTGTCCAGATTGTTTGTTACTTTATCGCTGTTGCGGTCTATCAACTGTCTACGATCGGCATTTCAGAGACGAAAATCGAAGGACAGGTTAAGTTTCTTTTACCGTATAGTGTTTGAAATAAGATTACTTTGATTATCGCATTTGATTTAATGTGCGATTTTTGAACGTCTACTCAAGAAGAAGTAATGCAAATTGTGTAATTTCTGCGTTAGCTTCTTCTCGTAAATGGTTTTTGCCTCCAAAGGCTTCACTGGAAGTATCCAGAAATGTCTGACATTGATAAACTCTGCAAATGTTTTCCTTCCATCATGTCCTCCACAATCTTTAAGTTGAAAGCCATGTAGACTAGCCTGTGACATTTGACTAAGTTGCTTCTTCTCTGCCTTCTTATTTCCATCCCTAAGCTATCCCAGTAGCTATGCTGTATCATCTATTTGCCAACAGGTCAGACAACGTCAGTACGTAAGGCCCACATGATGACTTGGACTATGTTTGTTGAGAGACCGTAGTGCAGAAGTAATTGCCTGAGTCTGATTCCTTTACATTCCTGCATGACGTGCTCCCACCGGTCAAAGCCACCCGCTACCACATGGGCCCATAACTGCACAGATAGCAATAATGGATCATTAGGATGATATATCAGATTTAGGTTAACATTTGTGATTTTTGAGTGATTGTTGAATTGTCTTGTGAGTGCTAAAACTTTTAGGATGTTAGATTAGCTTCAGCTGCTTTCTAATAACATTGACTTTGGAAGATCTGTGATTGTTGTGTAGATGCTGATGACAAATTTGGCGATAGAACAAGTGTCCTACATGGAGGAAGACAATATGTGGATTGGTCCTAGGCAGGTAGGCTGGGTCTTTCTTATGGAGGATGTGTACAAAGTAGCTGTTTATGTTTGTATTTGGTCAAAAATTTGAAGAAGTGTTGAAATATATTGAGGCTTTTAAAATCTGTTTGACAATGAGAAAGCTGAACTGGATTGAAGTGCTTGTGATATCTTGCACGGCAAGGAATGATGAAACCGAAATGGAGACAATGGTTGGTTATGTGGTAAATGAGAAAGGGTTGCTTGTGATTGTGTTAGGTCAATGGACGTTGTCATTGTGTGCTATTGTGTTTTCATTGATTGTCATTGTGTGCTATTGTGTTTTCATTGATTGTCATTGTGTGCTATTGTGTTTTCATTGATTGTCATTGTGTGCTATTGTGTTTTCATTGATTGTCATTGTGTGCTATTGTGTTTTCATTGATTGTCATTGTGTGCTATTGTGTTTTCATTGTTTGTCATTGTGTGCTATTGTGTTTTCATTGTTTGTCATTATGTGCTATTGTGTTTTCATTGTTTGTCATTGTGTGCTATTGTGTTTTCATTGTTTGTCATTGTGTGCTATTGTGTTTTCATTGTTTGTCATTGTGTGCTATTGTGTTTTCATTGTTTGTCATTATGTGCTATTGTGTTTTCATTGTTTGTCATTGTGTGCTATTGTGTTTTCATTCATAAACTCAACTCTGTTCCTAAGTATCTCAAACTGTCCTATCTAGCCGTGGTTGGGCGGTGAGCGCTTCTGAGTAGCTTACCTTGAAGAGGTGCTACATAAATTACATAAACCTCTGAAATACATAGACATGATCGAAAGGTGGACTTGATTGTTTATTGGTGATCAATTAGAATTGTAATTAGCAAGAAGAACAAGTTTCCTACATGGAGGAAGATAATAAGAACTCAACTCTTAAGAACCTTCAATTGAAGGTTCTTAAGAGTTGAGGTGTACAGTGAAAGATTACATAAGTGATAATGCACATGACTTGCAGTGTTTTTAATCTATAATGACGTTAGTTAATCACAGTTGAAGTGTTAATTTTGTAATTGATCATGATAACAAAATGCAAACTGATCTGCAGCCATGTGTGTGTGTGTGTGTTTGTGAAGGCTGATCTTATTCATCTTGGGGCGAAGTATTCTCCATGTATGAGGAAAGATGCGAACATTGAGCATGCACTGGCCGGTGATAGACAGCTGGAAAGTGAGACGGCGTGCTGCGTTCGTGACGATGGGTCTGGATGCGTTCAGTCGTTAGAAGCGGATTGTTCGGTCAGTCTCTCTCACGAATATATTCAGACTAAACTGAAGATCATTTTTATAGGTCGAAGTTTATCTCAGCACATCTTCTAATGCACCATTGACATGATGCATCAACTGCTGGACAATTCCACTGATATCATAGTCAGAATTAGTTAGGCATTTATTTGTGTAGATTTGGATGTGTAGTTGACCCTTTGTGATCAAGAATTAAAGACTGCTCCTATATCTCCTTCAAATCATTAAGGCTGAGTCAATCCTCCCGCTCCTCTCCTGACCTCCCCTCCTTTCCTCTCCTCTCCTTCCCTCTTCTCTCATCCAACTGATTCATTAAAGGAGCTACCATTTACTCTTTTAAGATGTGATTGGATGTGACAAATGCACAAAGTTTGGATGTCTTGCAAATCGAAGGATGCACTGACTGATGAAACGCTGAATTGTTGATGAAAGCCAATTGAAATTATGCGAGTTATGTTGCATTCAAAATCTATGATTATTTATTGGGCTGTACTATTGGTGAGACCGAGTGTTTCAAATGCTGGGGAGAGAAAGTCATGTGTTCTGAGTAATTGGATGTATTTACCATATTTTAAATTTATTTTTCTGTTCTTTGACAAACTGCCAATGTTGTCATGCTTTGTGTTTATAGCCATAAGTTTTGCTCTAAAATAATAATGTTTCTGCCTTTTTTGCATAAAGAAAACACTGTCTGACTTTCTGACATGGAATACAACTATTGGGGGTCCAAGTGGCAGAAAGTCTGGAACTGTTTGTGGACAAGATCCAAGGTTTGTTTGTTTGCAGCCACTGGATGTGTGTATTTTTTATAGACAGGTGGTTGCTTTCTTCGTATATATGTAGAAAGAAACATAATACAGGATTTTCAGAGTGCTGTAACAGGATTATCTAGCAGATTCTAAAAGAGCAACAGAAAATGTTTTCTGATCTATCTGTGACAACTATTTGCCAATGCTATGCACTTCAGTTTCTTAAAATCATTTTAGTTTTGTTTCCAAACGATGTCAATATATAAACTGTACATTTTTCTGTTAAGATGAACACTGGTATTTGTACATGTATGGCATTCTCGATATGGACACTAAAAAATATGTGTGGAGCTGAATTATTAGACTTAATCAAATTCAGTTCTGCATTTAGACTATTTAAGATAAATTGCAGTTGACTTTTCTTAGTCTGATTTTTTTAGGTATTGTAATAATCCAAAGTCCATGGCACCTTATCAATGGGAGGATGACATTAGCAAATGGCCGGTAAGTTGTCTAGTAGCAAGAGTAAGTTCTGATGAGATTCTTCAATTGTAGAAGCAGAAGGATTTGCTTTTGCCAATACTTTTGATTTCATTGTCCTGCTGAGAGTCATAATAAAAGGAAGTAGAAATGGGTGTGGGTACCTTTACGTGTCTTTCCAATTTAAGTCAAAGCTGCATGTTGTTACAAATAACTGAGATGTAATGTTTGACCAGTTGATGAAGTGCTGCCTAATGAAGTAATCTATTCTAGCATGTCTCATACGTGCGAGCAAAAGATGATTCGCATGGTTGAATGAAGACAGAATGAAGATTCAGTGTAACCATAACCATAATCACAGTTTTTATTGCTCACAGTAACAGTAATTGACAAAACATCTTTTACACATAATGAAAAAATGTAAACTATACAAAAAAAGCAAATGGAGAGAACCCTTAAGGGATTACTCTCCCACTGTCAGGGTTTCCTAAATACAAGTGCAAATGAACAGCAACAGTTCATGCAAAATAGTAGAGTATTAAAGAGAATTTTTTATCTTAACTAGTTAACTATGTCCTGGGAAAACGTCGAAAGGTAATGTTGAGTGAGCCTTTTTAGAAAAGTCAATAAAAATAAAAGAATATAGGTAGATTCATAGATTGTGTTCGGTAGTTTAGCAGGAGACAGCATCTAGTAAATAATTTTTTAAGTTTACGTTTAAAACTTTAAACAAGTTGAAACAGAGGGAATTTTTAATAAGCCAAAAAATAAAAGCTGTTCCTATTTCTAGGACCCGCACTTTTAATTAAGAACATATGAGTATTTTTTCTAGTGATAATCTCTCTATAATTAAACGAGGATCTGAAGTTATCCAAAACTAAGTTAGAGGTTAGAGTAAAGAAGTCACCAAAGGCACAAGGCAAAAGATTATGCATATGCTTTAACATAAGTTCGAACGTTTGCATGATTCCTGTCTGATCAATGGTAAGTATTCTTAATTTAGATAAAAGGAGTTGTGAAGGAGAAAGGGTGGGAGCCCCATAAAAATTTTAGCAGCTCTGTTTTGAAGTGAGGTTAGTCTTGTAAGTCGAGAAGAGTAGTTAGAAACCCACACAATATTGCAATATGAAAGATACGGACGAATAATAGAGTAATATAAGTTAAGTCTAATTCAAGGTGGTAGCATATAAGCAATACGGGTCAAGATACCAACACTTTTAGCTATCTTTTTAGAGATGTTTTCATTATGAACCTTCCAAGTTAGAAATTGGTCCACATGACACCCAGGAATCTGTGTGATTCTTTAGACTGGTATTGATTTTCCTGGTGTTGAAATTGTATTGTACTGTTGACAATGTGAGTAGAATCCATTGTCTTTTGTCTTTCATAGTACTGTAAGTCGCCAGTCGTTCCACCAAAGAACAATGACACGCGTCATATGACATGCAGCACCCTGGGTCGTCCCTGCTGCACAGGCATCCAAGGACAGTGCCTTATAACAACACGTGAACACTGTACATTCCTACGTGGCTACTTCTACCAGAACAGAACCCTCTGTTCTCAGGTCAGTCAGTTAGTTAGTCAGCTGGTTGTGGTTGTTCCATGAGAAGTAAGTAGGACAGAGCAGAATGTGGGAGCTTTGTTGTCCCGGCTCAGAATCCATTCATTTTATTGGTCAGTGGCAGACTGCAAGTCCTTCTTGCACTCACTTGGACAGTCAGTACGCGCTTCATTCTTCATTCTTCACAGACATTGGAAATGGCTTTCCTTTAGGTCAGCTAGTAACTCGTGAAATAATACGGAGCAGAGACTGAAAGACAATTTCACAAAAAGCATTGAGATTTTAGAGTCATGATGTTTATCTAATTTTGGGGGGTTTTTTTGCACGAAAGTTTAAGTTGAAGATGAATTCTTAATTATTGCTTTTTGTAGATTTCGTGTATGAATGAAATCTGTGGAATGATTCCTTTTGCTGATCCTGACGTTCCCGATCAGTTCTACCGACTCTTTACGTCGTTATTTATCCATGCAGGGTGAGTGAGTGATGACCCTACGTCCTTCTGGTTGCTGACCAGTGCTGCCATCTAATATCTGATGGTGACAATGTTTAATAAAGGTGATGATGATGATAATGGAGTAAAACTGTCGTGAAGCTGTGTGCAAGTTATTACTTCGCTGGTCTTCATTCTTCTGCACCGCATAGATTGACGATTAAAGGTTGTCATGGTCTCAGCCAACGGCTTTGCTGAACAAAGACCAGAGCTGATGACGAGACTGCATTTCTCAGCAACTGGTTGTTGCATTACGTAGTACAACACGCTGCTGCATTGGCTTCAATTGTCCGAACATTTAACATAAAAATATTACATGAGTTGTACTGAAGCTTTAATAGGTTCAGAAAAGAAAAAAAACTTGTTTTGTTATGACTTAAATGTCCATAAAGTAGATTTGGATGCAGAAAACGTTCTAATTTTATGCCATCCATGAAATCTTAACACTTGCACAATTTTATTGTTTTGCTTTCAGATTTCTGCAGCTGGTCATCACAGTGCTTTTCCAAGCTTTTGTAATGAGAGACCTTGAGAAGCTGGCTGGGTCAATACGAATCGCCATAATCTACATCGCCAGTGGAATTGCCGGCAGTCTGTCAAGTGCAATCTTTCTACCTTATCATGTCGAGGTGAGATTACTTTTATTATTTTTAAGTACTGTTAACTGGTAAATTATTAGCAGTTCATGTATACATGAGTAAAATATGCCAAATTATTAGCAGTTCATGTATACATGAGTAAAATATGCCAAATTATTAGCAGTTCATGTATACATGAGTAAAATATGCCAAATTATTAGCAGTTCATGTATACATGAGTAAAATATGCCACCGTTCTACATTCATTCACAAGTTAGAGCAGGTGAACCTGCTTAGAGCAAACTATAGGCAACTGCAAGTGTCCTATGTCTACGGCCTATTCAGCAATTCATCATAGGTTATACAAACTGTATCGACTGTTCAGTTATTCCTTGTATGTGATACTGTTGTCTACAGCTAAGTGGTTGATCTAGTCATTAGCCCATAAACAGCTGAGTTAGATCTATACAATATTGTGTTAGGCTGAACGTTTCAGCTGAACGTCTCTGCAACGCAGTGCGCTGATTATTATCTAGATCGAATATATGTTCTCTTCCCATTTAATAATGCAGATATGTTCTGCTTTGCTGATCATGTTTCTAGGCTGGTCCATCTGGGTCGCAGTTTGGACTGCTCGCCTGTCTGTTTGTTGAGATCATACAGAACTGGTACATCCTGACGAACCCTGGCATGGCTCTCGCTAAGCTCGGCTTTCTTCTCCTCACGCTCTTCATCATTGGCCTCCTGCCGATGGTTGACAACTACGCGCATCTCATTGGATTTGTCTTTGGCTTTCTGCTGTCGTTTGCGCTGCTGCCATACGTGACGTTCAACCTCAAAGACAAACGTGGCAAGCTCATTGGTATCGCTGTTTGCCTTGTTGCCACCGTTGGTTTGTTTATACTTCTTGTCATCCTCTTCTATGTTTCGCCGGTCTACAGTTGTCCGCACTGCCACTATTTCAACTGCATTCCATTCACGCCCAACTTCTGTAAGAGCATGGAGGTTCAGATTCGACGGTAGATGAAGGATGGACGACGTCAGAAGAGAACATTGGAATCTTGAATTAATGAGAGACTTTATCTGATAAGTAATTAAGAATCTTAAGAACCTAATCTTTTTTTCTATTTTCTGTATACCTACAAACTTGATGTTTGTTGTTGCAATTTTTTTGACATTTTTGCCTTAATTTATCTTGTGATGGTGAAATTGAAAACAGCGTTGATGTAAATGTTGTGTAATATTTGGAGATTGAATGAACGCAGTTGTTGCACGTTGGGTGGTTTCGTTTTCACTTGAAATGCAAACTTTGCTGCATTGGATGAGTTGTGTATTGAGTTATTTTTGCTGAACTGCACATTTTCCAATGTTAGGAACTGAAATGATAAAATATACAACAAAGAAAAAAGATTCAATACAAATATGAGACAACACCATGGCAGAGGAACACTTTGCCAGCAAAGCAGCCAAACAGCCAGATACCAATTTCAATGAGGCCAAACATGCGTGGTTAAAAAAAACATGAGAGACATAACAACAAATTTCAAACCCATTTACTGGACAAAATTCTAGCTAAATCTATCTCAAATACACGGCCTTCTGCCTTTTATGCTCGCTACAGATACTTTCTCACCAGTGCTACGCGCAATACAATTCCGTAAAGCAAAGCACTTAGCACATAGTTGAACAAAATTACCAGCTGACAATTCTGAGACAAAAGACTTTAGGAAGAATTTCTGATCCTTCTGAACTGTTGATGTCTAATGTTGTCTAAATAATTTTTATTACATTCCTATTATACATACGTGTGCTTACCCTGGATGAAATAATGGCTAGTAGTGATTGTAATAAAAAAAACTAGTGGCTCAATCATTTTATACTATTGCTAAGTAATATAGTCCTTAGTTTTTTTTCAACTCAGCACTTTTTAATATACAGGAAAACATTTGTGATGATATTTAAAGACGTGATATGCTACATTCTATCGAGTCATGGCACTGATTTCACTTAAATGAAGGATCTGTACTTAGAATAGTTTTACAGAGGCTTAGCTCTTGGTCATGAGAAACAATGTGTTTCTGTTGTATACTGCATGTCCCAGATAAATGTTCTTTGATTTAAGTGTTCAGACAAATGCTGCTTCCCTTTTGTCCATGTCTCAGGTTTGTCTTTGCACTCACAACAACATGCTACAACAATATGACTGCAGTGCTGAAAAAATCACGTTTTCTACAATTGTAACTGACATTCAACAGCTTATGTAGCTCTAGAGTCTGCCGTTTTGTGTCTACCTTTGAAGCTTTGTGTGTCAGACATTCCGTGTCCTCATCTCGTTTCTTTTAGTTGATGTCTTGTGCATTGAAAACCTGCACAACATTATTTACCAATTACAATTACTTAGCCACATTTAGTAAAATGTGGTGTTTTGTCCATCCTTTCTCAACCCTTGTGTATTGCTTCAGAAGCTCTCAGCAGATACTTTTCAATGGGTTAAATTTGCATCTATAGGCTGTGTGTCATTGCTTTTCTTCAGCTATATTTGGAAACCAATTTCAGCTTCAGTTTCTTTGTACATCTTTCTTGCTGTAGCAAGCATCACTTCGGTGCCATGTTGTTTCAAGAGTTTGAGCGCGGGTTGACCATTGCAGAAGCGCGTCAGCAATCACCAAAACATCATTTCTACCATTTCCAACAGTTTAGTTGAAAACATAAAATAAATTTATATTTAGAAAAATAAAATTATCCTTATTAAGTAACCTTTTTATTTGCTATGCACGGTTTTGCTGATTTTTATGTTATTTAAGAGAATTTATTCCGATTGATATACTTTTGTATGTCAAGTGCTATGCAGCAATTGTTTCTGACTGCACTTATGGACCAGCAGCGTGGAATTGTTCACACATTTATGGTGCATTTTAGATTCTAGATTCATTAGGACCATGTACGTTTTATCTTGTTTTAATGTTACTAGCATTGGTGCTGATGTTCTGTCTTTCGGGCCAATTCACTATTTTCACTGATGGGTGAAGAAGATTCGGTGATTTATTTCAGTGGAGCGATTCTAGAACTGAGGCTTCATCAGATCTTTAGATTTGTGTTTCTATTTTTCTCTGTTTAGCAAAATCACTTTTTAATGTTTTTCTGTTGTGAAATATTTTTAACTCGCTTCAGTTTTCTAGTCTGATGCAGATATTTTTCGCACTAAAATTGTGCTATTCTGTGGAATCTCAAGACCTGTATATGATGCTATTGTTTTGGACCCCGTTGGTTGACATCTCAGATGAATTGAAACGAAGGCATCTTATTGAATATTTTCGCAGTCAAACCGTGGGTGAAAAGATGAGTAGGTACTGTTGTAATGATCTCCCTTTTGCCAGAGTCATTCGTCATTCTTTGATCTGTCGCTAGTTGCAAAGTAAGATTGCGATTTGAGTTTTTAAGATGATACACAGTTTAAAAATTGCTACAGACCTGCACGTATACCATGTATACCATCTGAATTGGCAAGATTGGGGGCATTGCATTTGCAGTGTAGGATGGATCACATTTAAGTTATTAGCTAAGTGCATATTCAAGTTATTTCTCATTTGCCATATATGAACCTTAGAATTCTAAAGACTTGTAATAAATTGCTGCGTAATTCTCTTCAATTTTGACTTATTTTATAGTGTTCAAATAATTTGTCCTAGTCCGCATTGCTCTTACCCGGTGAACTTCTATCTTTCTTGCTACTTGTTCCTCGGTACTCAGCAATCTAGTTTCACTACGCCCCGCTTCACAGAAATGCTGTTTGCCTTTCTGTACAATTAACTCATCTCTAACATAATAATAAACAAGTCTCATCTCTTTCTCTCTGCCTCCTCCTTCTCCTCCACATCTCTGCAGCTTTCGACATCATCAATCATGACTACTTCTCCTTCAGTTGTTGTCTTGGTTCCGCATCTCTGACGCTGCTCTGCTCTGGTTCCAGTCTTACTTGTCTTTCTCTGTCAAAGTCAATAGCCACAACTAACAGCCCCCCCCCCCTTCCCCTCTGTCCAAGTCACTAGGACCACTTGTCTTCTTCAATCTTTGCACTACACCTCTGAGCCATCTAATAATTTAATGCTCTTCTGTAGACGACTACTGCGTTGAAGAGCAGATGACACCCAACTCTTCTTCATATCATTCCGCTCTCCATCATTCAACCAATCGATATCTCATCAATCTTCATCGATGCATCGATCCTCCAACCTTCTCTCGTTCAACATTGCCAAACATAACATTCGTTATTCTTTACTTCCCAGAGATCAATGACTTGCGCAATCTTTTTATCACCTTTCATTTTCATCTCTCATCCAATCACATCTCCGTCTTGCACACCTGCTTCATTCATATTTGCTACTTCTGCCCGCATTCGACCCATGCTTGACTTTAAGCTTTCGTGATAATGAATTTAAGCTGGTGCCATGTGCTTGACTTTAGAGTAGCACTTTAGAAATTGGTAGATTACGAATTTGAGAGTTGTCATGTATTCATATGTTTACGCTTTCGTCGGTTGATTGTCGCTCAGTTCTTATCGTTAAACCTTTCATCAACTTTCACGAATTGATCAAAATAGGAAAAACATGCCACACTCAGATTTTACTGAACTTTGTTCTCTCTTTAGCAGCGTTGTTTTGTACATTTATTCCGTTCACCGATTGATTCAGTCAATTCTTCTTCTTCTTTAATTTTCCATTCATCGAGTTTGCACTCGGAGCACTATGGCTCTAGCTCTCTGATGGATCTGCAAGTCCATCTACATCAGGATTCAGGACCAATGGGACCACCATGTCTTAGTTAACCAGATTTGGCATATGTGGGCAAATTAGCAACTTTAAACTGTTTATAACCTTTATTAGCCTTTGACATTTTTAGTACTTGTTTAATTTGTGTTGATGGCAAATTTCATTTGATACAATTACAATTTCACGCATTATTAAGTTACAATCTGTCCTTAATGCTGCGGCTCGCCTGATTAGCGGCATAACAAAGTTTGGGCATGTATCAAGTTTTATACGGGAAGAACTGCACTGGTTACCTATGCAAAAACGTATTGAATTTAGGATTCTAATGTTCATGCGTAAATGCCTAGCAGGCCAAGCTCCGACCTATCTTATGGAACTCTGTGTACTTGTGCTATCCATTTCAGGCCGTAGATTCCTTCGCAAGCGTTTGAAAACCATTCTCTTTGATTGTGGTTTGGTGTCAGGTCGGGAGCGCCTCTGAGGAGTTCTCTTGATGGGGCGTTATATAAATGTACAATTACAATTATAAAAGGTTTTGGTGACCTTTATCCATGCTTAACTTCATTTTTCGTTTGTTTCCATGGAATTTACGTGACTTTCTGCTTTCCATGGTCACCAATTCCTTCAGTTCTGAGTTTATATATTGACAATATTTCCATGTAGGTTTGATTCGATGAGCAGTGAAACTGTTTTCCAAGTTGTCCGACATCATTTCCGCCCATGTTATGTCAATGTCCGTCCTAATCTTTAAATATGACCAACATAAGAAATTGCTCTGTTGATGATATTCAAAATCTGGACTTGATGCACTGATGCATTTGTATTGGTTGTTGATGTGGTCATTGATTTGTTGAAGTGAGTGGAGTTGGCTTTTATTTTTAAGTGATGATCACATAATTTTTGAACCATAGAAAGTGAAGTTTGCTATAATTATGCCAATCTTTATATATTATATTTTTATGTGTCATCTGGTCGTGATGGCAGCTTTTTGTCATTGCAGTGGTTCTGCTAAGGTGGCTTAAAGTTGATACTAACTGTTGTGAATCTCCTACGCACTGATGTGGTTGCTACTTTTTCTCTGGAGGCTATATTACAAGGCTGGACTAATTTAAGATTATTCTTGAATTGGCCAACTGCTGTTCGCATTTTGGTGTGCAGACATCGTAATAAAACGTTTATCATTCATAGAGCCGATCAAAAGTGAGATATTTTAAAATCACACACACACACACACACATCATCCTAAATCAATGGTATGTTTTAAAAGTTTTTTAAGTTGGTGTAAAATTCCCTTGTGAGTTTATTACTAGCATTTCTGTAAATATTTGCCTACATATTTTGACTTGTGTAAAACTCATTCTTTTCATCTTTAGTTCAGTTTTGACTTGGGAATTATATGTAGTCATCACACATTACAGATTTGAGTCATTCTTATATTCTCAGATATTCTGCATAATTTTATTTGCTCGTTGCTTCTATCCACAAGAGATATGAATTGATAAAAAATCAAATGAATTGATAAAAAATCAAATGAATTGATAAAAAATCAAATGAATTGATAAAAAATCAAATGTATTGATAGGCAGTCTTTGGCAGTTTATGCCTTACTCAAGTTAAGGACGTAGCAAAGCTAAAGAAACACGGCTGTTATGATGTCGCATCGGTTGTATTAATGAAAGTGTGACATCACATTGAATCCTTGGTGTTGTTAATTTTCATTTCCAACTTATATCATTCTTTGACTTCGAGGCACTGATATATTATATTTTGCTAATTGATTAAATTTGCTTGTTGTTAGGACACTTAACATCACTTCGGCTAGTTAATGCGGAGAGCGCCTCTGAGTAGATTTCTTGAAGAGACGCTATATAAATACATGGAATGGAATATGTACCTTTTTCTTCCTTCAGGAAATGCCAGAGAATGCTATTTCCCAGTGTCTTTCAAACATCTCAATATCTAACTTCGCTTGGCGAACCACGTTTCTGATTCACATTTCTGTCTGACTTGCAGGTGTTACAATTTATGCTTTCAATAATAATAGTAATAATAATAATAGTAATAAATTATAATATTGTCGAAATGATAATAATAATAATAATTCTTTGCTTGTCACTAGATTTTTGAAGAGTTTGAAACACCTTTTGCCAGCCGACTAGAAAAGTCTTTGGGAGCAATAAGTTAGAAACAGCGTACTCCTATGTTAAAGCTAGTTTAGTCAAGGGGGATATTGATATCTGTAGCATTTAAAAGCATTGAATTATGATGGTATGTTTTAAAAGTTAAGCTGCTGCATTTGCATCATTCGGTATTTCCATTGCATATTCCAGAGACTCTGAGGCTTAACTGTCTGACATTGATTTTCGATAGGGCTTTTTATTAGGAAAGTTTTGCTGTTAGACAAATGTGTTTGTCAAGTTGCCTCAGGAATTTCTGAGTTTCAGCAGAGATTGTTGCATTAAATGAATCCGATTCAACAGATAAAGCAGACTGTATTTGTTGCATTAAATGAATCCGATTCAACAGATAAAGCAGACTGTATTTGTTGCATTAAATGAATCCGATTCAACAGATAAAGCAGACTGTATTTGTTGCATTAAATGAATCCGATTCAACAGATAAAGCAGACTATATTTGTTGCATTAAATGAATCCGATTCAACAGATAAAGCAGACTGTATTTGTTGCATTAAATGAATCCGATTCACCAGATAAAGCAGACTGTATTTGTTGAAGGAGAGAGAGAGAGAACTTCGTGCAACAGTGATGCATTAAAAATTTATTTCGACTGTCCCGTCAAAGCTGCATTTATTTTCTAGCTGGTTTCAACTGAGTTTCAACTGAGTTTTCAGCTTTTGAACTGAGTTGCATTATTATCACTTGCAAAGTACAGCCACATGTGTGTGATCTGTGCTGTCATAAGAAGTATTGACTGGTGATCAGTTTTGTGTTCCATTCTGGTATCTGAGTGGATCAGGAAGGGAGGGGTACGACATCAGCGGCGCCCGCAGGAATTTTTTCTTGTACGCACAGAAATTTTCGATGGAGGGGCGAACAGGGAAAAATTTTCGTTAGGCCGCCGAAAAAACTGATCAACCTAGAATTTCCCCAAAACATACCTTTTCTATCCGCCGAAAAAACTGATGACTTTTTTATTTTTTTTATTTTATTTTTTTAGTCATCAACCAAAAATTTCCCAAAAAATAATACCTTTCCTATCCGCCGAAAAAACTGATGACCTTTTTTTTTTTTTTTAGTCATCAACCAAAAATTTCCCAAAAAATAATACCTTTTCTATCCGCCGAAAAAACTGATGACCTTTTTTTTTTTTTTTTTTAGTCATCAGCCAAACAGCCAAAAAATTTCCCAAAAAATATACCTTTTGGGTCATCGCGCTGTACGCACTTACCTATATGCGTACGTCTGCGGGCGCCGCTGCTGTACGCACTTGCGTAAGTGCGTACGCCTGCGGGCGCCCCTGTACGACATCAATGTTGGACTGATGTCATCTGGAGATGGTGACTTGAGCTACTAGAGCGATGTTGTTCAGCACTTAAGAATGTTGAAATTCATTTGCAACAGTTGATTAGATCAGTTGATTAGATTTTGTACAGAATTATATTTTGAACGTCCAGAGTTTTCAGTTTGTCCTTAGAGTAATTGTAGGTGCTGAAAAGATTGAGTGATATTCTTGAACTTCTTAATGACGTATGCAAATAATCTGAGTATGTGAATGAGAAGGAAGCAATTTAAGGTTGTCTATATATTTATTTTAATTAAGAGACTTTTATTATTTGAACAGTTTCTTTTTCACTTGTTTGTTTTGTATTCGAAGGTAGTGAAAAAGAAAAGGCTATCACTCCTGCCATGCTTGAGTGATAGATAGATAGATATATAGCCTTTTTGACTAGTAGTTTAGACTTAAGACAATTTTAAAACTTAAATAATTAATCAAATTCAATATGTGTACATTTGCATAGATTTGGAAATTTAACTTGATTTGAGAATTAAGCAGGTTGTTGTACTGCTTTGTGACTGCTGACTTCTCTGACTTTAACCAGCAAAGTCTTTCATGGCTGATCTTTTTCTTATAATGTTCCATATTATGCCTTCTGGTAGAAAAGTCTTCATGTATTTGATATTGTCGCAGTTTTTTTTTGTGGGGTGTATAATAATATTGCATGTGCCTGGTTGGTTTTTTAAATATTTTAGTGGATTGGTGGAGACTTGTTGATGATAATGATGTTCAGGCTAGCAGCATATGTGATGCCCTTTGGTGTCAGTGGCATATGTGACACCCTTTGGTGTCAGTGGCATATGTGACACCCTTTGGCATCAGTGGCATATGTGATACCCTTTGGTATCAGTGGCATATGTGACACCCTTTGGCATCAGTGGCATATGTGATACCCTTTGGTGTCAGTGGAATATGTGACACCCTTTGGTGTCAGTGGCATTTGTGAGGCCCTTTGGCCTCAGTGGCATATGTGATACCCTTAGGTGTCAGTGGCATATGTGATACCCTTTGATATTCGTTGCAAATGGTTGTAAAAAGCCAATATAAGTACAGAACCATTCTGTTGGTGACTCACAACTTCCAAGTCTTACAGTGAATTTTGTATTGCAAAAGCTTGCATATCTGTGGCAGTATAAGTAGAAATTGTTGGATTTTGTGCAATAAGTATTGAGAAATCATGGAATTTCACTAAAAATATGTCACTGGGTTTGAGGATCAGATGAGAAATGAATGAACATTAACCATGTAATCTAAAAAGTAACTTTGTCAGCACAAACTGATGGCAGCAGTCTTAAGAGGAGACTGAACATTTTTAATTGACAGGAAGTTACTCAAACCTTAGAGTAGCAGGTGATGTTGTGGATAAGCTGATCGATACTGGTTGGAATCTTAAGAGACTTTGTTGAATTGTTGTGGCGTTGAGTTGATGAGAAGAAAGCTAAGAGTAGACACACTTTCTTCTTCTGACATTTTGTCTTCATCAACAGTTATATCTGATTGAAGTTCACTTGACATTCTGGCCACCACTGCTGCCTTACCTAAAACAGTGATTTTCAATCTGTTGAATGCCCAGCACCAGCAGCAGCAGCAGTAGTAGTAGTTGTAGTAGCATTCATGAGAAAGTGGCCTAATGTGATCATGTAAAGCCTTTTCCCTCTGTCTACTTAGGGTGGTATTATTATTATTATTATTATTATTATTATTATTATTGTTGCATCTGGGGTCTTATTTAATATCAACTGTAACCGTCTGTCAATTTGTGTTGTCTTGCAATGAAACACGCAGCAGGGACAAACATTCCCATCGATATAAATATGTCGTCGTCTTCGTGTCGTCTCCGTTTATATCTTACAAGTATATCGCTTTTGGTTTTCATCTTGTTTTGACTTGATCTGTTGTGAAAACAGTAATTGACGACCTTGATGACATTTGACCTTCATGTCGTCTGCATCTCTCAGAAAATGAACAGTTTGTGATTTCATCATTTGATTATTTTTTGTTTGTCTGTTGCTGATCAAATACAAATTATCATTCATGTATTTTTTTGCTTTTTCACTCTAATAGATTTACAATTTATGTCCTCATGGAAACATTTAGGTTTTTTATCTCTGCATCAATTCGCTGTTTATGGTCGGAACAGTCTGGAGTCAACTGGTGAGTCTGAGTCTGTTCTAATGAAAATTTATGAAGATCTTGATGCCAGAAGTCGATGTTGAATGGAAATATGCACAGTTTAAAGCTGCACTAATTAATTATCTGCCAAACACAACAGTCTTTGTTGTCAAGACCTGAAAGACCAAGGCAGAGACTTTGAACCTGAAGACTAAGCCAAGACCTTTGACTCAAGACCATTGGCTCAAGACCATTGTCTCAAGACCTTTGACTCAAAACCTTCAACTCAAGACCTTTGACTCAAGACCTAGACTATAAAGTATAAACCTCACGACCAAGACTTTGAAAAATCTCAAACATACCCAGATTTCTATTTGTTATTTTAAAAACTATCAAGTTGGACATACTCGCTATTTTATTTTAAAAACATGATTCTTTAATTTTGTTCAAATGAAACAGACTGCAGAGAATTCCCTTTCTCCTCCCCATCCCCCTCTCCCTCCCTTGCATTCCATGTTGAGGGGTAGAATTGGGACATTATAATTCTAGCATTCACTAAGGCAGGCGACGATCATAAGCAGTCGTCTTTCAGGGTCCGTTAATTAGAGCAAACGCACGGTCAGTTTGACAGGGCAGGCGGTTGTGGGGAGAGTACTAGATCTTAGGATGGGTTGTCTCATGGTAACTCCTTGTAGGTATTTCCTATGGGGCCATCTAGCCTGTAGCAAATGATGGCTATAATTATACAGCTGTCATCCCCTTCAAGTTTGTTGTTTAACTAGCTGTTTGTCTCTCTTGAGACAGTCCTGCTCACTGTGACCTCCTAAGCTCACTAGGCTCTCTTGTACTCACTGTGTTCTCTTTGCTCTCTGCTTCTTTCTGCTCTCTGTTGCTCACTGTGCTCTTGTGTTTACTCTGCTTTCCTGTGCTCACATTGCTCTCTTCTGCTAACTCTGCTCTCTTCTGCTCACTGAGCAGTTCTCTTTGGTGAAGGATTCACATACTGTATAACAAGAGAAATCTTGTGACTTCTATGGGTGACTGACTACTTCCTGGCTGCCAGTCTTGAGGGACCTCTAGCAGTGTCATTCTCACTAAAGCCACTTCTAAGGTGACTGGGAAACAAAAGCAATCTAGCAACATCTAGCGGTATTAAACTACTGACTGGCTCTACCACGCAGTCTCGAACGACCCTTAGGTTAGCCGTGATGTTCTGTTCGCACTCATCTTCTCCATCCCACTCCACCTTGCCAGAAAAGACGTCAACAAAATTAAATTAAAAAGGTTGTTTTCTAGAACAGTTTGTAAGTACAGACATTCTGCAAATGAACAATTTATACTCGCTTAGAACACATACTTCGTTGCAGCGTGCAGAAAAGGGCACTTCGTATAATTTTCCGGGTAGTCGCTGTATAAAAATATTCTACCAAATTAAAAATATTTTTCTACCTACCCAGCTTTTCAGGGCTCTGTTACCGTAGACACACCATTATTTTTTGGGCTTAACAAAGGATCAGCAGACTTTGATCATAGAAATGCCAGCCTACAGTATTAATTAGACTTGTGTATCTTGAAACATAACATAATGATGTCAAGTATAAACATGTACACACATGCCACAGCATTCAAACACTCACACACATACATACACACACACACACACATATAATATATATATATATACATATATGCAGTATATACAATTTTATACATGCATGTATGTGAGAGAGATCCTACCTATGAAGAGGTAAAAAAAATGCCGCAACCCACAGACTTATTATTCATGTGGTAGATACATGGCCTGACTGAAGTCTCTAGTCATGCTAAAAATGCAAGAAGCTGCACTTGACTGGAGGATTTTGGCAACTCAGAGGGTACATACATGATAATTCTGTGCATAATTTCAGAGAGATTCTAAACGTATGAGTTGGAATTGTACTACAGAGCGGTAGGTACGCTTAGAAGTCTGTTCCAAAGGGATTTACCCACACAAGATCATGTTGATGTGTGAAGCAAAGGATGAAAGGATTTTCTTAGGCAGCCAAGTAATTATATGCAATTGTATGCAATTGTATGCAATTACTGAATATACAAACTGGCAGAAAGTCTTTCTGTTGCTATTGGGCATATCTGACCCAATAGGGTAAGATAGCATATAGACAGGAGTTCAGCCAATGTCTTTCTTTTCTATATATCAGGAATATGCTACAAAGGCCAACACAACAAAGCAGACCAGTACAGCTGAATTCTGTTGGCAAGGCCAACCCAAGGGTCAACCCAAGAACAATGATCTCAGCTGTGTAGTCATCATTAGGCTTCATTTTTGTGGGGCATGGTGGTGTAGTGGGTATGTTTGTCGCCTTGCAGCCGAAGGGTTGCAGGTTCGAATCCACTTCAAGTCGCTGCATAGGGACCATGGGCAAATCCTTCACTTGCAATTGCTCAGTGCTTCGGCGTGAAACTTTGATGTAGTGTCCGCTCTGTAGTCGGGAGCACCTCTGAGTAGAGAGCTTGAAGGGGCGCTATAAAAAGTGCACATACAAAATTAGCATTGCAACACACAGTTCAAAGACATGTGCATACAGTAGGTGTCCATTACACATTTAAACATGTCTTCCTTCCATGATATCTCTCACTGACAGAGTCCTGATGTGAACTTGTCTAGTGCCAGTCTTCGGCATTCTCCCCACTTTCTCATAATTTTTTCTGTTGTTGTGCCATCCATTATTCTCAACATCAAACTTTCATCTTTCTAACTATTTTTTTGTCCTTCCCAATAACACAAAATATGTGGTTTCTGTGGTCTGATTGGTGATTGATCTCTTGCTTTAATAGGTCTTTTAAATGTAGTTTTTGTCTCATTTGATGTTCAATCCAGTTCAGAAACCAAATCAGCGTACAATATGATTGGAACAAGATAGAATCCTTTTGGACACTGAAGGGAACCAGACAAACTTGTCCTGGTCAATCTGCCATCATTATAGCTATCCACATATCTAGGAAGGAACCATGGCTTTAACCAGCGGACTGACTATACCAAGTTGAGTTAGCTGGATGTATTGCATAAGCATGCCAAACGCTGCACCACTCCCAACTAACATAGCAGCCGCCGCCGTCGCATATCTGGAATGAGGAGCATGCAAGAGGAGGAATCAGATTGCGGCGGATGTCCTTTTCCAAGCCCAGACTGTAGCTTTACGTAGAATTAGATTTTGCAACACCTTCTGTCGAGTAACTAGATCTGTTTGTTATAGACAACTGGCGTGTAGTAGCCTCACGGGTCAACTGGAATGGATGCATGGATTTTCAACCAACCTAAATCTCATCTGGTAACTTCTTCTAGCGCAATGTCATCATTCTGGCAGACAGCGCAGCAATCCGAGGTCACTGTTTCAAGTTAAGCTGTGGCTTAAACAATGAAAAGCCATTGAAGACATACAGATGAGACAGGATGTCAGAAAGTCAGTAGGTAAGTACATTGAAGCAGATGAGTTTTCTTATCTGCAGACTATAAATACATTTACATACGGCGTAACATGTTGTCGTGTATATTTAGGGTCTTTGCTGTACGTGATAGATATGACGAGACGATTCAGAACCGTTTGTAGTTTCTGCAAGAAGTGAATTACAGCAGTCAAGTGATCTAGGATCTGCAAATAAAATAAGAAAGTCTGAGCCATGTGAGATCTGCCATAGGTATTCGCCTAAACAGATAAGAAGCAATCTGGAAAAAGTGATGGTAGCCAATCAGGTCAAGAGCAACAGGTCAATGGCAGAGAATGAGGCTTTGAATATCAGTTTAGATTTTAGAAGAGAAAAGCTGAAGGCAGGTGGAAGGAGATTTGGAATTAAGTCGTCAGTTTATGTATGTATGTATGTATGTATGTATGTATGTATGTATGTATGTATGTATGTATGTATGTATGTATGTATGTATGTATGTATGTATGTATGTATGTATGTATGTATGTATGTATGTATGTATGTATTTATGTATGTATGTATGTATGTATGTATGTATGTATGTATGTATGTATGTATGTATGTACTATGTATGTATGTATGTATGTATGTATGTATGTATGTATGTATGTATGTACTTATGTATGTGTATGTATGTATGTACGTATCTATGCATATATAGTCTCTGCTTATATGCGTGATGACGTGATGTTCTCCACTGGCTCCCTGTTTCACAGCGCATCTCCTACCGAGTTGCTGCACTTGTTTGGCGATGCAGTCTTTCTTGTGCTCCATCGTACTTGTCTAGCCTTTGTCGACCTGTCTCTGACCTTGCAGCCTGTCGAGCTCTTCGCTCGGCGGCAACAGGTGAGCTTTTGGTGCCGCGAGCTTGCACTTCTATCAGACAGCGCCGAGCCTTTTCTGTTGTGGGTCACTCTATCTGGAATGGCCTCCCACTAACCTTGCGACTTATGCCTAGGCTAAATTCCTCTGCATTTTTTAAGTATCTCAAATCCTATTTTTTAGCTGTGGCTGGGCTGGGAGCGCCTCTGAGTAGGTTTCTTGAAGAGACGCTATATAAATTCTCAAAATGAATAAATTAATGAATGAATATATGTATGTATGTATGTGTTCATGTGTGTGTGTGTGTATGTATGTACTTTGTATGACTTTGTACGTGTGTATGTATGTATGTATGTATGTATGTATGTATGTATGTATGTATGTATGTATGTATGTATGTATGTATGTATGTATGTATGTGCATACGTGTGTGTGTACGTTGTCCAGAATGCACACCCAAGTTTCGCAGCTAATAACCTGAAACCTTGCAACTAGACAGAGGGCCACTAGGATCACCCAGTAGAGGTGTTGCCGTATCCGTGTTACCACCAGTGGCGTAGCCATGCCCGGGCAATTACGGGCAATGCCCGGCCTGGCAATTGGCTCTGCCCGGGTTGGGCAGGCACGAGAAATTGATAAATTTTAATTTTGAGCTTGATAGTTTGTTGCTAGGAAAATTCGTGTCAATTACTTAAGGACTGAGTGCGTTGCATTATGAGATGTGGCCAAGCCTGTAACCAGAGGTAAACCAAGATGATATATATATATATATATATATATATATATATATATATATATATATATATATATATATTCCCTCCATAGACGGAAACTTTGTCCCGGGCGGGTGGGGAGGGGATGAATGGGCAGCCGAATGCCCACACGCTGAATATTATCACAGAGCAAGATCGAGAGATCATCTGTTGTCGCAGCTGTCGCAGTCATTAGTTAGGCTATGGCTCTGGCTGGTCGCTCTCTGCCTGTGGTATGATTTATTACACGTGTGGTCACTTCATACGTTCCTTCCGACGGAAGAAGGAACCTATCTCTTCTGAGTCATATAAGTCGCATTTACACTCTGCTGACCCATAGAGTACCCCATCATTCGCGCAATGTATACAGGACTGGTTCGTACATTAAAAAGGTCAGCCGAGGTCATACATCAAAGCTATTATTTAGATCAAATGCCTGGAGGAGACACCAGACAAGGAATGAAATACTCTGTTAAACATTAGACGATATCTTAATTCTCATGTCGAAGTAAAACGAGGGAGGTGTTCTCCACCTTCCTTCGTATGATGAATTGCCCCCGCGACAGGTTTATGGGTGGTAGGCGTGTGGTAAGATAGCAGCGTTAGATCCATAATGGTCTTCATTATTTTGAGTTCAGTAGGTCTGCCACACACAGGGGTCCAGTCTTCGAAATTGTCTTATAGGCATGTGTGTACAATTTAATTGAAAACTTTTCCCGGATACAGTAGGCTTACTATGATTATGGCTGTTAATATTTTTCAGGTAGGTGGCAATTTGTTGAATGCTAGTCAGTGAACTAGGCCTATTACGGGTACAATTATAATGACATTATAGGCATATATAGCCTAGGCCTATCAGTTGTTAATTGCCGCTTTCGAATCAATCAGATTAATGTCTTAATTATGATCAATGTTGACTCTTTGTTGAGTTGGTTTGCTGCCCGGGTTCAATTTGGTGTCTAGCTACGCCACTGGTTACCACGAGGATGGGTGGGGCGAAATCCCAAATTTAACTATTTCCCCACATTTATCAGTTTCCAAGCTCTTCACCTGAAACTTTGTAGCTAGACAGAGTGCCAACCAAGTCCCCAATTCCCACTCTGCGAGGCAGGGTAGGGCAGAGTGGGACGAGGTGTACCAGAATATTAGGAGTGAACCAAAATTTGCAGGGTCACGCCGATTAAGGCATTCACACCTATTCACCTGAAACCTCGGAGGGTCACCGGGACCACCCTGCCCCACCCTGGCCCCAGGGCTGGGTGGGGGCTAGTGATGTAGCTTTTCCGGAAAAGTATTTTGACGGAAAGTTTCCGGAAACTTTCCAGAAACTTTCCGGAAACTTTCCGAAGAACCGGAAAACACATTAAAATCCAAAAATATCAGAATTTCACTCTCAGAAATTTTTCTTATAGTTTAAACTCCTTTTATTTACAGTACTTCTGTCGATGCAAACAATGTTGAACTTAAAAATAATTAATATGAGCAATAAACACTGTTCATTAGCATTTCAGACTAGAGTAGCCTATTGAAAACTATAGTTGCTTGCATGTCTGCAGTCATCTCTGTTGCAGGAAATGTGTAAAAAACTGATATAAGCATGAAATAATACAGCATCAATTTCTGTTTCTGTCTTATATTTTCATAACTCATAAATATGAAGGTGACTGAATGATAAAATATATTTTCTCTAAATATACAGCAAAGTTTAATTGCAGTTAATTCCTGAATGTACCGGTATTTTTGGGCTGTGTGAACAATTATCACTAACACTAGCAGTGCCATCTATTGAACAAACTATTACTTATAACCACCTAAGACTGCCTATAGTGATGGATGTATTTAGTAACATTACATTGAAAGAAAATTCGGACTCCTTAGAGTTGAGTATGTATTTAATAATATTTTATTGGTGGAAAAATATGTCGGAAAGTTTCCGGAAAGATTCGTCGGAAAGTTTCCGAAACTTTCCGGAAAGATATGAAACTTTCCGCCTCACAACACTAGTGGGGGCTGATTGAGGTGAAGAACCACAATTTCACGGGCACCACCGGTTACCCCAGTGGGGTCAAGAGTGTGAGGCGGGTCGATGCCGGGCCCCACGCTCTTGAACAGCTACTGCGGGTGTCGTCTGGGTCTGGATTTGAAAGGTGGAGGATCAGATGAGACAGGGTAAGGGTTCTTGAAAATGAGTGTCTTCAGTTTCCAATGAAAAGCCCGAGGTGTGATGGATAGAGGAGCTTGAGAGAGTTGATGGTGTGATTAGTAATGATGGTGGAGGAACTGAAAATGTTCGGAATTCATTAGGTAGCTCATTCCAAAGGCGTGGTGCTGAGTTGGGTATTGCTCGGTTGGAGAACCTAAGATGACTTGTGACCGGTGGTCGAGAGAGAGTAAGGCAGGCGGATGATCGGGTAGAACGGGTAGGCTGGATGGTGAAGAGTTCGCGAAGATAACCGGGCTGAGAGTATTGTAAAGAGTTGTAAGTTAAGGAGAGAACTTTGAAGTGGATTCGCTCTGGGATTTCCACCAGTGAAGTGACTTGAGGATGCAATGGTGATACATGATGATGTCTGGGTGTTGCAATAGGCAGTGGCGGCGTCAGCATTTCAGTTTTGGGGGCTGAAGCCTCCCGGAGTAAATTTTCCATTTTCATCCGCCAAAATTTCTGATGACCTTTTTATTAGTCATCCAGTCGAAAATCGTGGAAAATAGTTCAGTCTTACAAGTTAAAAAACCGGGATGGCCTTTTTTAGGGGAGCTTAGCTCCCCTAGCGCCGCCACTGGCAGCAAGGCTCAATTCTAACTTAGGGCCTACCGGCATGTAATAATTGTTGGGCCTAGGCCTATAAGTGCAAGTTCTTGGGAATTTCCAGAAGATAGGTCTCCAGTCAATCAAACAAATTATGCGTAAAGTCTGCAAATAATCCAACGTCTGCTAAAACTGAATCGCGGAATGAGAAAACCTCGTTCTTCGATCGACGACTATTTACACCAGCAGAGGAGGAAGAGGAGGGAGGAGGGAGGGAGGAAGGAGGTAGAAGGAGGAGGATGTTTAGGCCTACTGGCGACCCTAACTGCCGAGACCCCAGACACATCTGTGGTGCTACTTTATGTTGATAGATTGGAAGGATGGTGGATGGTCGAGGGGCTGGCGGGGGAGGGCCGTGGGGCGCTCGCTGTTTCAGCTTTGATCCTCTCGCGGCATCGAAATTATTCTGCAGTCAACAGTGATCGGATTCGGATGATGATGATGATATCATCTGCGGCATGCTTTCGTCCTTCGGTTGTTTGAGTCATTCTGCGCATATACTGAATGAATGCTGTGCTGGTGCTTTCCACTCTTATCGTTCTTCACATTAACTTACTTCTTCAGTCGAAGGATGCGTCGCCGCCAATGAATCGAGTGACAAATTATGATCGTCGGATATTATAATTGGCTGTAACAGTTGACGATGCGAAGTCATCTTAGAGTTGGGCACTGTGTAACAATGTGTATCTTGTGACGTATAATTATTGTTCTGACAACCGACGGTTAGTTAATCAACTTCTTTGTCGATTAATTTCATAGTGCTCTTAATTATTGGTAAAACCTTCACATAATAATATTATCAGGTATCCGGCTGGACGGTATTATGACAATGGCAAAGCTAAGGTAACGTATTGCTAATAGGGGGGCTTAATACAATAAATATTCTGGACATGTCTTGTGGTATTTTAAATGTGTGTGTGCCTTTTGTTATTGAAACACATATGCCAAGTTTGATCTCGTTAGGCTATGTCCACGAAACTTTGTTAAGTTTGAAAGCTGTTTTAAGCAAAACGACGCTGAAAGTTGCAGAAAGCTAAAACAATCACAGCTCAGTAAGTTGTTTATACGGTTAAATTTTTATTAAAACTTTTTAAACTTTATTAAAGCTGTTCTCTTATAAGGAAAAGTAAAGTAAAGGATTGTAAAATTTCGTCTGTAAACCTAGTAGATCACAACTTTTCACAGGGGTAACCTGAGGTGCCCAAGCATTTTTTCCTCTTCACCCCACCCAGCCCCACCCCATCCAGCCCAACCCAGCCCCCATCTAGTCTCTGGGGTAGAGTGGGGGCAGTGTGGTCCTGGTCATTTGTAGTCGTTTTACAGTTAGGCTACTAAAGGTCCAAGATCCCTTACAAGCGTTGATTTCAGTTTATAAATGCCTAGTCCCATGCAGGCAGATAATTAACCTTTGCTCTAAATAAAGCCTTAAATATATTTTCAGTTGCAAATCTGGTTATTTCATATGTGTCTCTGTTTTGAACACATTGCCATTTAGATTTAGAATTTCTTCATGAACTCAAAAATATCTTTCTTTTGCTTGTAGAACCAAATGCACAAAGTTACACTTCAGTGGCGGCGCTAGGGGGGGCTGAGGGGGGCTAAGCCCCCCCTACAAGAGGTTAAGCCCCCCCTAAAAAAAAGGGCCATCGGAGGTTTTTTACATTGAAATATCCAAGATTTTCGGTCGACGACTAAAAAAAAAAAAGGTCGTCAGAAATTTTGGCGGCGAAAATGGAAAATTTTCGCCGCGGGGCTCAGCCCCCCCGAAACTGAAATCCTGGCGCCGCCACTGTTACACTTACAGCTCTGTCTAATTCCTAATGTCCCTGTTTGACAACTATTAGTTACTGCACTTTAGTGTCTTATTTATTCTAGTAGTGACTGCAATGGGGTCACTTTTGGTGGTGGTGGCGGTGGTGGCATGTAAAGTTCATCAGCATTCATAGACATCGCCTGTTCTGAATAAAACATGAGTGTTAAAAGTCTGAAGTAGTTGTGGTTGAGGAGCTATTGTATGCATAGATAATGTTGAGGCTGCAGATGAGATTCAGCAAACTCTAATCCTCCTTTCTGTGGACTTGTTTGCATCAACTGCTATTTTCATGCGTATTCATGATCAAATATGGTAATAAAATAGGCCTAATACTGATGGTGATGAGGATAAACCCTTTGAAGACAGTTAAAAGTAAAGGCAGCTGGAAGAATGGCATAATCATCAATGCCTGTGGAAATACAAATAAGAATGCTCAAGGCTCACTGGTGGATGGAAAAGAGAGGTTGAAAATTGTCCAAGGAGGTTAAACAATTTTGAAACTTCTAACAGAAGAGCCTCTGCAATGTCTTCATAAATACACTAAGATCATCTGTGGTGTCCATTAAGATCAGAGATCATCTGTGGTGTCCATTAAGATCAGAGATCATCTGTGGTGTCCATTAAGATCAGAGATCATCTGTGGTGTCCATTAAGATCAGAGATCATCTGTGGTGTCCATTAAGATCAGAGATCATCTGTGGTGTCCATTAAGATCAGAGATCATCTGTGGTGTCCATTAAGATCAGAGATCATCTGTGGTGTCCATTAAGATCAGAGATCATCTGTGGTGTCCATTAAGATCAGAGATCATCTGTGGTGTCCATTAAGATCAGAGATCATCTGTGGTGTCCATTCTGTGTTGTCCAGTTCGAAAGAGTTGAGTTTTATTGCGATATCAAGCAATCGTAGACAGAATGATTTAGATTGTAGTGCTCTAAAAATAAAAAAACAAGAGTGCTTTGGATAAGTTGTCAGATGATTACAACTTCTTGCATAGCTGGTTTGGTTTGAATGATGCAAGGCAGCATCAGAAAACTCCTTTAAAGCAACTTAGGGATAATGAGACAAAACATAAATTATTGCACTATTACAACATCTGCTCTAGCCTACTGCTTGTTTGTCTTTGATATTTGCGATATTAATGCTATCTTGTTGGACCTACTTTGACCTACAGAGCCATGCAATAATACAAATGTGCTGGAAAAGGTACCAAAGTGGGTTGGCTTTATCTAATCCTAAGAGAAGAAGACTTGAGCTAGGTCCAATGGTCCATTCAAGGCAGTGCTAAAGCTTTTAGCTTTCTTAGCTTCCCCACATAAAGGCAGTTGGCCAGTCCTATCCTCTGCTACCTAACGGTATCCATAGGAATTGAGTTGACTGGGGTACAAATGGCACAGAATTCTTCAAACAAATTTCTGTCCTGTTGATGATTTGAACCACTGACCTTTTGAATGACCCACAACACACTGGCCACTTGGTCATTGCACCGCATCCTACAGTATGCTTATTTTGTTCATACATGCATCTACAACTTATTAACCACTAAACCACACACAATACTATATAGTAAATAAATGCTACCCGTAATTAAAAATGAAAAAATCCGCATAAACAATTGAATGCCAGTATATTCGACTCGGTGAAGCTCGTTCTGTGCTCGTAAAATTGTTGCACTTAAAAAAGGGCAAATAAAATTTTTTAAATGGTAAAATAGTATAAAAAAAGACAATTCAGTTGAAGCAAATTTTAAAAATCATTTATTGAATTCTTAGCTACAACATTTGATACTTATGAATTGTTTTAATGGCCCTGTATTATTTGGAGTTGCAACAGTTGAAATGTCACTCTATTTGCATTGAAATATAATTTTCTTAGTAAATACCCTCAAGAGTTTTAGTGCCTTTTCTTTCCAGAAGGATACATTGGTGGAACAGGCTCTTTGGAAGACTTTAGAAAATCATGTGCTCACTTACTTACTCTGCTAACCAGTTTTGATTTGTTTGGCTGGAAGGGTATGTGAGATATTTGAAAGTGCACTGGATGCACATGCATTTGACTGTGTAGGATGAAAACAAGCTGCTCTCATAAATAGAGCCATAATCACCTTTCTTAAGCAGAATATTGATACAAACAAGCCTATACATTGACTGCTGAATGATGCTCCAGAAACAGAGGCCTAGATTGGCCATGTTGTCACATGTCCAGCTATTTTTATTTCGTTGCAACTGAGAGCAACACCGGCAGCAGTGTTACAATAATAATAATAATAATAATAATAATAATAATAATAATAATTAATAATAATAATAATATTATTAATATTAAGCTGGACTTCGCCAACGCGTTCAACACCATGAGAAGAGATGTTATGCTTCAAGCAGTTTACGACACCATTCCAGAGCTTTACGCCTTCGTTCACCAGTCATACTCCGCCGAGTCCCTTCTTCAGTTTGGGGCTTTCGAGGTCCGGTCCCAAATGGGACCCCAACAAGGCGACCCTTTAGGGCCCTTGCTCTTCTGTTTACCACTGCAGCCCTATTTGTGCACAATGGAGGCCGACTTCCGGCTGGGTTTTCTAGACGACATCTCTCTAGGAGGCAAAACTGACAACATTCTACACGACCTTGCCACAATAGCAGATCTGGAACAATCGTTGGGCATTCATCTTAATCGGAACAAATGCGAATACCTCTCAGATGGCGAATGCAAGGAGAACGCTCTTGTCGGCTTCCAGCGAGTTGACCGAGATTCTCTAACTCTGCTAGGGGCACCATTGTTCAGAGGGAAAGCCCTGGACCGAGCTCTGGAGAACCACAGCAACACACTAGATATGGCGTTGAAAGATCTTGCTTGTCTCGAAACACAAGGCGCTCTTATGCTACTACGATCCTGCTTTGGAGCGCCGAAACTTACGTACCTACTTCGTTCGGCCCCGTGCTGGGGACACCCCCTATTGGATACGATCGACGCCCAGATGAGAAATGGCCTACAAAGGATTTTTAACATCGAACTCAATGACATTCAGTGGCTACAAGCCACATTGCCTATTAGGGATGGCGGTCTCGGCGTGAGACGGGTCACGATGCTGGCTTCTTCAGCTTTTTTAGCGTCAGCTGCATCGACCAAGACACTCGGGATGGCCATCCTTGACCGCGAAGAAATGCTGGATGTCTACGAGAACGAAATCTACGTAGCTCGCAGTTCAACGTTGCCTGGAGATGAGGGGTCAGCACGGAATAAACAGAAGACATGGGACAGACCCTTGATTGATCTAGACAAGGCGATGGTGTGGTCCGCGTACAACGACCCGCTCAACCGAGCCAGACTGGGAGCGATCTCAGCGCCTCACGCCGGGGACTGGCTATCCACCGTGCCAGTTGCATCGTGTGGACTAGGCCTTAGCAACGAGGCAATGCGGGTGGCGATCGGCCTACGCCTGGGTCTCAACCTGTGTGCCCCACATCAGTGTCAATGTGGTGAGACGGTGGACCCCGGAGGCCACCATGGGCTGGTGTGCAAGAAATCGGAAGGACGATCAAGCCGCCACTTTGCGATGAACGACATCATATGGAGATCGCTCAAAAGAGCGGACATCCCGAGCTCGAAAGAACCGGCTGGGCTCATTCGGACCGATGGTAAGAGGCCAGATGGGGCGACGCTCATTCCGTGGTCCGGAGGAAAATACATGACCTGGGACGCAACCAGCATCCATACCTGCGCCGTATAGATAAGACAGCGACGACACCTGGGAGTGCGGCCGAACTGGCCGCCTCGCGTAAAATGGCTAAATATGCAGACCTCCCTGCATCCCACAACTTCGTTCCGATTGCGTTGGAAACATTGGGACCAATTAACATTTCAGGTCGCGAGTTTATTGTGGAATTAGGTCACCGGCTGACTGCCGTCACGGGCGACCCTCAGGAGTCTACACATCTGTTTCAGCGCCTGTCCATTTGCACTCAGCGCTACAACGCAATTGCGTTTAGAGGGTCCTTCATGCATGACACCGGGGACCAGGTCCAAGAACCATAGTTGCAATTATTTCTCTTCGGAATTGATGTTAGAATAGGAACTTGTCTGTTTTGCAATAAAGGAAGTTATCTAAATAATAATAATAACAATAATAATAATAATAATAAAATTTAAAAATAATAAAAATAATAATAATATTTAATGATAATAGTAGTAGTAATAATAACAAAAATAATAATAATATTTAATGATGATAATAGTAATAATAATAATAATCATAATAATAATACATTATAATAATAATGATGATAATAATTATAACAATTATAATTTTTAATAATAAAATTAATAATAATAATAATAAATGATAATAATTAACATTTACCCAACAAAATCTTGACAAAGATGAGGCCGCTCCAGAGTAACACCATTCCAATCTCCGGATATAATTTTAAACACCTGAGGGATCATAAATACCTTGGGTAAAAAAAATAATAGTAAATGGCCATAATCACCTTACCAACACTGGCTCTCAGCAATAATTAGATGCTATTTCAGACATTTTTATTCTGTTCTTAATTAATGTTCAAGTTTATGAGGGATCATTATGTGACTCTGGCATTAAAAAAATGATGATGATGATGATGATGATGATGATGATGATGATGATGATGATGATGATGATGATGATGATGATGATGATGATGATTGATGATGATGATGATGATGATGATGATGATGATGATGATGATGATGATGATGATGATGATGATGATGATGATGATGATGATGATGATGATGATGATGATGATGATGATGATGATGATGATGATGATGATGATGATGATGATGATGATGATGATGATGATGGTGATGGTGGTGATGATGATGGTGATGATGATGATGATGATTTGAAGGGGCCACAGAAGGGGCCTGGTGTGATGATGATATCTAATGTGATTTTAATTGATATTGTAATAGTGTAATATTATATGAAAATTGCCCAAGTTCTAGGGGTGCTAATGTGTTTTGTGTATGGTTTATCTTGTGGGATCTCATTTTTATTTGCAGCCAGTAAAAATTTCGCTGACTGTGTGGTTGTTGATTTGGTTAGAACTGCCAATGAATGTAGTATACCGTTGGCAAATGGATTCCTCGTCTAATACATATTAAACATTCTGCATTTCAATTGGGTTAGCCATTCAAGGAATGCAGCAACACAGGGATGCAGACAGAGAGAAATCCTGATGTACAAAGAGAGAGAGACAGATAGAGAGAGAGACAGATAGAGATAGAGATAGAGACAGGCAGACAGGGATGGAAAGAGGGAAAGAAATCTAAGGGAGACATCCAAGAGAGGAGGAAAGAGAGAGATCTATGGCGAAGAGAAGGGGTGAAAGGAGTGATGGAAGAGGTGAGAAAGCGACAAAGACAGAGACAAGAGAGACAGAGACAGAGGGAGACAGAGAAAGAGAGAGAGAGAGAGAGAGAGAAGAGAGAGAGAGAGAGAGAGAGAGAGAGAGAGAGAGAGAGAGAGAGAGAGAGAGAGACGGTAGTTTAAATACAAGGCTTCATTAATTCAGATCAAATGATCGGGCCATTCATCCAGTGTTGAGATAACAGCATTAAGTAGAGTGAGAGAGAAAACCAATGTGATTTGCTCTGATGATGTAGTCTCTGCTCAGTCGTCAACCATTTTGATGCCAACCATTTTTATGCTGTGCTATCAGCTGTTGATAAATCTTAATGTCATCAACTCATTGCTGCTTCAAGCCTTCAACAACATAAATTCAATGGGTTTTCTGCTTTGGGTTTTGTCAGTTGAGTCCATTGTGTTTTTATGGTCCTATAACGTGGCGGCGGTGAGATTTGGCATGACGCTGCTTAGGGTGGGTGGATTTGGTCACTGATAAGGTGGAGATTGATGGTGTATTATTAACATTAGGGTGAACAGCGCTCTTGGCCCTCCCATGATCCTTGCCTACACCTCAATCCCTTCCTCATCTGTGGCAAGTACAAATGAGGCAATATCATTGGCAGTCTTTCTAAACATAACACTTTCTAGGCTGAAACCAAGTCTCTGTTTGCAGGCATCAAGTTTCTGGTTTCTGGCCAAAGCACAGAAATTCCGCCTCAGTCATGTACGCTTGATAAGGCATTGCTGCTACTGTTGCTGCAATGAGGCCAATCACTCGCACTGAACTGCATGAAGCTGTGTATGCAGAGTAATACTCTAAGTCTATTTGACTTGATCTGCTTTATGTGTAACACTTATTTGCTACTAATTATGCAGAAGTCATTTAGAGATGGGATTGTTGCATGATGCATTAAGACTACAATTGCTCTCACTGTGAAGAGTGTTTAATAATGTTTAAATAATTGATTCTCTTTATGACATACAGAAGATCTGTAGACAGAGAGTCTGCATTTTGGTCAGATCCTACCTAGGTAAGTGTATATTGCCATTCTAGCATGTAACTAAAGTTCTGCTGAAAGTATTTGTCTGATGGTTTAAACAAATTTAAGTTCTACTTAAACATTTATAATATCATTACAACTCTGAATTTTGATGTTCGAATAACATTGGCAGCTTTATTTTTATACTGTACTGATTTTGATGTTTTGGAAAGTGCAGGATGTATTAAGTGAAAAGTTTTTCAATAGTGTCATTTTTGTTAAAGAATTCCTGAATAGATGCAAATATCTTCAATGAAAAATTGCTGCCTTGGCATGGCTTCGTGGAGAACAAAGACTGGCGGCGTTGCTTCTTGTTCGATTCTCTTCAAGACGTCTTTCAATCGACCTCATCAACAACTCATCTTCCACTGCATCTTGATTGGCATCTATCTAACATCTACAAGTCAGTTTTGAAGACTTTCTCAGTTCTCATTTATAGCATTTGATATTCTTCTTCTAGCCCTTATCAGTACAACTGTAAACATTAACATTGCCACCAGTGAAACATTACAGATTCAACTTCTATGCAGCTGAGTGTCATTGCAAATCAAACTAATCAAACATGGTTTATATTAATCATTCCAAACTACCCAGGAATGGTATTTCTATGTTGACTTCGATATGGTGACTGACTTGCCCAAGGTCCCTACGCGAATCCACTTTGGGTGGATTCGAACCTGCAACACTTCGGCTGCGAGGCGACGAACATACCCATTACACCACCGCGCCCCGATGTGACACCGGGGTTCAAAGGCTGTCGCTTGTCGAACCTAGATATTGTGCTAGCAACTGAAATAGTTAAGATGGTTCACGAATGTAGAATATTCTTCAATTCAGCAGATGGCTATGAACTCATCATAATTTGCGAAGTAGTAAACCGAGTTTTAAGTCATTTGCGTTATTTTATTCAGAATATATTCCATTGTTACCCAGAAAAATTGCAAAAATAATCTATTAGTGCTTTCTGAGTGATTTGATGAGTGATGACACAAATATTCTTAAAGTTTTTAATTCAATTTTTCCCCACTCTAAACTATTGAAAGAATCAAACGAGTATAACTAAGGTTAAAAACAGATATTTTCATTCTGTAAAAACTATTTTGAGGCAGATCCATTGTAGCATGTGACTGAATAAAAGGTCAGAAACTGACATGTGACGGGTGTTAAACTTACATGTGATGGGTTTTGAGCTCTTGTGTCAAAAATGTCTTAAGCATTTCTCTGACATTTGAAGTCAGCATGAGCAGAAATTCATTGCACTGCAATGGCTCTTCTGCACCCCACCCCTAGTTACTGATTATCAGAGCTGTAGAAACAATGGTAGATCAACTGTTCTTTACATATCTGCTGCATTTGAACTGTTGATTCTGCCATCATACTCCACTGCCTTGAGCACTGCTTTGGAGCATCAGGTCTGGTGCACTTAGCTCATAATGCCATTCCTATCTAACTCAGGTTGCTCAGTCTGTCTTCCTTTGAGGATCAATGTAGTCTTGCTCTGTCTCCATACCACTGGTTGCTTGGCTGCACGATCTCTACAAACTATGTTCTTGTTCCCTCTTTAGAATTCTAAATCCACTATTAAAGTACTTTTTTTAATCAGCCTCATTTCCTACCAGCAGGGTAATAGACTTACAACTCAGCATGATGTAGTATTGGTATTACTAGTAGTTGTAGTAGTAGTAGAAGTAGTAGTAGCAGTGCAGTAGCAGCAGTAATTGAAGTGGTAGAATGACCGTTACTAAAGATGACATTTTCAATACTTTTCTATATTATTTTCTACATCTCTTTTTGTACCCATGTGCAGTGTGTCACTTTGTTTCATCATTCAGCAAATATATATATATATATATATATATATATATATATATATATATGGTAGTAGCAACAGCAGGAGCAGTAGTATTAGTAGTATACAATAGTGGTAGAAGCAGTTGTAGTATAGCAGCAACAGGAGGACAATGGGGAAACATTTATTTGTACCCATAGCACCAGGAACTAATGGTGATGACGATGATGATGATGATGATGATGAGGAGGAGGAGGAGGAGGAGGAGGAGGAGGAGGAGGAAAAGGAAAAGGAGGAGGATGATGATGATGACGATGACGACGACGACGACATACTTTTCCATCTATTCTAAAAAGGAGATTGAGGATGACGTATGGTTCATATGAATATGCAATGCATGCATCAGGGTTGAAGCAGCTGTGGCAGACATTGGATGATGCAGTGTGTATTGTGTTGATCTGTCACTGATCAAGTGATCATGATGTGGCAGATGATATTTAAGCATGTTCTGTCTGTCTCTACATGCTCACTACATGTTCAATTCCTCATTCATTGTCACACGCAGGTTATGCATCCAAGTGGAACAAACTGAGAATCAGACAAGACGGATAATTTCGTTTGACAAAGAATTGCAAATAAACTGATGCATGGTCTAAATATTAATTATCTGTTGACGGTGTTGCAGGCGGATGCTGGCGTCGACAGGCGAATGATGATGACGTTGCATCAACGACAACAACAACAACAACGCAACCGTTGAGCCATCATCGCTTGGACTGTCAGCTGGACGAAGCCGCTTATGCCGGCTGTCTCAACGGAGGAGAGTGCTTTGTAATAGAACTCCACACGAACTCACGTCATGTCCAATGCAGGTGATTAATTATCATTAGATGCAGGTGAATAATTATCATTAGAGGTGATTAATTACCATTAGAGGTGATTAATTAATTATCATTAGAGGTGATTAATTATCATTAGATGTGATTAATTATCACTAGAGGTGATTAATTATCATTGAAGGTGATTAATTATCATTAGAGGTGATTAATTATCATTGGAGGTGATTAATTATCATTGGAGGTGATTAATTATCATTAGAGGTGATTAATTATCATTAGGTGCAGGTGATTAATTATCATTAGAGGTGATTAATTATCATTGGAGGTGATTAATTATCATTGGAGGTGATTAATTATCATTGGAGGTGATTAATTATCATTAGAGGTGATTAATTATCATTGGAGGTGATTAATTATCATTGGAGGTGATTAATTATCATTAGAGGTGATTAATTATCATTAGGTGCAGGTGATTAATTATCATTAGAGGTGATTAATTAATTATCATTGGAGGTGATTAATTATCATTAGAGGTGATTAATTATCATTGGAGGTGATTAATTATCATTGGAGGTGATTAATTATCATTAGAGGTGATTAATTATCATTAGGTGCAGGTGATTAATTATCATTAGAGGTGATTAATTATCATTGGAGGTGATTAATTATCATTGGAGGTGATTAATTATCATTGGAGGTGATTAATTATCATTAGAGGTGATTAATTATCATTGGAGGTGATTAATTATCATTGGAGGTGATTAATTATCATTAGAGGTGATTAATTATCATTAGGTGCAGGTGATTAATTATCATTAGAGGTGATTAATTAATTATCATTGGAGGTGATTAATTATCATTAGAGGTGATTAATTATCATTGAAGGTGATTAATTATCATTAGAGGTGATTAATTATCATTGGAGGTGATTAATTATCATTAGAGGTGATTAATTATCATTAGAGGTGATTAATTATCATTAGAGGTGATTAATTATCATTGGAGGTGATTAATTATCATTAGATGCAGGTGATTAATTATCATTAGATGCAGGTGATTAATTATCATTAGATGCAGGTGATTAATTATCATTAGAGGTGATTAATTATCATTAGAGGTGATTAATTATCATTAGACGTGAACGCATCAGATGCAGTGCTGCATGGTTTCGACAAGAAGACGATGGAAATGGGAAATAGTAGGAAATGAAAGTTGTTATTACGTGGTGTGTTGGTTACCCTCAGGTATTACATACCAAAGAGCTACATAAGATCCAGAGATCAGATGATTACATATTAGCAATATAACTATGACTCATTAGCACAAAACAGTGACAGATTATAAGAACCACTGATTCAAGTGACATCATTCAAGCATTTGACAAAATCAGAAGATATGAAGAGTAAATAATAACTTTGTTCTTTTGAGTCATTGCAAATATACACATGTAGAGACAATGGTTACGTTGGCCCGCAAGATAATGCAGACAACCCTTACCATTAGATTTCTTACCAATAGATTTCTTAATATATCATGGTTTTATAATTACCATTAGATCTCTTACCATTAGATCTCTTACCATTTGATCTCTTACCATTAGATCTCTTACCATTAGATCTCTTACCATTAGATCTCTTACCATTAGATCTCTTACCATTGGCTCTCCGTTTTTGTAAGAAATTTAGATTATGCATTTAAGAACCACATGCACACACACACACACACACACATATATATATATACATATATATTATATACATTATATATATTATATATGACAACACGTTTACTATATGCATCTCTAGCATGGTGGGGTTTTGCGGGGCAGCAGGAGCGCAATAGACTGCAGTTTATGATGGCATGTCTATACTAAGACATCGCTACATTCCAGAGGATAGCCCAACATTGGAACAGCTGTGTGAAAAGGCAGATATGAGCCTCTTTACCGCTGCCTTGATGGACTCGGGACATGTTTTAAACCCGCTCCTCCCTCCTATAAGGACACTCCCCTATTCCATGCGCCCCAGACCACATGACCGAATTGTCCCACGGGAAGACAACGTAATGAGAAAAACGTTTCTAATAAGAATGCTTTATGATGTTTAATTTTCATGTAAACCAAAGTGCGGTTATGAAGTTGGATTAATAAAGAATATACTTTCTTATTTACTTACAATATTGGTCCATGAAAAAGATAACCCCACACAAATCATCTGCTGTGCTACTGTTCCACCAAGACCCCAATCAGTGGTTCACTGATAAAATGAGCTTCAAGGAAATGACGTGTGGCTGTGACTATTTTATTTATCCAGTCTGAAGCCAGTGGCACTGACAAAGCAAAGCAAAGCAAAGGCAAAGCAGTTAATCAAGTGCAAATGCTGATGGAGCAAAAGCCGCTTATCAGATCGTGAGATCATGAACAAGGCAGATTGCAGTTTGGAAAATGATCTGATCGTGATGTAGGACTGCATTTTTGGCAAACGAGTATTTGAACGCTATGTTATGACAGAGACTATATGTGAGCAGTTAATGGCAGATTTCATGGCATGACGTTTTGAGTAAGAGACAGACAGGAAGAGACAGTAGAACCACTTCCCATCATGAAGGCAGGCTGCTGACTCTGTCTATTTTTACTTGATGTGCGTTTAACATTTTCACGATTGGCCTTTATATACTGGTACTCATCAGCCTTGAAGTCTTTTTTCTCCCCACATTGTATTGCCTTAACAGGTTGACACCAACATCACACTGTACATCATTGGTTGCAGCTGGTCTGCGTACAGACTATTTGTACAGTTTCTGTTCACTTTTACACACTGCTGCTGCATTGACTGCTGCTGCTCACTGCTACTGCATCTGCTGCTGGTGCGGCGGCCACTATTGCTGCTGCTGCTGCTGTGGCTGCTACCACAACCGCTTCTGCTTTTGCTGCTGCTTCGCTTGCCCACAACATAGTAAACGAGTCGTAAGTTGTCAAATTTGCATCACATCTCCATCGAGAGATTAGTTGATGTCATTCACATCGAAACCTTAGATGTAGCTTGTAGCTGCTTAAGTGCTGCTTAAGTGCTGCTTAATTGCTGCTTAAGTGCTGCTGCAGCTGCTTGCTACTACCACATACTATCCAAAAAGTTTAACTAACCTCTGGACTATCAGCTGGACTATCAGCTTCTCTTCTCCCTTTGAATTAGGCTGTGCCCTTTACTAGTGTCTAGCATTAATGTTTCATCCCACAATAAATCTCTAGATGCATGCAGACATGCAGACATGCATAGAGACCTGCATTTATTCTGATTAATTACTTGTTAAATTTCAGTTGCACATCAGAATGGCAAGGAGAAAGGTGTGAGAGTTTATACATTGACCCAGATCACTGTAAGTTATCAATGATAAATACTCGTTCAGTAGCTTATGAATTGTGTATCAAATGAAACTTTGTTTATAGAATGCCTAGAACTGCTGCTATTTGTGTCACTTAGTGATTGCTGTGCATGGTTCTTTTGTTTTGTATTTGATGGCATTTGTTTGTCTTTCAAGTTTAAATGTTAATGATTGTGGTCTATGGTTCTTGGTCTTCTTTCGTACAGGTGCTTAAAGAGAAGTCGTGGGATAAAATTACTGTTGGCTTTAGTTGGTAATCTTTGTTGGAGAGCGTAGCTGTTGTGACGAGTTGGAGGAAGGAGGCTTTGGAAAGCGAGCGACTCCAATTAGTTGTGATCACTTGGAAGAGGCATACATTGCATGAACTGATGCATGAACTGATGCATGAACTGATGCATGAACTGATGCATGAACTGATGCATGAACTGATGCATGAACTGACACGGAGTGGACTGCGACTAAAACGAGAGAAGGATAGTATCAGTGGTGGCCGCCAGCTGCTATACAATTTCAGCAGGTCACCTGAGAGAGTAATTCATCAGGTCTAAGAAATTAAATGTAAAGAAGATAGTAAACATTCTAAAGCATTTTTGGCAGGTCATAGTTAATGCAGAATGTCAAATGACCTGCCACGACCTATCGTAGCACTGCACCACTGGATAGTTTCGTAGCACTGCACCACTGGATAGTATCACAGAAGCCAAATCAGTGGGATAATTGATCCACGAAGCAGTTTGCAGTATCCTAATTCGTATCAGATATATATATAATTATATATATATATATATAATTATGTACATATATATAGTTATGTATATATATAAATGGACATGTATGTAGATGAGACATCATGGAGGTAGTGAGGTAGTCATGGCAAGGGATTTGCTGACGCTTCCTTATAGGAGCCAGAGTGTTGGTTTGCATTAGCAGAAGAGAAGAGGGAAAAATTTGCTAAATTTCTTCCATGGTAATAAGCCAATGAGATTACTTCTTTCATATTCCAGCAATTGACAGTTTCTTAATTTTGATTCCAGCTGTTGGAATAATTTGATGATGGTGGTTTCTTAATCTTTTGCCTTTTTGACCAATTCTTTTCTAAATCAACTTAATCAACTTTGTCAAATCTCAGCTTTCCAAAGAGCTGTTTCCGGTAGATTGATGATGCATAGATGTCTGCGTTTCTATGTGCCAGGCAATCGTCTTTTGTTGTTATCAAAGTCAAGGGCGGATACAGAAATTTTCGAAGAGGGGCCAACATTTTCGGTCTTGGGACAGAGAAAAATATTCATCTTGTTCGCCAAAAAATCTGATGACTTTTTTACTCATTCATCTCCAATTCCCAAGAAAAAGATTCCATTTTATCCGCCAAAATAGTTGATGACCTTTTTTTAGTCATACGGAGATCATGTATGGACTTCGTGGGTGTGGGGAGGGAGGGCGTATGGGAACTACTCATGGGAGGCCACGTCAACTTTCCGAGCCAGAATAGCTGGTCAAAAATAAAGAAATTTATAAATGGGGGCTATGGCCGGATTGGCCCCCTGGATCCGCCCCTGATCAAAGTAAAACATCCTTGTTTCTTGAATACTAAAAGTCTTGTTAAATATCAACAGGGTCGATAGAAGAAGCTAAAGAACAAGCGACCAAATTGGCCATAGTCTTGGCCTTTGGTATCACAGTGGCAGTCCTCCTCATAATCCTTATAACATTCACTGTCGTATACATGAGGTGAGTTTCTAGCTGCTCTTTTTTATATTCGGCCTTAAATTCTGTGTTACTAGCTTCACATGCCTGTTATTTACTGCTCTTCTGTATAAACTGAGCATAAAGTGCAAAGTTGACCTGTTAACAATCGCTTCATGACTAAACAAAAGTATATTTCCAGCATTTATCTTATCTTATTATTGAAAGAAGAAACTGTTCAAGTGATAGAATTTGTTCACTAACCAAGATGCTGGATGTCTTCTGATCAATCACTCTTCTGTCAGTTGACAAGGTTCTCAGTCTGTCTGCCTGAATGTCTGTCTGTCTGCCTGCCTGCCTGCATGTCTGTCTGTCTGTCTGTTTCTGTGTCAATTCTTTACCTCTACCAGTAGTCACTCTCCATGTACACTTCTTTCCTTCTTCCATCAGCGGTTGCAGTACACTGACCATGCCTTCACTTCTCCCACGCATTAATTTACATTTAAGACTATGCTAACAGATGCTTTAAAAAATAGATTAATTTCTACAAAGTTGTGCTATAATTTTATTAAGGCGAAGACGTAGACACGTAAAAGATGAAAGAAAGAAAAAAGAAGATGAAAAAAGAAGGCATGATGATCTCCAGGCTGGAAGAATTACTACGACCTCTCCTTCGAATTCCATTTCCAGTCACCAACAACAAAGGACGATTATTATTCCAATTAGTTCAGTTTAATTACAGTTACTTTACTTTGCAATCTGAGAACGTCGTTGGTGGAATGTATGGTTTCATGTGCCACTGGCGACTGATAGCTTTTATTTCCATGTTGATATTGAACGAACGTGATATCTAATTCCAGACAAGATGATTAGTTCAGGTTCAGTCAGTTGTTGAGATTCTTTCTCTCAACAGCTGAGATTCACTCTCTGCTTTACATATCTGCAGTTAACATTGTTTTCTGTTGGCAATTGCATATGCAGGGTGGGCCATAAAAAATACCCTCCCCAGAGGGTTTTACTAATATCTTGGCCAGACGTAAGAATTTTTTATAAATCAAATTTTAAAAACTTACAGGCAATTCATATTTACGTAAAATGGTCAGATTTCACCATTGAAATATTTCAAACAGAACAAATATTATTTCACTTTTAGTCAGTTCACCCACTGTTTTTTGACGATTCAAAAACATAACGCAGCAAAAAGTAACAAAGAAAAGCAATTTTATCAAGTCACATCTCAAATAATTATTATCAAATAAACTTGATAGTGCTTCACAACTTGTGTTCAATGTTTTCACCACCAGTGCCCAAAATGGTGATGGGTCTCTGTGTAAAGTGCTTTATGGTCTTGTTGAAGTGGTTCCAGTGGTAAATTTTCCCATATCAACTCCATTGCGACCATTAATTCTCTGCTCGCTCTTGGTTTTGGCCGCCAATTGTGGTATATTTCTCCAGCAAAGCTCTCCGCATTTCATAATCCATCAGCTTCAAATCCAGGGATTTCGGACCATTGCTTTTCTCAGTGAGCAAGAACAATTGCCATTGAGCTGATCTCCTTTCATCAACGGCATGTTTCTTAACTCTCAATTTAACTCTTAATTTCTGTGCTCTTACTGTTTATCAGTAAAAGCGGTTATTATAGCTTTAGCTCCACCCTCCAGGACCATCCTCATGAAGTGTCTGAATACGCATCTGATCTGTCATTGACACCATGGGCATATTAGTTATTTTAGATATTTCAATTTTATTGTCTTAATAACAAAATTATATATCAATCTGACAGATTTTTTATTTACCAACTGGATCGTCATCATGCTAAGTGACTTCACAATTACATGCAATTACGCTGGTACCCTGTTTCTTTTCTAAGTAATAATAATGACGATTATCTGGCAATGTCAAGGGTATTTGATAAAAATTATTTGCGATGAGACTAAATATAAAATCGCTTTTTTTACTACTTGGTGGACTCACTGAAAGTGATTTAACTTTTGTTCTGTTTTAAAATTCTTGGTGAAACTTGGCCAATGTACGTAAATATGAATTGCCTTTAAGCATGTAAAATTTGATTTAGAAATTCTTACTTTTGGCCAAGATATTGGCAAAAACCTTAGGTTTTTTTTATGGCCCACCCTGTATATATATATATGATTTTTCTAATTAATGTTTATCATAATCTACCGTACATTGTGTATTTAGTATTTAAAATTGTAATTAAACTACTTTTGCAAAACGTATTTTATACTTGTATTTCAAATATCCAAAATACTTGTATTTTGAATACTTTTGTGATCAAATAATGGCACTTTTAAGAATTATTTTTCACATAATTGATAAATCCTAATACTGGAAAGCTGAACTACTTTTATCTGCAATTTCGACTTTCAGGACACACATCTTGTAATCCTTGGCTTGGGCTTGACTCTGTTTTTCTGCCTTCTCTTGTTTCCGATAGAGCAATGATGGATAACGCGCTGGTGCAGAGAGCGAGAGGTAGCGAGTTCGAGCCACCCCCCCCCCCGTTGGGCGGACATGCTTTGTAGGCTGCTTGCTATTAGTGCCATGTATTGCAGGCTGTCTGTTCAGTTAGTGGTTAAGTTTGATGTTAATTAAGATTACTGCATAACCTGTGCATGTAAAGCGCAGTGCGTTTGCAGGCGTTGAATTAAAGAAATAATTATAATTATTAAGTAGAACTATCATGTTCCAATCAGCATGCTTCTTTTGAGGCCACTGCTTGCTGCTGATCAGTATGCCAATTAAACTGAGACATGCATGTGTCTATGGCTGAGCCATAGAGACAACCTCGTTTGTGGAAAAATTCTTCAGATATTGGATTTGCTTTATGCCTATATAATATGGCCATACAGTTCCAGCTGAACCGCAGAAAACCAGGGGATTTGGATTGGTGTCCATGACCAAATCTATAAAATTGGTTCTGCCTTATGTTCCTCATTGTCTCCCTTGTGTATCTTCTTCCAATATGCTGTATAATATAATCTGCATGCAAACTCAGACCAAGAATTGATTTCCGCAGAGCATGTAATCAATCTATGCCTCCGATTCAGACAGTCTGCTATTTCTAGCCTATTTGTATCGTCGTTGATTGCGTCAACGATGCTTATAGGCAGTCAACTGTTGCTGCATTAATTAATCTTGGCTGCACTGCAATTTCAATTAACTGCTGTGACTCAGGTGGTTTGCGATATAAGTGTAGATTTGTGCATATGATCAGCTCAGGCGCAACTGTGAACAAGTGTTGTGTTTAAGAACTAGGTGTCACGTGTGTGTGTAACTGTGGTGCAGGCTGCACTCCATCTAATCTTAAGGTTGGGTGTGTGTCTCAGTTTCAGCCTTTCCTGGCCGCAAATCCTTGCTCTGTGCTTGTTCCTCAGCCAACCCTTTAAACTTCTATAGTCCACCGTCTAGGTTTACTGTTTGGTCCATCTTTCTGTTAAGTTTTTAGTTAATGCTTCATAACATGCAGCAATTCACCTTTTGGTCTTCATCCATATATTATGTATGCATGGATGGGTCACAGCATTTAGAGCATTTGCGTACGGATGCGTCGGTAGGGGAGAGTGGGGCGAATCGCAGCACAAATGTCTATGCCATCCACATTAGCTTATTCATGACTCCTATAGTCGTCTGATGGCATTTGACTACACTCAAATTATATTCTGTTCAAATCTAAACAGTAATTAACCATTATATCATGGTTGTGTATATATGGTTATACTGTATGACATACAATGTGGGGCGCGGTGGTGTAGTGAGTATGTCCGTTGCTTACAGCCGAAGTGTTGCAGGTTCGAATCCACCTCAAGTCGCCACGTGGGGACCTTGGGCAAGTCCTTCACAATTCTTCAGCGTGAAACTTCGATGCAGTGTCCGCTCTGTAGTCGGGAGCGCCTCTGAGTAGATATATAGGCTATAGCTTGAAGGGGTGCTATATAGGCCTACAAGTGCACATACAAAACAAACTTCGCCGTCGTCGCTTCGTGACGTTTGGCTGCGTGAATGGACCATGCAGTGCATTAAGCTATCCAGCGCGGTTTGGGTCCACTATTCCGAGGGTCCACTATTCCGAAGGTCCACTATTCCGAACCCTAACCCAAAACCTAACCCTAAACCTTATTATAACCCTAACCTAACTCACCCCAACCATAACCATAAGCCTAACCCTAACCCACTCCAAGCCTAACCATAACCCTAAACCTAACCCTAACTCACCCAACCATGACCATAACCCGAACCCTAGCCATCCCCAGCCCTAACCTTAACCATAACCCTAAACTTAATCCTAACCTACCCAACCCTAACCCACCCTACCCCAACCATAACCCTAACCCACTGTAACCTTAACCACCAAGGATAACGAACACAGTATAGCGGATATTCGGAATAGTGGACCTTCGGAATAGTGGACCTTCAGAATAGCGGGCCGTTACCATCCAGCGCATGCTCTGTCCTTTGTGGTCCTCAATAGATCCGCTTGATTCCGATAGGCCGGTCCATGACATGATGTAATCGAGCCACCATGTTCTAGGATCTAGGACTAGGTCTAGCCTACAGGAGCTACGAACACTCTCCACCAGTCCCGTCATAACACTACTCTCGATACTATGCTGTTTTCGCATGATGTTTCCAAAGTATGGTGTAGGCCTAATTTTCGAGTTTTGACATGACCTAATAAATCACTTTTTGTCCCTGCTATAATTTGTAAACTCGTTCGTTAGTAAACATTTCTGTCCATGTAATATGGAGTAGTTTCCTAATGCATTTGTTGTCAAAAGCCTGTATAAGTCTTTCTTCCTCCTTCTTTAAAATCCACGCGGACCATGCCTTACAACTATATATGCTGCCACTGGTCACACTAAGGCCCTCATCAATGTTATCTTTGTCTTGGAGCTGATTGCCTTATTGTTCTTCCATAGCTGTATCAACTTAATCATGACTTTATCCATTACAGCATGGTTTTCAACCTGGCCATTCCACATCAATGTCCTTACTTGATATACAAGATAAAATCTCTAAAGCAATTGATAATAATGAATTTTCTATAGGTATATTCCTGGTCCTGGGCACGACGTTAAACTGCATCCATCCTCTGCCACAGGGAACCAGCAACTTCTCTGTGCCGGTCCTAAGCCCGGATAAAATGAGGAAGGTTTGCCAGATGGGTGGAGATACACTGGCAGTAAAAGACCAAGACCATAGAAATCCGCAAAAAACACGACACAAGTGACATAGCGACCCAGATGCTTCAAGGTGTCATGATGTGGAGCTGACATGCACAGGCCGGTCAGTACAGACCAGTGGAGAGAGTCGGGGGGGAGAGAGCTTTGGACACATACGGGCATTGACCCAGGTTGTCCTTCGTGCATCTCTCCCCATATTCTCTTCATCAGACAAGATGGTCTAGCTGGTTCAAGATGTTAATGGTAGGCCTATGGACCTGCAGACCGGACAGGTTGAAGATGGGCAGCGAGACAGACTCAAACAGAGAGTGGTGCCGGACACCTACGGGCGTTTAGCCCAAGGATTTCGATGATGATGATATTCCTGGACCTTGCCAAGGCATTTGATACGGTGAATCATAAAATAGGCCTACGTCTAGATAAATTACGGTATTAGAGGTGTTGCTCCCAAATGGTTTAAAAGTTATTTAGCTGACAGAACTCAACAGGTCCTATGTAATGGTTCATTGTCTACTCTCAAACTAATCTTATATGGGGCTCCACAGCGATCAATTCTCGGACCTCTTTTATTCTTAATTTATATAAATGACCTACCTAACTCGTCATCTTTACTACGATATATCATATATCCTATTTGCAGATGACTCTAATGCATTCTTATCTAACTCTTCCTATGATCAACTAATTAACGTAGCTAAAAAGGAACTAGCTCTTGCTAGTGACTGGTTTGAAGCTACTGAACTTTCTCTTAACATTAGTAAAACTAACTATATTATCTTCAGGTCTCATAGAAAAACCATTCAAACTACTGTCAATGGATTATCAATTGATGGTGTTCCCATCCCTCAGGTGGAATCTTTAAGTTTCTTGGGGTCTTTGTTGACCAACACTTAAAATGGAATGTTCATACCTATGAAATATCAAAAAAATTATGAAGAATCTTGGAATATTAAGAAGAATCTCATACTTACTTCCTACCTTAATACTAAAAAACTTATATCATGCTGTATCAATGATGCTGTTCGGATGGCGATGGACCGGGTGGAGTGGAAAGGCTGCATTGCCCGATGTGCAGTTCTGCACGGGATGGACTAAGTACTAAGTACGCTCTAATTCAACCTTACCTATCCTATTGTAATTTCATCTGGTCCTCAACTTACCCTACACACTATTTTACATTAAAATCTCTTTTTAAAAAGCCATCCGCATTATTACTAAGTCATCATATACCAAACCACTTTTTGATGATCTAGGCCTAATTAAGATTTTTTAAATTGACCATATTAGATATATCCAAACATGTGAATTTATGTTTAAGTATGCTAATAACATGCTATCTACTGCCTTCTTGTCATTTTTTACCCCAGCATCATCAGCTATTGCTACTAGAAGTAACCGTATGTGTATTTTATGTGTCAATATGATATAGAACTAATTAAAACTCGTAAATTTTCTATACAGAACCAGGGACCACTAGCGTGGAACAATTTGACCAGTGACATACTAAAAACTCAGTTTACCACAATTCAAAGCACTTAGTCATACCCATACATTAAACATAGAAAGGAAAACAAAAAATAATTGATACCTGGCTATATATATTACCTTCAGTCCATCTACCTACCTTTTCCTACTCAGCTACTTAATTACCTACCAGCGGGACCCGTCCCTTTAGGTGTGCCCTTTGTTCCCTATGCTTTCTTATAAATTTACTGTGTTATTTGTTCTGTTATTACAATTATCTATTGATGTAGGCTACTGCATTAATTGAAATATGTTTCTTGGGTTCAATAAAATGAAATGAATGAATGAATGATGTAGGCCTACCCACGGCTAACCTTGACTTCACCTCTGCAGTACAGTCTGCACCTTCTACTTCCCAGATATATACCTACTCTAATCTACCATTGATCACTGCAATGCAATTCAATTCAATTTTCGTTTAATCAGCACTTCAGGCTGGCAGAACGCAGCATATTATGTTACTATGCATGTGCTAAACTATAATATCTTTGCTAAAAGCAGCAGCGGCGCCAGGATTTCACTTTTGGGGGCTGAATGATCGCAGAGGAAATTTTTCCATTTTCATCCGCCAACATTTCTGACGACCTTTTTTTAGTCATCCGGTCGAAAATCGTGGAAATATTTCAGTTTTGCATGTAAAAAACCCCGGATGGCCTTTTTAGGAAGGGCTTATATTAGCTCCTCTAGCCTCTCCCCCCTAGAGCCGCCACTGGAATTTTTAAAAGGTTTTATGTATAAGTTCAGTTTAGGCTATATTATAAGCAACATAAATAAATATTGGGTTTGAATTAGGCTAATATTTATTGATCTGTGTTTGTTGTAAGAGCTTGCTAGGTTAAAAATGTTTTTGAGCAGTACGAGTAGGCCTACTCTAGAGATAAAGTTGCAGGCCTAATTATCTTTTTCCGGAAGAGAGAAGCCATGAGCTCGAGGACGGAGCTCATAACCACAGGAGAGGCGAGGCTGAGGGAATAATCGGTAGATTACAAGCAATTTATCTCCAACAGACCAATATGCCAACTGAACAGGCAGCCTGCAATACATGGCGTTAATAAAAACCTACAAAGCACATATCCGCCCATTGAACGGGGGCTCGAACTCACTACCTCTCTCACTCTTGGCCAGCGTGTTATCCATTACGCTACAGGGCCCCCTTTCTTCATGCTCAATGAACTGCCTTCTTGGTCTTCTGCTTATTATTCTTTTTTCGTTTAATTCTTTCGTGTAATTTTTGTGAAGTTTTTTTTACAGTTTCTCTGCTTCCATTGAGCGTTTCTTCTTTGCATAAAATTGCCTCTTCAAACTGTAGACTAAAAAACGTATCCTAGCATAGACTGGTTGTTGGCAAACCCACGTGACAAAAACATCATGCGCGCTCGGAGTTCTGGGAGGTTCTCATTGAAATGCATAATAATATAAAAGAAGGTTGTCCGATATTTTCTGTGTTTGCTGTGAATTTCGTAAAGTTTGAGTCAGACATGTAGCCAATAGATTATTTAGATAATTTCTGCTTTTATATGGTGTTAGTTTAGTGTGATTTAGATAATTTATAGCAATTATTTAAGCGATTTAGTCGCTGCAGGCTTTCCAATCGGCAGCCATTTCGTTCATATTGAGTCTGCAGACGGTCGTCTGTTGGTTGTTGATGATTTCACAGGGCTTCGGAAAACATCAGTTTGTTGAATACGAGTGAATTTGTTATCTCAATCAAAGAGGCAGTACTAGTGAAATTTTCTGAATCAGATTGCTGACTCACAAGTGACAGGAATGGATCATAGTGAGAGTTTACTTTGCACTGCAGTACTTTTGAGAAGTATTTATTTGGCATTAAATATTAGTAAGTAACTATATTACTATTTATGCGCATCATTTATTCGCTGATGTAAGTTAGTGCTTCAGTGAATGCGCTAGTTTGCCTTAGCAATACAGCCTCATACCTTTTCAGTGATTAGGCTGTATGTATGGAAGATATCTGAATACTTCTTACCTGAGATGACATATTGAAGGTTTTAAGATAACCCATGTTTAAATATGATGAACAAATGAACGTGAGATGACAGAAACACCAACTCATTTTATGTAATTGGTAGCACTAATAATGTCAGCAGAAACGTTGAAAAGTGCAATGGTCATGTCTGCGTGCAGACTGAAGTCGAGTTTATCAACAAGACAAGAAGATTGAAGTGGATTGGTCATGCAGTTTTGATGGAAAGAGAAAGAAGATCGACCCAAGTAACAAAGGTCTGCCAGGTTACCACATGTCAGTGACATATCGATGGATTCTTTTATCCTTGGTTGGTGCTGTTTGTTGCCAGTGCTGCAAAAGAAGGCAGATTGCGATATGTAACTGTAATGTGTATTAGCAAGCAGTCATTCACCAAGCAACTAAATAAAGCAGCAGAGTTTGTTTGATGAATTTTTGTTTGACTAATCAGTTTCAGACGTCCAAGAATGTGGTTGATGTACAAAATGATAATCAATTTGCTTTCTGAATGATCACCTTTTGCACACTTTATCCACTTGCTTTGTATGTATATATAATTTATATATTGTTCACAGTATGAGAAAGGTATGGTATATGTGTATTTGTGACTGTTGCAGATGATAGGAACACCTACTATAGTGTGTAAAAGATTTTAGAAGGGACGTTGTGACTTAACCAGAACCCGTGATCCACTGTTTGTCGCCTTCTGTAATTCTTCCGCATTTCATCTGACATTAGCAAAGAGGATGGTGCTTTCACAGAGACAAAAGGAAGAGCTGTAAGATTCTGTTCCTGCTTTATATCACTCTCTTTGTATTGTTATTTACTAGACATATATCAAATGGTGATTCTACTCTCTTTTAGGGCCCCCAGAAATTCGCGATTTTGCGCGGCGCAATTTTTGCGCAAATTTCCAGGTTTAGCGCAAGAGCGCAAAAATTGGCAATCCGCGCGATTTTAGCGCAAATTTTGACAAAATCTGGCTAATTTATCTAAATTTGGCTTTGATTGACTTAAAATCACCGCGGCCCATGACAGTTCAACATAACGACGACCGATGTGCGATAATCAAAATGGCGACCGCCGAATGGGATGAAATCATAGATGAATTTTTAGTTAAAGATCGGTATTTTTGGTAGTAACGCACAAACTTATAGTATAAAAATTTCAGAACTTCACGGCCACACAATAAAATGTGTTAGACGAAGTTTCTCAAAGCGGTCACACAACAGCGTCGCTTGCTGTCTCGGCTTATGACAGAACGAACGCATTTAATCTATAGGCGTCAGGCGTGCACACAAAGACGAAAAGCGAGTACTCAGCACGTTGTGTAACTTAGTGATTCATTATAATATAGGCTATATAATACTATTTTGAAGTTACATTATTTTGTAATGAGCGTAGATTTCGGTGGGCGTAAATTTTGCAAAATTCAAATTATTTGCGATCGTCTGAATACATTAATCTTATGGTTATAGGAACTTTATAACAGTTACTGCATTTTTGGCTTGATTGTCTAATTTCTAGAACGCCAAAGCTTTACATTAAATGACAAAAAACACTGTTAGATACTTTGGTACACTGATTCAATGAAAAAAATAACGAACATTTTGATTTTTTAACTTGCGCAAAATTCGCGCAAATTTATCGTTTTTGGTGCGCAATTTTTTCAATTTTTTGGCGCAAATTTCTGGGGGCCCTACTCTTTGACCATAATGCACATTTGCTTCTTTCTAAAAGTCTGAGCGTGTTATATGGTCCAAGTGACAGCAGTGGAAAACATATGAATATTATTGTGATTATTAAGCAGATTTTTGCACAGTTTGGCACAGTGTCTTAGGCATGTGTAGTGACTGGGGGATGGGTGCGAGAAAGTTGGGAGGAGGATTATGTAGACGTGCGAAGAGTTATCGAAGGTGCTGTGGCTGTGTGTGTTGCTGGGGAGTTGTAGGATAGTGATAGGATTTTGAAGTGAATAGCTTTGGTATTTTCAGCCAGTGGAGTGATTTAGTGATATGATGATGCTTGGGTGTTTCTCCTCTCTAAGCAGTCGGCCACCGTGGCCACAGTTTTGTAACTAGGTCTTTCCAGTGTTTGTAGCATCTGTCAGTAGTTGTAACAGGATTACTATTCTTGGTTATGGTTACATTAATTAACTTCAATATACTTTAAAAAATTTCCTTGTTGATGGTTGCTTTAGTTTACCAACATTGTGTGATAATAATGGGGTCGTCCTCACCTTTTATCCACGCTTGAGACTCGCAATATCAGAGTGCAGACAGTGGCAGTTTTTTCCTTGTTGAATGAATTCAAGAGCTCTGTGTTAAGTGCAATTTGTGTGTTTGTAGGAACAAAGCAGTTGCTGACTATCTGGCAAGCAATGGCTTTGTCAAGACATTGGCAGAATTTCAGAAAGAGGCAGACATGGTTCGTGTATAATTAACCCATTGTGTTTTTTCTTTCCACTGATCCCGAACATGGCATTTACTTTATATGATGCCAACTGAGAAACTCTCCAATAACTCACACAGGAGTTTCAATGAATTCTTTAAGGCAGAGATCCTCAACCGGTGTGTTGCGACACAATAGTGTGTCGCGGATAGACAGGCGGTGTGTTGCGTAAAACTGGTGTGTCGCGAAGTATTGGTGCGTTGCGAATCCTCACAGAATATATACCCGTTATTTTTTTTTACACTACCTTGCTTACTTTAGCAGTTTAGCCTGCGTATAATTTTATAGGCTGTGAGAATTCGTAGCACTCTTTTTATGTATTCCATTTCATCGCAATCCGGAGCGGCCACATTGTTTGCCTTGCAGGCCCACAATACGTACATACACGAAATACTTTGCGGATGATGCGGAAATTGCTCCCTCAAATAAACTGTTGCCCAATGTTGCAACATTCTAAAATAATGGGTAAAATTATATTTAAGAAACGGAAATTTTGCAGACGAGTGCGTGTTTGCGTATTCAGAGCCAAACAACTATAATAACGTAGGCGGACATAGTCCAGGACCCAAGGTACCAATGGCCACGAACTTTTTAAATATAAATTTCCTGTACTTTTCCAGCGTTCCGTGATAATAATTGGACGTCTTGAGGGGGCTATAGGCCTACTTAGTTTCAGCAGTTATGGTTAGCTGTGTTTATCCCATGTTTTCATACTTTGCCTTGAACTGTTAGGGTGGCTTGGACTATATGGGGATATTTAATGATAACTTTCATGCTCCTGTTTTACCTAAAAATAGTTTTATGTAGATACCATATCATGTTCATTCGTTAGTCGCATTAAAGGTTAAAGCCCCAAGCTCAAAATGTCCAGGGACCGCTGGCCAACTGTTACGCAACTGTATGCACCCGGTTTGCACCGGCTTTGCACTCAAAAAAGCTGTCGATCCTCGAGTGTTTTACTATCCAAAGAAAGTCCAAGAGCAAATCTCCCAATAACTGTTTGGCCAAACAATTAATGTAGAGTCACACAACGATGTAGAATCTTAGATTTAGATCGTTGGAATTTAGAATTTTAGAGTCATTAGAAATTGAAAGCATTCAGTGTCGACATTTTCATTCATTAGAATTTCTAACAATTTAAAATGGATAAGCTATTTTAACTTAGTATAGGTGTATTTTAATTTTTACAGATATAGACCTAGACATAAGAATTTTGTTGTAAGTTTACGTGTATTGCACGTGGAAGAAGGTTGAGAAGCCCTGCTTTAACCCTTTGAACTCGGAGCTCTCGTAACTCTATGAATAACGGGCCGGAAAACCGGCCCGTCGGGTTCAAAGGGTTAAGGAGTTCACTTATTTGACCTCTACAGCTGATGTAAATTTATTGAGAAACTATACCTGTTTAAGTTGTTTTGCAGACTTTAAATTTCGAAATAGAACAAATGAATCAATTGCTGCTACTGAACATTTAAATGCTCTCTGTTTGATATTTGTTCAGCCTGGAGAGATTGAAAACAAATTTGCTGGACTACTGGAGAAGAAGTGGACATCTGTGATAAGACTGCAGAAGAAGGTGACACATCATTTCAACTGTGATATATTTATTTTATGCGTGTTTTAATTTGTTTTTTTGCAGATAAAATAGTTGTAGTAACGATCAGGGATTCCAGCAATACGTTCATCACCGTGGCTCAATGGTGTAGCAGTGGTTCGGTGCCTTGGAGCAGGTTCAAATCCACCTCAAACCATCGCATTGGGACCTTGAGCAAGTTCTTCACTTGCAATTGCTTGTGCACTTTGGCATGAAACTTCAATGCAGTGTCCGCGTTGTGGTTGGGGGCACCTCTGAGTGAGCTTGAAGGGGCACTATGGTAAATGCGAGAAATAAATGCGAGATCAATAAAATGTTGATCAAAGGTACTGCTTTTGTTTTACTGATGGACCTAGTTGTATCCTAAATGTGCATGGCAACCTCATTCAACCAGCAAGAACTAGACATTTTATTCAGAGGGTTTCACGGTTACTTCATCATCCATCAAAGACATCTATCTATACAATCATCTGTCAATCGGTCATTTACATCTATCCATACAATCATCTGTCAATCGATCATTTACATCTATCCATACAATCATCTGTCAATCGATCATTTACATCTATCCATACAATCATCTGTCAATCGATCATTTACATCTATCCATACAATCATCTGTCAATCGATCATTTACATATATCCATACAATCATCTGTCAATCGATCATTTACATCCATACAATCATCTGTCAATCGATCATTTACATCTATCCATACAATCATCTGTCAATCGATCATTTACATCTATCCAATCATCTGTCAATCGATCATTTACATCTATCTATACAATCATCTGTCAATCGATCATTTACATCTATCCATTCAATCATCTGTCAATCGGTCATTTACATCTATCCATACAATCATCTGTCAATCGATCATTTACATCTATCCAATCATCTGTCAATCGATCATTTACATCTATCCATACAATCATCTGTCAATCGATCATTTACATCTATCCATTCAATCATCTGTCAATCGATCATTTACATCCATACAATCATCTGTCAATCGATCATTTACATCTATCCATACAATCATCTGTCAATCGATCATTTACATCTATCCATACAATCATCTGTCAATCGATCATTTACATCTATCCATACAATCATCTGTCAATCGATCATTTACATCCATACAATCATCTGTCAATCGATCATTTACATCTATCTATACAATCATCTGTCAATCGATTATTTACATCTATCCATACAATCATCTGTCAATCGATCATTTACATCTATCCATACAATCATCTGTCAATCGATCATTTACATCTATCCATACAATCATCTGTCAATCGATCATTTACATCTATCCATACAATCATCTGTCAATCGATCATTTACATCTATCCATACAATCATCTGTCAATCGATCATTTACATCTATCCATACAATCATCTGTCAATCGATCATTTACATATATCCATACAATCATCTGTCAATCGATCATTTACATCCATACAATCATCTGTCAATCGATCATTTACATCTATCCATACAATCATCTGTCAATCGATCATTTACATCTATCCAATCATCTGTCAATCGATCATTTACATCTATCTATACAATCATCTGTCAATCGATCATTTACATCTATCCATTCAATCATCTGTCAATCGGTCATTTACATCTATCCATACAATCATCTGTCAATCGATCATTTACATCTATCCAATCATCTGTCAATCGATCATTTACATCTATCCATACAATCATCTGTCAATCGATCATTTACATCTATCCATTCAATCATCTGTCAATCGATCATTTACATCCATACAATCATCTGTCAATCGATCATTTACATCTATCCATACAATCATCTGTCAATCGATCATTTACATCTATCCAATCATCTGTCAATCGATCATTTACATCTATCCATACAATCATCTGTCAATCGATCATTTACATCTATCCATTCAATCATCTGTCAATCGATCATTTACATCCATACAATCATCTGTCAATCGATCATTTACATCTATCCATACAATCATCTGTCAATCGATCATTTACATCTATCCATACAATCATCTGTCAATCGATCATTTACATCTATCCATACAATCATCTGTCAATCGATCATTTACATCCATACAATCATCTGTCAATCGATCATTTACATCTATCTATACAATCATCTGTCAATCGATTATTTACATCTATCCATACAATCATCTGTCAATCGATCATTTACATCTATCCATACAATCATCTGTCAATCGATCATTTACATCTATCCATACAATCATCTGTCAATCGATCATTTACATCTATCCATACAATCATCTGTCAATCGATCATTTACATCTATCCAATCATCTGTCAATCGATCATTTACATCTATCCATACAATCATCTGTCAATCGATCATTTACATCTATCTATACAATCATCTGTCAATCGATCATTTACATCTATCCATACAATCATCTGTCAATCGATCATTTACATCTATCCATACAATCATCTGTCAATCGATCATTTACATCTATCCATACAATCATCTGTCAATCGATCATTTACATCTATCTATACAATCATCTGTCAATCGATCATTTACATCTATCCATACAATCATCTGTCAATCGATCATTTACATCTATCCATACAATCATCTGTCAATCGATCATTTACATCTATCCATACAATCATCTGTCAATCGATCATTTACATCTATCCATACAATCATCTGTCAATCGATCATTTACATCTATCCATACAATCATCTGTCAATCGATCATTTACATCTATCCATACAATCATCTGTCAATCGATCATTTACATATATCCATACAATCATCTGTCAATCGATCATTTACATCTATCCATACAATCATCTGTCAATCGATCATTTACATCTATCTATACAATCATCTGTCAATCGATCATTTACATCTATCTATACAATCATCTGTCAATCGATCATTTACATCTATCCATACAATCATCTGTCAATCGATCATTTACATCCATACAATCATCTGTCAATCGATCATTTACATCTATCCATACAATCATCTGTCAATCGATCATTTACATCTATCCAATCATCTGTCAATCGATCATTTACATCTATCTATACAATCATCTGTCAATCGATCATTTACATCTATCCATTCAATCATCTGTCAATCGGTCATTTACATCTATCCATACAATCATCTGTCAATCGATCATTTACATCTATCCAATCATCTGTCAATCGATCATTTACATCTATCCATACAATCATCTGTCAATCGATCATTTACATCTATCCATTCAATCATCTGTCAATCGATCATTTACATCCATACAATCATCTGTCAATCGATCATTTACATCTATCCATACAATCATCTGTCAATCGATCATTTACATCTATCCATACAATCATCTGTCAATCGATCATTTACATCTATCCATACAATCATCTGTCAATCGATCATTTACATCCATACAATCATCTGTCAATCGATCATTTACATCTATCTATACAATCATCTGTCAATCGATTATTTACATCTATCCATACAATCATCTGTCAATCGATCATTTACATCTATCCATACAATCATCTGTCAATCGATCATTTACATCTATCCATACAATCATCTGTCAATCGATCATTTACATCTATCCATACAATCATCTGTCAATCGATCATTTACATCTATCCAATCATCTGTCAATCGATCATTTACATCTATCCATACAATCATCTGTCAATCGATCATTTACATCTATCTATACAATCATCTGTCAATCGATCATTTACATCTATCCATACAATCATCTGTCAATCGATCATTTACATCTATCCATACAATCATCTGTCAATCGATCATTTACATCTATCCATACAATCATCTGTCAATCGATCATTTACATCTATCTATACAATCATCTGTCAATCGATCATTTACATCTATCCATACAATCATCTGTCAATCGATCATTTACATCTATCCATACAATCATCTGTCAATCGATCATTTACATCTATCCATACAATCATCTGTCAATCGATCATTTACATCTATCCATACAATCATCTGTCAATCGATCATTTACATCTATCCATACAATCATCTGTCAATCGATCATTTACATCTATCCATACAATCATCTGTCAATCGATCATTTACATATATCCATACAATCATCTGTCAATCGATCATTTACATCTATCCATACAATCATCTGTCAATCGATCATTTACATCTATCTATACAATCATCTGTCAATCGATCATTTACATCTATCTATACAATCATCTGTCAATCGATCATTTACATCTATCCATACAATCATCTGTCAATCGATCATTTACATCCATACAATCATCTGTCAATCGATCATTTACATCTATCTATACAATCATCTGTCAATCGATCATTTACATCTATCCATTCAATCATCTGTCAATCGATCATTTACATCTATCCATACAATCATCTGTCAATCGATCATTTACATATATCCATTCAATCATCTGTCAATCGATCATTTACATCTATCCATACAATCATCTGTCAATCGATCATTTTCAATCAATGTTTCTATTGGTCCACACTGAAAAGCTATAATAAGCTAGCTCTGTGTTGACAAGTAGAAATCGATATATGAAAATAAAACGAGAGAATAAAAGGAATTATTCAGCGGTTGGATAAACTTTCAGTGGATAATTATCTATGGGATATGTCTGTATATGTCCTTGGCAGACTGATGAATTGCGACCCTCAGGGCTTCAGGAACTCTGCCCAGATCAACTAATTCAACAGTGTAGGAGGATTATAAAATGTGGGACGCGGTGGTGTAGTGGGTATGTTCGCCGCCTTGCAGCTGAAGAGTTGCAGGTTCGAATCCAACTCAAGTCGCTGCGTAGGGAACCTTAGGCAAATCCTTCACTTGTAATTGCTTGGCGCTTCGGCATGAAACTCTGATGCAGTGCCCGCTCTGTAGTCGGGAGCGCCTCTGAGTAGCGAGCTTGAAGGGGCGCTATAACATTAGCCCACGTTAGCTACATCGGTAAGAGAGCTGGCGTCTGTGGAAGAGAGCGTGCGGGCCGTGGTTCGATTCCTGAAGGTGGCTATTTCAGATATTCAAAATCTCGGGCTAGCACGGTCCATCCACGGGGACCTAAATGGCGTGGCGTCCATTCAAACGGGCGAGCGGTGGCAAAGGATCTCACCTTCAGGGTCGAGGCCTTAAGACAGCCGCTATATAAAAATTCGATTACATTTACATTTTAACAAGTGCGGATTCAACCAATAAAATAGGTTGGGGATCTTTTTTACAGCAGAGGCAGTTATCCAACTTTCAAGCCTTCTGTCACAAACTATGGTTAGAAGGATGAACATTGAACTTTAATGAGGTTGAAGTAAAATAATTTCTTGAGAAATTCTGTTTATTCTGTTCAAGCTTCAGACATTTATTTTAAGTAGCGACATCTCCAAAGCTAGCAATTCAGATCAAATCTAAAGAATACAATGCATTGTAAACTGTGTGTATTCAATATTTTTCATAAGATAAATTTGTTTGCAATGTCCGCTGAACTGTGACTGGAATGTGTGATGACAGGTGATGGATCTGGAATCGCGTCTGGTGGAGACGGAGAAGGAAATTCATTCCGGTGGTCCAACAAAGGAGAAGAGAAATCCGGCCGAGTGGATCCCGCGACCTCCAGAGAAGTTCTGCTTGACTGGACATCGAAGTACGGTCACGCGAGTCGTTTTTCATCCGGTTTTCAGCGTACTTGCGTCAGCAAGTGAAGATGCAACTATTAAAGTAAATGGTATTCTGTTTAATATTAGACAAGTAACAGAGCTCGTCTTTCTATGTATTTTGTTCAAATGTACGTATAGAATGTAGCATGTTTTTGAAGACTAAGGATTATGGTTATTAAGCAATTATCGGAAATCCAATTATTGGTTTTGAAAACGATAATCAGTTTCACTATTTATAAACCGATAATCAAATTCATTTTAAAAATAATTTATGATTCATGCTTTTGATTCATGCTATAATATAGTTGGAACAAATGCATGAATCATGAATTATTTTTTAAAATATATACACTTAAAGGTTGCCGAGAGAACAAACTAGCCTAATTGCCACAAATAAGCGGTAGGTGCGATGCTGCATTGCCCACGACCCATTATGTGTAAGAGGCTGTTGACCAACGGTATGGTGGATGTATGGCATGCGGCAATTTGAGTTGAATATTGTCATGCATTTAGTCAAATTTCAACTCTTTGTGATGGCGAAAATGAAAACCATTGTATGATTCGTTGTCAGCGAACAAGATGAGTTAATTACAGAACGTCAAATGCAATGAATCCCGCGATCTTTGTTTACACCAATGAATGCTTATAATTATATAGTTTACACTGTCAGCTACACTAGTTTACCAGCTGGATAATCGGATTTTCTATAAGGCCAATTAATTGGACAAAAGTTTAAAAATCGGACTTCTAAAATCGATAAGTGGTTTGTAAAAAAAACCGATATAATTGACAACCCTATTAAGGATGTAATTCTTTTGAGAATTTATTATTATATTATTATTATGTAAAGACCGTGTGTTTATGAGAATTCATGTTGTGATGAAGATCAGAGCGAGGAGGAGGAGGAGGCTCTGGCCGATGTGTTTGGTTGATGCTGCAGCACTTGATGTTGCTGGCTAAAATTAAATGAAACGGATTTGAGATTTTCATTAATGATCTCTCTCACACTTTAGATTTGGGATTATGAGACCGGTGACTACGAAAGAACTTTGAAGGGCCACACGGATTCTGTTCAGGATCTGGCTTTTGATCACACTGGAAAGTGGCTTGGTAGGACATTTCATTTGTATGTATCTTCTGTACTGCTACATATGTATCTGTTAGCATCATGAAGTATTTCAGATCAATATTTAAAGAATGGCCGGTTAGATGTGAATGAAGTAGTGTAGTAAAAGTTTTGTGTGTTCCTCATTTCATCTCATCAGCTTCTTTGACATGATGAGTGTCAATTATAGATGGAACGTTTGGTCAGACTTTGATCTTTTTCTGCTCATCATCATGAATATTGATCAGTCGTTTGTCGCAGTTGAGTTTATAATTTATGCAACTTTCACTGATCACTGGAATGAGATTAAGGTACTAAGGACTGGAATTTTATTTTATGGATTCATGTTGGCCATCAATTTTTGCAGATCTGTGACTCTAATCATCTGCTATGATGCAGTATTAAATAAATGAGGCATAAGAACCATCATCAGCAGCCGGTCAATTGGTCAGCTCTGCAAAGATTCCTGTCTTCATCCAACAGAGATCTCGGCTGAATGGCGTCTACACACAGAATGTCAGCTTCATCTTCTTCCACCTTCTGCAAGGGACTGCTGCCTGCTGGTGGTTGAGTGTGTGCATGTGTGCATTTGTGTGTGTGTATGTCTGATGCCCGTCATTGCTCATTTTCTCAATGCTACGCTATTCAGGAAGCGTGAGCATGAGGTCAACTGTTGATGGATGGAATCCACTGGTTGGACTCTGCCCATTTGTCTATGGAAGGCTGCTCTAGAACAATGGTTCTCAAACTTCTGCAGGCCGCGGACCAGCAATAATTTTTTTGGAAGCTCGCGGACCGCCAACTCAAATGGCAAGCCTAAACAAAAGCGAACTATATTATTTAAAAAATAATCATAGGGCTATTTATAATTAAGGATTGGTTTAATCAATTAAAGCATATTCCTAATATCATTTAATTTATTTATCCATTAAGTTGTCATTTAATTACATTTTTAAAAGTTAAACTCAAAGTTTCAGAACAAAATTAGAAGTTTGTTAATGTAGGCCTATATATAAGAGGATCTGCAAAAATATAGATAAAGACAATATAACTAAGATTGTGCGCTAATGATGGAAGCAGCACGCCGACAAAAGCGCGCAGACAAATGCGCGCAGACATATGCGCGCAACAGGAGACCTCCCAAAACACCCCCGGCAAAAGCGCGCAACTAATGTTTTTATGAAGGTATATATGTATGTGCATATGCATGCATGTATGTATATGTATGCATATGTATGCATAATTATGTATATATGCATGCATATGTATGTATGTATGCATAATTGCATATGTTTGCATATATGCATATGCATGTATGCATATGTATGTATGCATATTATGTATATATATATATGCATATGTATGTATGCATGCATGCATGTATGTATGCGCATGTATGTATATATGTATGTATGTATGTACATACATCTACATACATACATACATAATACATACATACATACACATACATATGAATACATGCATACATACATACATACATACACACATACATACATACTTACATATACCTAAGATTTTTCCTGTTGCGCGCATTTGTCTGCGCGCTTTTGTTACTGCGCGCATTTGTCTGCGCGCTTTTGTCCTGCGCGCTTTTGACGTGCACCGATGGAAGCACCTGCTTGAAATAAAAAACCGAAATCAGAATATCACCAGATTTTAACTATTGTGAATCATATTTTCGTGTGAACGGTCGATTATTTTTTTGGCTTTGATCGAATATGAGACCAGTTCAGAACTGTCAGTTTCTTCACCCAGAGAGTCTCAGCATTCGCGCTCTATCACTGTTCTTTCATTTCAAAACAATGTCCTAAGAGACTTGTTTACGTTTTGTTAATTTTTAAATGCTTCAAATACATTTGTTTATATTTAAAATTCTATGTTATGTTAGAAAATTAAAAGATCTACATCTAGTAATGCTTGATCAGCGTTTACTTGACTATATATAGCTCACCATAGATCAACAGAAATAAGCAGACTGCAGTCATAGGCGTAGAAAATTCTGAATAAATAAAATTGTTTGAATAGCCATTGGGCAAGTTAAAAATGGTGCTGGTAATGTATTTTTTAAGTTTGAGACAGAATTTTGAATAAATTTTGAACAACAATTCAAATAATTTCACAATTTTAAATATATAAACCAATAATTATAATTTATTTTTCGCTCTCAGACTTCTTCACGGACCGGTGATCAGGACTTCGCAGACCGGCACCGGTCCGCAGACCACCACTTTGAGAACCACTGCTCTAGAATGCTCGTTTTGCTGACAAGCTGTTTATTCTGATTGACTTTCCTATAATTTAGACTGGCATAGGTAGTGCTTTGGTGAATTTGTTGCATCATATATATACATATCAAATGTTTAGATATATTTCTGTATTCCAGTTATCATAATTGTGCTTTCTTTTCGTTTAGTGTCTTGTTCAGCAGACATGATGGTCAAATTATGGGACTTCCAGACATACGAGTGTGTTAGAACGATGCATGGTAAACTTCTCATTTTATCTATCATATAGGGGATTGTGGGGCACGATCATCGATTGCCTCTACGTGGCTCTGGTGAAGCGTGTGCTCCACATTTGAACAAACATATGAGTCATGATTTACATTTAAAGCTTCTGTCAATGGCTGACCAGTGCTTCAAAGTGAGATTACAATCGACTGTTGTTGTCATTTGTGCAGAGTAGAAGGCAGGCGCTGTTATGGCTTCAGCTGTTTGACACTTGTGTACGTCATTTTAGCTTAGATCTGATTGACTTTAAAAAGTGAAAGACAAAACTGGCTGTGTAACAGTTTTAACAGCTTCAGAGAAAATGAATGAAGTGGACGAACTGTTTCAGTTGTGAGGAGCTAACAAACTCTGAGGAGAGATGCTTTTGGTCTCTGCGTCAGTCCAGTGGTTTGCGATGGTTTAGAAGGGAAGTAAAACTGAATATCATCCGATTGCAGTGATGAATGAGGCCATGTACTTCTAGCTCTGCAAGATTTGCGCAGATGCTCAACAGCAGCAGGGAGGAAGGGCCAGGAATTTCGATGATGTTTCAATTGACAGTTTGGATTCTGCAAGAAACTCCGTCTCAGCAGAGGATGTTCAAATTGATAGCTGGATATTCAAAACTATGTTCTCACTATGGCTAGGAAAATTGTTTTGTTTAGGTGGATGCGTTGTGCATTAGGCATGAGTCAGTGGCGTAGCAAGGTTTTTGGGGGCCCTTGTGCAGGGCTTTCGTGGTGGGCCCCTTCAATGCTTGAACCCCAAGATTTCAAACAATAAAGTTGTGCAAAAGCACCTGACTTTTGCGATATACAATTTGCATAGGCTCACATTCGAAATTAAATTTTAAAATTAACTTATTTCAATTTTTCTTATTTTCTCCAGTTTGGCTCCATAAAACATTTTCTATTTCTTCAGGCTGCCAGAGTATACTGAACAAAATGTATCAGTAAACATTGTTCCTCTCTTGTAGTATGAATTATAACCATCCACACTTAAATTCTATCAAACAGCTGGGTTATTTGACTAAAAAAGAAACCATTTAATAAATTGGTATAATGTGAAGCGACTCAAGTTTGGGTTACTAAGATAAGTCTAAAAGAAGAATAACAAAATTCGGAAATGCTGAAATGTTCGCTTGGGTGAATACCTTTGGGCGAATTCCCTTGCGCAGAAATAATTGAGATGCATTCGTTCCAGAATCATTTTGTAAAGTCACTGGCATATTATAGGCCTACCACCATAGTTTCCAAAATGCCTCTCTGCTCGGTGTCGATATTCGAAGCCACCACCACCTCAGCATTGATCAAACTGAACTCAATTCTGTCACCAGGCTTGATGAAGTCATCGGGGTCTTGTACAGTATCTGCACAATCCACCGTTGTATATGCGGATTTGATCATTTGAAAGCATTCTAAATATTCTTAAAGTAAAAATTGACTGTGACTGTGGGGCCCCTATACAGCTGGGGGCCCCTGTGCAGTGCCCCTTGTCTGATGTAGTCATCTGTGCAAGCTCGCTCTCCGCAAGTATCATAAACGCGGAAATTTGTTGCATTTTGGCGGTGTCCGGACAATTCGTCCCCGGACAATTCGTCCCGGACAATTCGTCCCGGACAATTCGTCCCCGGACAATTCGGACCCGGACAATTCGGACCGGACAATTCGTCCCCGGACAATTCGGACCGGCTATAGCCTACTTTAGCCTCAGTCTATGCGTGACTTGTCCATTCTGGACTAGGCCAACCTATTGCTTTCCAAATATACCTTTAATGTCATAGCCAAGTGAGGTAACGTGTTATATTATGTTTAGGCCTACATTTGCTTTGAGAACAATGAAATAATTTTCAATTTCGAATTGAATTTTAATGCGCAGCAGTATCTCCGGTCGACATCTGTATACGGTAATGGTGTCCGGGACTAATTGTCCGGGGACGAATTGTCCGGGACGAATTGTCCGGGGACGAATTGTCCGGGACGAATTGTCCGGGACGAATTGTCCGGGACGAATTGTCCGGGGACGAATTGTCCGGGACGAATTGTCCGGGACGAATTGTCCGGGGACGAATTGTCCGGGAACCATTTTGGCGGTCTTCTTTACACGTTCTTCTCGTGCTTGACGCTTAGCAGCGCCACTTAAATAAGACTTAGGCATTACTTGGGGGACAGAAAGAGAGTGCCGTACGAGAATTAAAAAATATACAATTTGCATGTAAATAGGCTATGTAGTTATCTATTATAAATTTCACATTTTACTACAAAGATAATAAATTTTAAACACGCCTGCATAGACACAACTATGTTTATACGTCAGCATAGCTACTTCCAGCCAAAGACTGCAAAGGGTAAAAATATTTGTAATAGGTTAATCATAGCACATCGCAAACCGGTTGTTTGGACATTCCGGCTCAAACCCAAAAAATTATTGAGTGTGTGTGCACTGTACATATAGGTTTGAATGCATTCTGAATATCCTTAAAGTAAAAATTTGACTCTGACCCCGGGGGGCCCTTGACAGCCGGGGGCCCTTGTGCACTGCACAAGCTGCACAACCTATTGCTACGCCACTGGCATGAGTATTGAGTACCATAGATAATAGATACTTAAGTTATTATTAATAATTACTACAGGAAGAAGGGTAGAATGGAAAAACTGGTGCAACTACTATGAGCTCATTCGCAATAGTAAGGAATTACAACATTGTGTGACAAATGCAAATCAGTTGTAAACACAGAAATTAATTTGATGTTGCTTCAAATCGCATTCAAAGGGAAAAGAGTGATTTTACCTGAATGAACATCTTCGACAGTTTCTCATTTATAAGGATTAATTTTAACATTTAAATTTACAGCATAACTTACAGTAATAATGGTGAGTCCATGTATGACTAAGAATAGCAGTGGCCATGCAATATGGACTGACTGGCTTCCAGTCCATCCAGATTTTGTCACGTGTTGTGTGAATTGCAGGTCATGACCACAACGTGTCGAGTGTCATGTTTCTTCCAAATGGGGATTTCATTATCTCAGCTTCTCGAGACAAAACAATCAAGATGTGGGCAGTGGCCACTGGGTGAGAAAACCTTTTACTTAAATAATCTTCATTTTTATGCAATTCTCAGATTTCTTGCTGTGGGTGAGCTAAGTGGGAAGGATATCATTTTCCATGCTTCCCTGAATGCTTGCGCAGAGGCGTACAAGCAATCAGAGAAGGTCACAGTGCCTTCTTCTAACTTTTTGTTAGTTTAAAAAACACTTACTGTTGAAGAGAAATGTCTTTTAGCTTGAAATTATAATTGTGAATTTGTGTAGATTCATGTTAAGGGAAACGAGATGCAAGTGTCAATTTTTTAAATGATGCGCATATGATTGGATGATTAGAAGTTTTGAACATTTAAAATTTAAGCCAAATCTGTTTCTAATCAAACTTATCTAACGCCACATGACTTTGTGTCATCAGTGTCCAAATGTTACAATGTAATTTTCTTGCACTTTTATTGCTAAAAAGTTGACAGCTATGTCATCAAAGTCATTTGTTTCAACAGTTATGTCATCAAAGTCATTTGTTTCAACAGTTATTTCATCAAAGTCATTTGTTTCAACAGTTATGTCATCAGAGTCATTTGTTTCAACAGTTATGTCATCAAAGTCATTTGTTTCAACAGTTATGTCATCAAAGTCATTTGTTTCAACAGTTATTTCATCAAAGTCATTTGTTTCAACAGTTATGTCATCGGAGTCATTTGTTTCAACAGTTATGTCATCAAAGTCATTTGTTTCAACAGTTATGTCGTCAAAGTCATTTGTTTCAACAGTTATGTCATCAAAGTCATTTGTTTCAACAGTTATGTCATCAGAGTCATTTGTTTCAACAGTTATTTCATCAGAGTCATTCGTTTCAACAGTTATGTCATCAGAGTCATTTATTTCAACAGTTATGTCATCAGTCATTTGTTTCAGCAGTTATGTCATCAGTCATTTGCTTCAACAGTTATGTCATCAGAGTCATTTATTTCAACAGTTATGTCATCAGTCATTTGCTTCAACAGTTATGTCATTAGAGTCATTTGTTTCAGCAGTCCCCTGCTTTGCAATGAACAGGAGTGTCAGTCATCCCTTGCACTAATTAGGATCATGGGTGCCTGCAATTCGTAATCATCATTACATTGTTTGGTCGTCAAAATGCAGATGGACTTAATTGTTGTTCTGGTTGTTGTTGTGTTAGTTATTGTGTGAAGACATTTACTGGTCATCGTGAGTGGGTGAGGATGGTGAAGGTGATCGGCGATGGGTCGTTGCTCGCGAGTTGTTCCAACGATCAGACGGTTCGTGTGTGGGTCGTCGCGAACGGTGAATGTAAGGTGGAGTTACGTGAGCACGAACATGTCGTCGAGTGCATCGCTTGGGCATCGGAATCCGCACACACGTACGTCAACGAGGCTCTCGGCAACGATGTGAGTCTCACGCATCTCACTCTTAACAGTTCTTCGAGTCTTCTTCTTCCATTTCACATGATATTCAGATTAAACGGAAAGACATTGAAGTGCAACTTTGAGCAAACAGTTTGCTCATAGATTTTGTTAGCGCTCCATCCCTGGAATGGCAAAGACGCATGATTCATGCGACATTTGTAGCAATTCCTATAGGGTCTCCTGATGCTGGTGTGGGTTTGCATAAGACATATACCACTGTTAGTAGGGGAACCGTATCCTTGCCATTTCCATTATTTCTGTATAAATGAGCGCTACTGTAAATATTCAACACTTCTTCTACTTGTTGTGTGTGAGTTTGTGTTAAACGAGGGTGGTTTTTTGTTGTTTTTGCAAAGATCTGCATTTATGTCAGCCATCGCAAATCAGGAATTTGTCAATTTTATTTGGATTCAAAGTGAATAAAGAATCATCTGTGATTGATAATAGCACACTGAGTATCTATAATTAGTGACTTGACAGATATTTCAAGGAATTGCGACGACAATGAAATTTAGTTAAGTTCATCTGGCGTCTGTATAACCAATGATAAATATTTGGGAGAAAGGTTCGAGATATTTTGCCTCAAGATGGTAACTGATTTGTCTGAGTCTAAGTCATGCACAGCTGCTGATGTCAGTGCTAGTTAACCTGCTGCTTCTCATCTCTGGTCTACAATTGTTTGCACTATGATGGACTAGAGTTGCTGGACTGCAGGGACTAATACCTGAAACGTAATGTAATGTAACATTTCTATTGTATTGTATCTATAGATTTATATGGCATCTCTCACAGTGCACACCAATCAGAGTTGCTCCCAGTGCATTAAACCAAGAGAGGAAAAAGTGGTATTGAGACAACGAAAGAGGCATTTGGCCAATCACCGGTTAATAAGGAGGAACATGTCAAAGGAGAACACTGGTTCCACAGTGCAGGGTCAATGAAAGCAAAGGCTCACGTTTTTGCCATGGTGGCCCTAGCACCAGGGCTGAAAGTGAGCCGGGTCGGTTCGGGTCTGGGACCTGGCATTGATTTTCGAGATTCGCTGTTGCCGGGTCGCTTGTTCACAAAAATCAGACTATAAAAAGGTCATCAACTTTTTTGGCAGAGGAAAAAAGGACTTTTTCATCGACATTTTGGTCAGATGACTAAAAAAAGGTCGTCAGAATTTTTGGCTGGCAAAAGATGGAAAAAAATTTCGGCGACACTCGCCAAAAACTCGCGAAAGTTCCAGACCCGGCAACTTTTCCAAACCACTTTCAGCCCTGCCTAGCAAGCGGGACGAAGAGATCATGCCAGTAAAAGGAGCAGAGCGGACAAAGAGAAGTGGCCGCCGAGAGTCTTTCACTCGCAATTGCTAAGTGCTTTGGCATGAAACTCCGATTCAGGGTCCGCGCTGTAGTCGGGAGCGCTTCTGATTAGTAATCTTGAAGGGGCACTATAACAGGTGCACATGCAAACAAACAAACTTTAGAGATGTGAGCTACTGCTGCTTCATGGGCTTTATATTGTCAACTGAGCTCAAGTGCTAAGATTGTTTACAACTTCGAGAGAACTTTGATTGTTTTTTGAAAGTCTGAACACTGTGTACTGGCCTCCTGAACAGATACCAAAAGGCTTTCCATGCACAACCCGAGAAGTCTCTCTGGCCACGTTTACTCTTTGCTGCTGGCACAGAGACATCATCATGTATATTGATGATGTCACTGCCACAGAGACATCATCATGATGATTGATGATGCCAGTCCGGATAATCAGATGATGATATCTTTATGCAGTGACGTAATCAGATGAGGCAAAGTTTTAATTTGACAAACTTGCCAATTCTAAGGCACTGGAGCTCTTCTTGTGGCATGGGTGTGACATTGAATTGAATGTTTGCATTTTGAGTGGTGAGTGCTGCTGTCTGCTGTTTTGTTGATGATGACTAATTGCTGAGGTGAAGTAATTTTCTTGTTCAAATCTGGGTTTTTTTCAGGGGAAGAAGGGTCATCATCAGCAGCAGCACGCTGGACCTTTCCTCGTCTCTGGTTCTCGTGACAAAACCATCAAGTTCTGGGATGTGAGCATTGGACTTTGTCTCTTCACTCTCGTAAGTTCACTTGATATATATATATATATATCTTCCACGCTATAAGTTACTCACCACTCTGACTAAGGCCATGTGATGCAAAAGTGGATTATTTGTGAAATTGATACCATGCAGTGGAAGTGAATTTTCATTTCCATGCACAGATGGTCAGATATATGTATATCTGCAGCTGTAATGTTACCTCCTGCAATGGTTCCCTCCCATTTAATGTTACCTCCTGCAATGGTTCCCTCCCATTGAAACCATATTATTACCTCTGAGATGAACACAGATGAATCCTATGGTCAGCAGTGTAGTAACCAACACCTGGATCCATTAGGTCCGTGAGAACTGTGAGAACTTGTTAGCATTGATGCACTCGATAATCTGATGTTATATAAGGAAGAGCCACAGTGTAAGTTGACCTATGTTGGCTGTGTGCGTAAGTACTGCAGGCAGGCGGAGTGAATTAGTGAAGGGCGTGCAAGCAGCCAAAGAGAAAGAGTGAACTTCTTCTGATATAGACCAGAGTTGGAAGTTCTAGTAAATTTCTTGTAATTTATATTAATGGTAACACTGTTAATGTTTGAACTCCAGTCATACACCTGAATAACAGCATTAAGTAACAGTCTGCTGTAGAAAAGCATTTTCATAACTTATCATATACATGTACAGCACAATGCAATATTCAATAGCAAGTCACTGCTCAGGTCTTTTGGAATGCTGGAGATTATACGGCCAACTTGGGTAAAACATAAAAAGTCCAGTCATGTAAGATTCTTCTTCGTCAGAAGTTCAACTAAATGAATTAGCAAAGTGCATTATTGTCTACCATTGAGACACGGCATTTGAGCAGTGCACTTTGTGTATTTCGATCATTTGAGAAGAATGTTTATATTTCCTGTGAGGACCCAACAAGGACAACTACTGTAGTCCAAGGAATGAATCATCTTTTTTACCTCTCGCCCTGTTCTCATACGAATCCCAGAATTATTGAGGGCTGAAACTCGTGTGGCATCCGATCACATAGTATGAATATAATTATGTCGTATCAGAAGTTTCAAGTAAATTGGTTAATTCAAATTGAAGAGCAAAAGATTGGTGGACTAATGATAAGATGACAAGAATTTTTTACAGATCTACCTTAGACTTGTAGCAACCAGGATTACCAATTGAAAGTGTTTATTTGTGGCCAAATGCTGCGTTTAAAGTCAAGTGATTTGTGCTCCTCATCCATTCTCTGCCCATTCATGAGATTTTCCATTTTTGTATCAAATGTGATTAGGTGGCTTCACAGTGAAAGCATTTTATGGCTTGGTTGCAGTGCACCATTCTCTATTGTATACACTTGTGCATTAGATTAGGCGCCCTTGTAGCGGTATGGCCGCGTTACGGCGCCATATAAATTGTCGTTATTATTATCCCAGCACATTTGAATTTACTAATTAATGATAATTGTGACCTGTCATCACAAAACCAGTTACAACTTAAAATTAATTATTATTATTGTCTATCTTGTTGATGCTTTATTTATCTTTCCAAAGCTGTTTGCAGTTTTTCTACATCTCACATATAACTGAAGTTACAGAATTTTCAATCTGGCGGTATACATAAACTGCTAGTTGAGAAAAATGCGTGTGAAATTTAGCCTAATTTATATTGACTTTCTCCTTAGAAACAGCTATTTCTGTTGAACCGATTTAAATAAAATTTGACAGCCATGTAGCTTCATGAATTGCAAATGTACTCTACAGATTTGCGAACTAATCTTCATTTCGAAGATTAAGTTCATTAAACGGTAAAAAATTTCTTCCCGTTTGCTTGCATTAGAGTAAGCAAGGTCAAAGCGCCTGTCAAGTCTTTAGGCAACCACGGCAGAAGATTTTGTCACCTGCTCGATGTTTTAGCGCAATTCTAAAATTGTTACAGCTATCAAGGGTCATCTCTGTGCATATAAAATACAGCACAGTTTTATTTTATTAATAGAACAGAAAAACGAGATTTCCTTGCTCAAAACAAGACCAATCACGCTTTTGTATGATTCGATCTGTAAACTAATTAAATATCGCAACAAAAGTAGCGAACTTTTAATAAAATTCTGACTTTCCATCTCGAAATAGATTTAGGGCTCTTAGTGAAAATTAATCTTTACACATTCAGATACGTCTAAGCAATAATTGTATAATGTTATTTCTATTAATTTTTTTTTACTTGTCTTTGCATTAATGTCAATTATAACCGGTTGGAGGTTTCCCATCATTTTTGGTAATTTTCTGCCTTGTGACATTTGCGACGAGCGACTGATTTCGTGCTGGCAGGTCACAATTAATATTGATTGGATCATGTGGGTTACAGAGTTAAATACTCTGCTAACAACATGTCCTCTCTCTCATGTCCTGTCAAGCATGCGAATGCTGTCTATATTTTACTGGTGCTGCTGCTGGCACTTCATGAAATTTATAAACAGCTAAAAGATAAATTTTTTAATGCAGACACTGATGAATTGCATTGTGCAGATTGGCCATGATAACTGGGTGAGAGGCCTCGTGTTCCACCCAAGCGGCAAATACCTTTTGAGTGCATCTGATGACAAGACTGTCAGAGTGTGGGACATTAAGAACAGGCGCAACAATAAGACCTTGGACGCTCATCAGCACTTTGTCACTTCTGTGGGTAAGTAAACGTACAATGAACCGAACAACATCTCAGATTAAACAGATCTTCTGTTGTTAGAGTCATTGCATAATTACGCAACGCTCGAGGGTGGGTGGGGTCATTGAAAACGTTACGTGGGTGAGTGGGTGGGGGAAGCTGAACGCTACGTAACGCCTTTGCCAAAAGTTAAGCTACAATTGAATTTAAAATTGACGTCGAATGACACTTTTGACATGTTGTGATCGAAGTTTAAACTTCGTGACATTGGTGTTAAACTTAACCGAAGTGGGTCCTACATATACAAGGAAGATCCGGCACCAGTTAAATTCCGGGTATGTTTTCCCGTCTCTGTTCTCCCGTTTGTGTAAACCGGAAACTACTGATCAAATTGTTTGGATCTTTGATAGTTAAGCCTTCCGATGGAACAGCGTGGTAGGCCTAATTCTCATTGTATTCTTAGCCAATATCGAAGAACCAATTTGAAGCATATTATGTTTACTTAGTGGACACCAATTTCAAACATATAAAAATTGATGCACAACAATATTAAGCAATAGTTCTATTAATAATTATTAAAGTTCCCAGCCTAAGCAAATAATTAGTTCATCTTAGTTTTGATTAATTAGCCTACTCGGCCATTTTGAGATTATTTAGTCCGTGATACGTTTCGGCAGTGTGTAAACTTTTACTCTTGATACAAAACTTTGAAAATTGCTTTTCAAACATAACTGTCATTTTTATAAATAAAACATTCTGTATATTTTAAGCTTAGCCTGCTGTCGAATTATAATTCACATAGGCTACTAAGCCTAAATTAAATTCGCTATAAAAATATGAATTATAATTGCAAATCATATTTGGATGTCCTGGTATGAATAAGTCAATGTGGGGGACTTTTTTCAAATTCAGAAGAACGCCAGGGCTGTGCTGGTAAAATTTTAGGTGAGTGCACGCTACAGCCGAGAAAATCAGCAGTTCATTTTCACCAGATTTTTTCTTCGTAGTACACTTCCTGCGGTGGAGGATTCGCTAACTCATCGATTTTTTCCTTGATTTTTGCCGTTTTCTTCCTTTTTTATCTTTACTCCTCGGGAGGTAAGTATACGCTGTTTACCCTTTTTTATGGAATTACGTACACGATGCAAATTTTTTTTGGCTTGAGTACACGCTGTATACCCACCCGCTTTTACCCTTATGTACAGCCGTGAAGAATCTTAAATATTTTACAAGCATTGTGACCTTTGTTGATTTTTAGATTTAGTTTTATGGTATAAATAAGTTGTATGATATATTTTGACATCGGAGATTTGTGTATGATGTTATGTTGCTTATAAATGATGTGTTTGTAGATTTTCATAAGATTTGTGTATGATGTTATGTTGCTTATAAATGATGTGTTTGTAGATTTTCATAAGATTTGTGTATGATGTTATGTTGCTTATAAATGATGTGTTTGTAGATTTTCATAAGATGTCTCCCTACATCATCAGCGGAAGTGTCGATCAAACCGTGAAGGTCTGGGAATGTCGCTAATTGCGTTTCGCGTAGGAAGAGTTTCAATTAGATCGGAGAAATTGTTCATGTAGAGTAACATGCAGTGTTTTAAAGCATTCGAGTCCAGCTTCCAAATTACTGAAATTTCGATGTTTTCTAGGCTCTAATGTTTTCCAGCGAGGGTCTTAACAGATTTTGCTTCTGCCATTGTAAAGTTAAATGGCTTTTAATCTGGTGATGTCATCCTTTCTCGCACATATTTAATCTGGCTGTTCTATGAAGTAGTCAGCTTAGAAATTAGGGTTGAAGAGAATTTAATGTATTTATATTCGATAAAGAAATGAATTGTTATTTATTAGGTTATGATATGCTGCATCTGCAGATGTCCAGCTGAGTGTTTTTTATTCACATGGGTGTGTGTGAACCTACGTGGACTTCAGCTTCATGCTGTCTTCTCAAAATGATGTGAACTGATTATGACCAATACATTATTTGATTATAAATTTCCAGTTACAATTTGAAACTCTGCAAATCTGTATAAACACTAAATGCATCTTAGAAGTGTGTAGATTCTAAACAGTTGTTTTTCCAAGAAAATTTGATAGCTGCATTGACGTGGTTTCACCAATTTTATAAGCTGATTTTGCAGACTTCTACTGACGTTTTCGAGAAGCAAGATCTGATTATTTTGTCATATGTGGACAATCAATTCAGTCCCTCAAATGTCATTTGCTTTCCTTCCCATTTACTCACTGATCCAGTCAGAAAGATTTGCCCATTAGGACTTCTGACTGGCCGCTGATGATATCTGGTTTTTCTTCTGTGAAATTGTCATAATATTTGAAACAGGGTTTGTGCATGGAATGTATGAAGATCGTAAGACCTGCAGCCAGATTTTAATTGATTTTAAATATATTCATTGTTGTACAAAATACGTATAGTCTGCCATGTAATGTGTTTATGTGCTTTTGACATTCTGTGTTGTAGTGTAGAAAGCAGTTAAATTAACAAACTTTGTAAAGCTAGGCAGAAGTGACGCTTCAAAGACTTCTGTGTTGGAAATTTCTTTCGTCGATCAGCAAAACTCATATATTGTCTAAGGCTTTGACTTTGATGAGATGTGACTCTTCTGTAGTCCTGCTGCCTCCTCTCCTCTTTCGTTGCATCAGTTCGTTATTCTTCTTCTTTCCTTGCACAGAAGCCAATCGTTGTCATTCGTCGGATTGTTTAGAAGCTGATTGCTGACTTCTTTTCTTGCGCTTGCTTTACTGCCAACCGATATTAAATGTTGCAATGTCATGTGAAGACAACGACGAAGGTTCAGTTGTGCTTAAGACAAAGTTTAACATGCTTGGATTGAAGTAAAATATCTGTCTGCTTTGTCGTTGACTGCTTGTGTGACTGCACTTTTTTCTGTACAGTTTCTTTAGGTTGTTGTGTACAAGTGTTTAATTGTACTTCATCTTTGCATCAGTTACATGCTACTGTTGTACCTGACAATGTGTCAGTGTATTTGTTTTGTGTGTAGATGTTGTGGTTTTGACTTTCTTCATACATGTATAAAATCAAATGAATTTATACCTGTAACCTTGGTTGGTATGAAACGGTTCTTGAGAATTGCCTTCCGCCTGTCAGTGAATCGTTCGGAGAAGAGTAGCAACAAAGATTGTTGTTCCTGTTGAACCTGGAGCAAAGTAACCATGAAATGATAGATGGATAAGTTCATTTGTTGTTGAATGCCGTGCACAAATTCTGGACATTTAACACTGCTGCACTATTGTTGTTGTTATTGTGCAACACACACACGCGCGCGCACACACACACCGAGAGAACGTTCAATACAAAGTGCTTTGTGAGAACATTTCTTCGGTTCTTAGTCAGCATGAAGGAAACGATGATGTTGAGATCAGATGCAACGAACACATTTTGATTAGTTGAAGCCTAAAGCATTTGCTTTTTGACTTCTCTTTCGTTTTTTATGATTGGCATTTATGATTTGCTTAGGAAAATGGTCGCCACCATTATTGTTGTTGCACTGTCAGACTTCGTATATGCATTGATGTTGATTACGACGCACGTCGTAGGTGATGCTGGAGCTTGGATCATCGATTGAACTACTTGTGATTTAAATGCATAATTTTAAGTAGGAGTGGTTTTAAGATGCAAGTAAGATTACATGCATGTATTCTAAAAGTAATGATGACAAGTTCGTTGAGTTGTTGTGCAACTGATATATGGACGTCTGCTATTTTTAGACAGAACTTTCATACTGAAAACGACGTTTCTCATTTAACTGCAATGATTTTCTTGGACTTGTATTGTACGATTCCAGTCTAAGATAATCTATATGATGTCGTTGGTACAGTTTGTGAAGAGAATAATTCTCCTAATGACGTGCATAAAGTTTTCTTCGGAGCGTAATGTAACTGTCTTCATTCTCTTGAAGACAGTTTATTGCTTCAGCCCAAAGAAGAACGGATTATTTTCGAACATTGGCCTACTGACGTCGTTTCTAATCATCACATTTCGTTAAGTGGCCAAAGGCTGTGAGAACATTTTTCGAAGATGTGTCTGCTAGTAACGGATGATTGAGATTTGGGCATTTATGCTACGTGTCATCCGATGATTAGGAGAAAAGGTCATTTATGCTACGTGTCATCCGATGATTAGGAGAAAAGGTCATTTATGCTACGTGTCATCCGATGATTAGGAGAAAAGGTCAATCAACGACCAAGAAGCTATTCTCCATTTTACAATATAATGAGCATTTGGTTTATTGCAACTGTGTGACATTGTGATGCTGAGTATCGCTTATACCACTTAACGTTGAGGTAGTCTACATAATGTTGTCTGATTCATTGCTGATTCTGAGTGATTCGATCTGGGTTTTCAGTTGTAGTGCATCCTACAATGATTTCGTCATGTAGTTATTAGTTACTATGTCTGGCTCGTACAAATACACCACCGTCAATTTTATGCATATCTTCTCATTGTCCATTCTTTTCTCATTAGTTTATCTCGACCTAAATTTGCTTCTTTTTCAGATGCAAGTGTTTCATAAATGATCTTGAATATGTAAATAGCTTTGCCTGATGATTGATGCTGTGATTGCTGTACGCCTTTGCCATTTAGCAGTTAATGTGTTTACCAGTTAATGTGTGTGTGTGTGTGTGTGTGTGTTGTGGTTTAAGGAGGAGGAAGGAGTTCACTTGTATGAATCTCGTTGGATATTCAGTAACAACAAATGCTTTTTAGAGGTACTGCAAACGTAGAGTCATGTAAAGTGTCTTAAGACACGCTTACATGCTGAGAAGCAAATTTACTTTTTTGACTGAAAAGCTGCTAGCATTACAGTCTTATTTGTGACTCTTTTTTGTCACAAAAAAGCAATGATTGCATAGGCCTACTGTAAGGGTGTGTGTTTGATGTGACACTTTTCCCAGATGTTTCCGTTTCATTGCATGTTGTGCTGCTGCAAATTCTGCATTCAAAGATTTCTGTCTGTTTAAGCGTTATGTTAACAGCGTTATCTTGAATCAGCGCTGCAGATTCAAGCAGACGGAATAAGGAATCTGCATAAAGATGCATAACAGTAGCAAGACAACAAATCTATCCATCTATCTGTGCAGTTTATATAGCGCCACTTAAAGATAACTATTCAGAGATGCTCACGACCCAGGCACAGCCAAAGAGGAAAGTCTTGAATGGTTTATAGGAAAAGTTAGACAAGTCCCATCAAAGAGAACGCAGGCCAATGGGAGGCTATTCCAAACAGAGATGCCCACAATCGAAAATGGCTCTGCGTGTATGTGGAACCACACAGTTGCTCCTAGATGTAGAGCACAGCGACCAGAGCAAGTTGAAGTTAAGGTAAAGAGCGCCCGAAGATAGACAAGAGCACAGCTCAGGGCCAGGCGATGGAAGAAACCCTGTAATGGATGTGCTGCTTGACATAGATCTAAACAACAAGAAAGTCCCCCCAAATATGTGTTTAATTCACTATTAACCAAATTTTCTTACATGGTAAAGCTTATGCATCTTATGTTTAAATGCGCAATTTAGTTTTTAGTTGTCGTTTTATGAATACTCGAAATTATTTTGATCAAATTCCAAGTGTAGAGGTCTACAAAATGACACAGTTTGGCCATAATTCCTCTAACAATTCTGGCATTGCCAAATAGACACAATAATACATATAGTAATATTATTAAATATATTATTTTATTAATAATTATTATTATTATTAAAAAACTTGTTTTGGCATGCCTAAACAAAATAAGGAATTCTGTACAAAGATCATAACAGAAAATTGATCGTAGTAAATGTTAAACAAATGCCTAATTGAACATTCGCTCTATTCATTTTTGCGCTTTTCATTGCGCCATTTGGATGGATGGATCCAGAGTTTATGACAACAGCTTAATTTTGACGACGAAGTCTGTTGATGTCGACAGAAATTGTTTAACTATAGTATCAGGGAGTGACGTGTCGGTTAGGATCAGGTTAGGCGTCGTGAGTTCAGTTAAGGCTGAGGTTAGGCATGGTGAGGGTCAGTTAAGGCTCAGGTTAGGCATGGTGAGGGTCAGTTAAGGCATGGTGAGGGTCAGTTAAGGCTCAGGTTAGGCATGGTGAGGGTCAGTTAAGGCTCAGGTTAGGCATGGTGAGGGTCAGTTAAGGCTCAGGTTAGGCATGGTGAGGGTTGGTTAGGTCGATTGCGGTGCACTATTCCGAGGGTCCACTGTTCCGAGGATCCACTATTCCAGGGTCCGCTATTCTGGGGGTTGTACTGTTATATGCCTATTATGATAAATTCATTCTTTCATTCGAGTAGGCCTATTTATATAGCACCTCCTGGAGAAAAACTACTCAGAGGTGCTCCTGACTCCAGCACGGCCAAAAAGAACAGTTTTCAAGTGTTCCTTGATCACTGTCCTTCAGCGAACGGAAGTGAGGCAGACAAGCTGTGTATTAAGCTATTTTCTGATTTTAAATTGTAATCTCCAAACTCCTGAAGCTTGGGGATTGTTAGTCAATGGATTGATTTGAGGATGGGAGTGATGTGAATGCAGTTTAGCCAGGACTGAAAGTGATTTGAAAAAATTGCCGGGTCTCTTTCGCCCAGAGGGTGCTAGGTATATGTGTTTATTCAAGTGCCAAAAAAATTGATGCCGGGTCTGAGACCCGGACAGACCCGGCTCACTTTCAGCCCTGAGTTTAGCTATAGGCTATTGGGACTATTTGCAATATTTACTAAGCTATTTGTTTCGTTTAAAGTGAGAAAGTATTAATTTGATGATCGTTTGGACTACAGTACTACACCTATCTGCAAATATCATGGAAATGCACCACGAAACAGCAGAAATTATTAAAAGACTTCAAATACAGCTCCTCAAATACAATACTTGGATTCGATTCAAGCCTTTCATTAAGAACTATCAATAATTTACCGAAATTCTTCTACAGACAATTTCCACAGACAATTTCTTCAATGAACCATTTTCTTTAAATTCAATTCTTCACTTCAAGCACCTCATCCAGAACAGCCAAGAAACTGCATGAGCTCTTCAAATAGATTCTTTCCACAGTAGCCAAAAAATGTGAATTCTTCAAGTAATTCTTCATTTCCAGAACACTGGACATCAATTCGTCAACAAGAAATTCTGTAATTAGGCCTACAGCCAAAATTCAAGTATAAATCTTCAACAACCAGGAAATTCTTTGAATTCAAGTATAAAACCTCAACACCAGAAAAATCTTCAAATTCAAGTATAATTCTTCATCCAGAACAACCAAGAAAGTACAACTCTTCAACTACAAAGCCTTCCAAAATTCAAGCATAGGCCTACTTCTATGTGTCAAAGGTTAACCATAGCCCTAACACAACACTAACCCTAACCTTAAACTATATGCTAACTAGGGGGTAATATAATCAAAGACCATAGAGTAACTTAACACATTGGCCGCCAAGGACGAGTTAACTCGTCCTTCAAAAGATTACGCACACGCCAGGGACGAGTTAACTCGTCCTTCAGGGAACTGTTGTTATTTAATCATAACGCGTTTCAATAAGACATCAAAAATGGGGGAAAATAAATTTCAGCCCTTTTCCCAGATGGGTTGGGTCATGTGGGGTATGGTGCGGCGGAGTTGGGGTATGGATCGGTGATTTGGGGCCGGGTTGGGGGCAGGCGGTCTGAGTGAAAACAAAGTGAAACATTATTTTCCATGGTTTTCATAAGTTGAGCACTTTGCGAGGTGAGGTGGGGTGGGGGTGGAGGATAGAATGCGGCGGGTTCGATTTTGGGTGGACTCGGAAATTTGGGGGGGGGATTTTTTGGAAAATTTTTGGGGGGGAATTTTTTCCCGAAAACCAAAATTTCACGGGTGGCGTACCGGCAGAGGTCCGATTTTGGGTGAACTCGGGGAAATTTTGGGGGGAACTTTTTGGGAAAATTTGGGGGGGGAATTTTTTGGGAAATTTTGGGGGGAATTTTTTCCCCGAAAACCAAAATTTCACAGGTGGCGTACCGGTAGAGTTCCGATTTTGGGTGGACTAGAAAAATTTTGGGGGAGAATTTTTCGGGAAATTTTGGGGGCAATTTTTTTCCGAAAAACACAATTTTACGGGTGGCGCCCCGGTGGAGGTTCGATTTTGGGTGGACTCGGAATATTTGAGGGGGGGGAATTTTGTCTCGGAAAATAAAAATTTCACGTGTGGCGTACCGGTGGGGTCGGAGTTAGTGGGGGCGTGGTGTGGAGTGGGGTGTGAGGGGAAATTTGGGGAGGAATTTTTTTCCCGAAAACCACATGCAATTTCCTCGAGTGGCGTACTGATGGAGGTCGGAGTTAGTGGTGGCGTGTTGTGGGGGAGGTGGAGAAGGGGTGGGGGAAATTTTGGGGGATTTTCCCCCGAAAACTCATATTTCTCGGATGGCCTACCGTTGGATGTCGGAGTGTGGTGGTGGGTGTGGTGGGGTTGTGGCCGGAACGGGTCGAATCCTAAATTTCTCGGGCAACGCCGGGTACTCCAGCTAGTATGTTGATAATTTTGTGACTTTGGCTTGGCGTAGCGGTAATAATAGTCGTGGCGGTCAATGTGTTAAAGGTCTTTGATATAATTATCTCAACTCTAACCCCCGGAATAGCGGACCCTCGGAATAGTGGGCGGGTACCGTTAGGTCAGTGCACTGGTTCCCAACCTTTTTTGCCTTTAGGGCCACTTTTCTAAGTTGGAAGACACGAGGGCCACTTTTTCTTAGTTGAAGGACATTGGGGGTGGAGGTCACAAGGCTAAAATTTAACTAACTAAAAGCAGAAATAATTGTTTTAATTGATTAAAACTAGAATGTTTGGTGCTATTTATGGACGCCAAAATAGAATAATTTGTAATAGAATAAATGTTTTCTATTCTGTCCAAATTGTTAATTTTTTCATATATTTTTGCTAATTATTTGAGAGATGAGGGCCATTTTCTTAGGCCTGGCGGGCCACTTTTGGCCCGCGGGCCACGGGTTGGGAACCGCTGCGTTAGGTCATATTATACGTCGTGAGGGTCGGTTAGGTTTAGTGTCGTCATTCGGTCCACGATACTATAGTTTTGACTCTCATAATAATTCTATATAGTCTTGTGGTTAAGGAATCATAATTGTTATAAAGTTTTCCAAAAAGTCCTACATCATGGTAGAGGATTATAATCGCCAGAGATCGAGCACACTCCGAACATATACGGAGCAGTATTGGAACAGGCTCCTACGATTGAAAATGAAAATCTGGAACAGATTTTGACCAGAAGCGGAAGTCGCTTGAATGGAGTTATTATACCGGCAGATACAGCCGCCTGCATAAACCATAGATGCATAAACGCACGCATAATAACGACAATTGTAATCTCTTTATTCAACAATCCGGTTGACAGAACGCAACCGGTTAAACCGTTACAGTGTACAATTATGCAGTTTTAAACAATTCACAAAAACGGAGATCACAGAATACACAAACCTTAACTATACTAACTGAGCCGACAGCCTGCAATACATTGCAGTCAGCTGGCTATAGTAATGTGGCGAAATTGGGGTCCCCTTGCCCCACTCCGCCAGCTGTGTTTCCCCTGGGTGGTCTCGGTGGCCTCCTGGCCTTCCCGCTATGATCGGCCTCTTGGTTTTCCCGCCGTAATTAGCCTCCCGGCCTCCCGTGATAGCCGCTTGATTGGCCTCCCTGCCTTCGGCGGCAGTATCCTTTGATGTAGAGAGGCAGCCTCTCAGCCTCCCACGCTCCCCCCGCGGCGGTGTACTTTGATGTAGTCGGCCGCTTGTAATTGGCCTCCCTGCCTTCGGCGGCAGTATTCTTTGATGTAGAGAGGCAGCCTCTCAGCCTCCCACGCTCCCCCCGCGGCGGTGTCGTGTGATGTAGTCGGCCTCTTGTAATTGGCCTCCCTGCCTTCGGCGGCAGTATTCTTTGATGTAGGAAGGCTGCCTCTCGGCCCCCCGCGGCAGCGCCTTTGATGTGGGTGGTCTCTCTGAATTGGCCTTCCGAGTTTAAGTGGCCTCTCTGAATTGGCCTCCCGAGATTATCCCACGGCCTCCCGAGGTTTGGCGCGCGGCCTTCCGAGGCTTAGCCTACGGCCTCCCGAGGCTTAGCCCACGGCCTCCCGTGTTTTGGGACCCTGGTTCCCCCCTCTCTTTTCGGGTATATAAGGGAGCCCGTTGCTACGTGCAGCGAGTCATCGAGAGGCTCGAAGCTAGTCAGTCGTTAAGCTAGACGAGGCCAGTAGTAAGCTAGCACGCAGTAGAGATAAGTGAAGTAGTCAGTCGTTGAAGTGAATCGTATGGTCGTGCAGCAGTGTGTAGTGATCGCTTCAATAAACTGTGTTTCTTTCTCCATCGTCGTTGTGTCTGTTGGACTGGGCGAATCGACCGGAAGCACTGCACTACCTTCGAAAGACGACGAAGGCGGACTCGCGTCTCCCTCCTGAGACGACACGCGGACATATTTGGGCTGGCACCCGTCGCCTCCTGAAACGGTGCTGCAGCAGCATTTTCATTTTTTCCGCCACACTGGTACCAAGCAAGTGGGGCTGTGTGGTTGCTCCTGATCGACATTCGCAGATCGACCGACGATGGAAGAAGACGAGGAAGTCACAGTCGCCTACCCTGCTGGAGGATTCGCCGACCTACGAACGAACGTCTCCACGCCATTAGCGACGAGAGCGCAATGGCAGAGCAGCGGACCGACCGGAGCCGTATGATCGAGGAGCTGCGGAGACCGACGAGGACGACCTACCGTGAGACGACTGACGACCGGGAGACTTCCCTGAGAATGCTGGAGACTACTGGAGGACGGCCGTGGACTCGACCGCCTCCGATGAAGCCGGGAAAATTTGACGGCACGGGATCGCTGGAGTCGTTCCTGGTGCAGTTCGAAGTCTGCGCCCGCCACAACCAATGGACGGCCGCTGACCGGGTCGACTACCTTCGATGCAGCCTGGAGAAAGCCGCCACGCAGCTACTGTGGGACTTCGGTGCCCGACCGAACGTTGGCTACGAGGAGCTTGTCGAACGTCTTCGACAGAGGTATGGAACGGAGGGCCAGGCGGAAAGCTTCCGCGCTCAGCTTTATTACAGACGCCAGCGTTCCGAGGAGACTTTGAGCGACCTGCTACACGACATTCGTCGCCTTGTCGTGTTGGCGTATCCGGTGCCTTCGAACGAGACCACGGAGATCATCGCCAAGGATGCTTTCCTTGAGGCGTTGAGCGACAGGGAACTGTCACTCAAAGTACGTGAACGGGAGCCCAAGAACCTGGACGAGGCCTACAGGACGGTGCTTCGTCTGGACGCCTACCAACGGACGAACGGCTCTGATGATCGACGGAGGCCTTCCAACCGCGTCAGGAGTACTCAGGAGTCTGACGTGAGTAATCAGATCCAGTCGACGCTCGACCGATTCCTGGAGGCTCAACGTGCCGAGCAACGACGCTGGCAGGAAGATATGGAGAGACGGATCGATCGCCAGTTCCAGGAGCTGCGGAACCGAGCTTCAACCGACGACGATCTGGGGCGTAACGGTCGCCCCGGAAGCCGCAACGCCGACAACCGAGACCAGGAGCGCTCGAGACGGAGCGTGACCTGCTACAACTGCAACCGCGCAGGCCACGTTAGTCGGAACTGCCGCCAGCCACGTCGCCCCTTCGAGCGCCGGAACGACGACGAGACGACCGGAACGGAAGCGCCAGCGCCTCTGGTGAACCATACGACGCGTTCCAGATTGCCGGACCGAGCCAGCAGCAACGCAGTCTACATTCGAGGGAGCATCAACGGACGACAGCAGATGTGTTTGATCGACACGGGATCGGAGGTCAGCCTGATTCCAGCTACGATCGTCGAAGGGTTAGCACTGCAATCTTGCTCTCGTTTTCTGATGGCTGCAAATAGCACTAATATTAATGTCCTTGGGGAGGTCCGTTTGCCCATTATGGTACGCGATGGATTTGAAGTTTCCACTGTGTTTTTGGTATCTGACCAAATTACTGAGCCCATGCTAGGTATGGATTGGCTTCGGGAACACCGCTGTAGGATTGGCTTTGGTAACGGTGCACTGTTTTTAGGTCGTAGACGGATACCCCTCGTAAAAGGGAATGGGTCTATGTGGTGCCGTAGGGTGATAATCGCTGAAGAGGTTGTAGTGCCTCCTAAATGCGAGAGCGAAGTCCCTGTTAAGACGCTGTATGGGGATTTGACTACTAGAGCGCCTGTCGATGAGATTTCACCCCGCGATATGCTAATGGTAGATTTACCGGAGGAGGTTCCCTCCGAGATTCGGGAGCGTTTGGATAAATTGCTTCTTGATTATCAGGACGTAAGTAGAACGACTGCCGCTATGCATAGAATTGAGACAGACGAGACACAGCCCGTTAGACAGCCGTTGAGACGCCATCTTTTGCCGCACAGGACCGCAATTGATAGGGAATTGGACAGTAGGTTAAATGGCGAACTAATTGAATCTGTAGCGAGTGGGTGGGTTACTGACGTAAGCGCCATTGTGTCTTGCTCAGACGATCGACTGACGGAGAAATCGCTTAAAGCCCTAGGTTTTAGGTTTGGCGGTTTCCCTCGTAGAATGAAGTGACCAACGACTGTAGGCGGTTCAAGTAAGCATCTGTCGGCCAATGGGCGTTGATTTCATTTTGGTTTACACATCTTACAAGCATAGGCTGCTGAATTTAATTATATGCATAGCCTAGGCAACATCGTCCGCTTTGTGGAATGGAGGCGAGGCGCAGGGACGGTCGGTCGATCGGTGGTAGCCCCCACCCTAGGCCCTTCACCCTCCCTCTGGCCCTCTAGCGGTCGGACGGATGGATGGAGATGCATCGCTAGTGCAGACTAGACCCGACAGGGCATACCCCGTACAGGCCCTACCTCGATCAATTGACCACTTGTATATATATAACCGAGCTGTGGGTCGACTAATTTGTGTATACGAAAGCCAGCTAAGCTGGCTAGAGGTCATAACTGTACTTCTAGAATGTATACAAGTTGTTCCAATTATCCAAATTTACCCCCCCCCCCATACACTCATATTACTATGGAGTTCATTGCTATGAAGATACTTACAGGGTTGAGAAACAAGTCTGTAGTTTCTATATGCGATTAGATTGCCATGAACAAATACGAACTTACTATTGTGGTAGATGGCGATCAAGAGGAAGCCATACGGGCATTTTTTGCTCACAACAACTGGAATTTTGAAAAAATTGGTAATTATGAAGACGATGCGTATATATATATATATATATATATATATATATATACTGAAATTGTATAAATTGTTTTGTGTGGTGAACCCTGTACAAGTAGGCCCTATTGTTCTTCAGGTAGCGCTATACGTGCGCAAATAAGATTGAACTAAGATTTATAAATATTAAATTAAATTGCATTTATTATCCTTGCAAATATTTAGCTCAAACCATGCTATAGAAATACATAGTAATAATAACATCAGCAATGTTAGTATAATGACAACTGATGTGAACAGCAGTAACAGCAGTAATGATAATAAATGGCCAATTAAAAATGTAATTATTAAAATTACCATGATTATTATTATTACGATATGTAATAAGACAATAAACATATGCATAACCCAGCTAAGCTGTCGTTCAAGTCAAGTCGAAAGAGCTAATTGTATGTTGATGACATTATAAATATATCTCCAACCAATCGAAACTGCCTTTGTTCCAATTGCAGAGTTGGAACCACCAAAGAGAAGAAAATCTTGTATGGATGCCGCTTCGAAGGAGGTCTTGGTCGCGTCCAATGGAAATAGTACAGAGTCAGAAATTGAGGCTCAAAACAGTCATGACATTCAAGTGTCAGCTGATCATTTGCAGCTGCAGGGTGAAAATCATCAATCGGAAGGCGCCTGTCCTCTTTGTTTTCTCTCTCCGTGCGTGGGTTCTGCATCTCCAGGTTGGCTTGGCGGAGGACAAGCAGCGCATGCAGCTAACAGTCCAATACGAAGAGTAATTTATGGAAAATATTGGAAGATCATTTGCAACTTGGGTGGGTGGACGAGCCCATTATATCTGGCCAAGAAACTAACGGAATCGAACGGTGTACTTCATATGCGGGAAATAATGCCAGATTGCGTAGTGCGAAAAGTGAGATCGTTGTATCCGAATCCAACAGGCACGCCTTACATGGGCCACAAGTGGGAGTAACATTGATACTTTGGATAATTCGCCGGACTTTGTTTAGACAGAGAGATTTTTATTGTACACTTACTTTCTGACATAAAGCAGAATTTTATCGATTGTGAGCTGCTTATGTACACCTGTCATAGCTATGATTCAATGTAACATAACATTCCCCCATTTTAAATTTATATAGCGCCTCTTCAAGATTCCTACTCAGAGGTGGATTTAAACCTGAATTGCCCTCAATTGCTCGGCGCCACACGAAAACCACGTTACGGAGACTAGGTTTTTCATAAGTGCTATGTCAAATCAATTTTGCAATGGCCACAGTCCCTTGTCCGTTCAATCTTCTTTTTTTTCTTGCTTGGATTAGGACCTCGTTGAGGGGGGGTAAGCCACAGATTCATTTTTATACAGATTGGAGCATCTTGTTACAGATCGGATGCCCTTCGTGGCATCAACCACAGTTTTCCGCTGTGGACCTAGTCTTGGTGATGAACACATGCCCGCTAGGCAGAGGGTCATCAGGCTTATTTAAATTGAGTCATGTGCTCCCATGTCACAAGGCTGTTATTGGATATTTGCAGCTTTTAGTTGTCAAGCAAAATGCCACTCTTTTTCTACAGTGTGCCCTACTAGCCTTGCCGCTGTTGGTCCGCGACTGCTTATTCGTCAGATATAACCCTGCTTATTTCGCAGCTGACCTCTATTTCTAGAGGTCGTTCCACTATCCGCCACCTGTGGACGCGTGTGATAGCAGTCAGCTCTGCCACACATCAGCTCTGCCACACATCTCTCTGTCCTATGCCAGGCCAAAATCCGGGGAGGTCAAGCAGAGTAGACAGCAGAATGCTAAGGTGGTTATGTGTAATGACGGTTGATGGTTATGTAGCACTGATATGTTTGATTTTAGTGTATCATACAATATTGTCACAGCTCTTACGGTTATTCTACTGTGTAGGGTGCATTGCTTTCATTTGAAAAGCTCTCACTGTCTCCTAATTGGTCGTCATCGGATTCGTCCGAAGAGATTTCACTCTGGCAGGTTTCCTTATCTGCAGAAGTTTCTGTCACAGACTCCGATATTGCCAGTGGTGTAGTGGGGCGGGGACGCGGGGGGACGCCGTCCCCCCACTTTTTGCAAAATTCTTGCAAGATTGCACTTTTTGCTACAGTTTCTACTTCAATTTTCCAGGCGTCCCCCCACTTCAATTTCCAGGCGTCCCCCCACTTCATTTTTTAGGACTACACCACTGGATATTGCTTTAGATGCTGACCACACGGCAATGTACAAATTCCAAATGTTCTCAACAAATACGTAGGTCTTGCGCCGATACACTTTTTTCCCGATTTGGCGACGTGGGTTTTTCGAACGAACAGTCGTGCATATAGACGTGTATGGTCTGTCGACGTGTTCGTTCCAGTCCAAGACAGCCAGATTGCTCCGCAGCTCGTACATTAAATTCCCGTAGTGTATCCGTTTATCCAGATAGATCAGACAAACGTTATTAAAACTTTCCACATAAAATGTGTCGTGGCCTTTGACATAATCTTCAGCGTGCTTGTACACTACCAACGACCGAAGAAAGTCCTGGAGCATTGTAATTGCAGCCTCATTTGAAACAATTCGAACTTCAATCATATGCCCCGGCTCTTTGCAGTGGGAAGTTTCATGGCACTTGCTGTGGTTGTTCTGAAAATGAGGGATGCATGATTCTATGAGCTTACGCAGGGTTTGGGCATCTCCATTGCAATTGTCCATACACCAATAGACGTGGTTTCGAATGGCAGCACCCTTGTCAGAAAGCTCGGGATGCCATGTTTTTCCAATGTTTTTTTGTGCTCCTTGCCCAATTTTTTTCACCCCGGCTGTTATAGGACGGGTGCAGTGCCAGCGGTCATTGGAATTCCTGGCTTGCTTCCTCTCACGTAGGCGCTTGTTGATTGTCATGTTTCGATCATGCACATGATGGGCAACTTTAATGTTGCTGAGATCCAGGCTCTCGTACATCCTGTCGAATCCCACTGCCTCGTGACGCTGTGAACAGTTATCATCATTCCCGTTAATGTGTTGAATATCAACGACTTTGTGAGTTTTCAACCCGATAGCAACATGGTCGGTGTGATAACTATTTCGTCTACAATGATGTCGTGCGTCAGTCATTATAGAGATAGCTCCATCAGGCGACAGTGAAGACTCCTGCGCTCTAGCGCCAAATATAGATTGCTTTCGCAGGTTCTCAGAAATGGCACTAAATGTAACCATATTCCTCCTGCGGAAAAGGTCTGACAATAGTCCAAACCGACTGAAGTCGCTAAAGCGCTCGTACTGTATGGGTGTCATACCAGAGGCCAGGTAGCTCAACATCACTCGGTGGTTGACTTCAAATTCCTTCCGCTCGCTGTCTATTGTGGATGAGGAACTCCACTGAAGGGAGTGTTTTTTCGCACACTCCATATCCACCGACAGCACATGACCACTGTCTGTCCATGACTTCACTGAATACGGCGTCACACATGTGGATGAATGTTGTGAGATTGTGTCGATCAACTGGGCAATGCTGGAGCACTGCCCAACAAAATTCTCATGTGCAGTCTCCAAAGCTGTTGCTGGAGCTGCTGATATTGCTGCTGTGACAGATGCTGGATCAGTCAGTGAAGTTGATTCACTTACTTCTTCCGTGACTGAAGACATCGTGAGTGTCTGCTGCGGATGTTGAGTTGCAGAAGAGAGCTTATTGGTGTCAACATCCATTATGACTTTCACCAGAACTTCTCTCAAACTTTTTACTCCCAACGCCAAGCGAATGTCCTCACATTTTTGCTCAAATTTAAGTTTATCACTGTCGGTTGTAAAAGTTAATTCAAAATGTTTCCTTACAGAAACGTAAGGGTAGCTATAACTCTTGGTAGATCCATCAGACAACCGTTTTTTAAATGTTCGCATGTTGCCAACTGCAACACCTGAAGTCGGTGTCGTTGGTACAGCGTAGTCTCCATCCATCTTTGGAAATAGTTCGATATAATGATACTAAAATATGTCCACTAACGAAATACAATGTTATACTACTATAAGGTCCACTACTGAAATAAGATAATAATATAATATACAGACACGAGATATAAGCTGTATCGACTATGCGATTTAAAATGGCTATGAAGTGAAGAAATTACGAAGCTCAACTCTGCTGCAGCGAAATTCAAACTAGAATGAGTACTGCAAACCAAGACTCAATTGTGAAAGGACATTTCCTAAGTTCATTTCCTAAGTTCATTAGCATAATTTGGCATGTGACCTAGTCTCTCTTCCTTAGGCTGTATATTAGCATCTGATATATTACTGGTGCAAATTCTTAGAATATGAAATACAGCTTACACTTGGCAGCTGAGGGACCAAATATAAACAATCCTACAGACTACAAGGTGACTGAATAGGGAGACGAACGTCTGTTACAGCATGAAGTGTCAGCTGAGAGCCGATTTAGTGCCCTGGGGAGCCTTCATCGCAGTCTATTGTCTTTAGTGTTCCGGGTATAATAAGGCAACGGTGACAGCATCAACAGCTGGCATTTATATACAGGTTTACGACCCAAAGCTCGGTTATATATACAAGTGGTCAATTGATCGGGGTAGGCCAGAGGGAGTGTGAAGGGCCTAGGGTGGGGGCTACCACCGATCGACCGACCGTCCCTGCGCCTCGCCTCCATTCCACAAAGCGGACGATGTTGCCTAGGCTATGCATATAATTAAATTCAGCAGCCTATGCTTGTAAGATGTGTAAACCAAAATGAAATCAACGCCCATTGGCCGACAGATGCTTACTTGAACCGCCTACAGTCGTTGGTCACTTCATTCTACGAGGGAAACCGCCAAACCTAAAACCTAGGGCTTTAAGTTAGCGCTTAGAAAAGTAAAGTTACCGGGACGGTCTAGTGTGTATCGGGGTAGTTGTGTTAAGAGTGTCCCGGGTAGAGGTACGCCCTGTAGTCGCTTACATACGCCCGTTATACAGCCACGGGTGGGACTAGCGGTGGTTAATTTGGGTACACTCCCCTTGGGGAGGGGCCTAATGCAGCCATTCGGAAGTTCGAGACGAGGCCTGGACCCTCCTCGTGGCCGCCTGTTGACGGAGAACGACCGTTCATCCCACCTGTTCGACGCGCGGCAGATGACGTCAGCTGCTGCCGCTGGCCATCAGGATGGACCTGACGAGGCGGTCGGACCTATGCCGCCTTCGCGTTCCCGCCCAAGCGACGTGGACGGTGAAACTATGGCCCAAGACGCCGACCGGGCGGAACGGCGCCCCAAGCGAACTGTACGCCGACCCGCCCGTTATCAGTAACGACAGTTGATGAGGACGATTGAGTCTACTGGAACACTGGACGGTGGTGAGACTGTTGAACTGACTGTATAAAACATTTGTGTACGATCATGCGTTTAATCCCACTGCGAGAAAGGGGATGATTAATTGTTAACGTCACGTTAGTTAAGAGTTACGTGTTCAGTTTGGTCGAGAAACGACCTGAATCGATGTTGTTCGAAGTTGTCCCGTGAGGACTCATTCCTGTATTCGTGTTGCCTCATGGCACATTGTGTTATTTTGAACTGTTCTGTATTCGTGTTGCCACTGAGTGCAATGCGTGTCTTGAACTGTCGTGTCGGGAACTACAAGGACTGTTATTGTTCCATCGCATTGGTTAATTGAGAGACTCATTAGAAACGTCATGGACTCTGTTTAGGCCCGTTGGCCGCGTTTATTGTTAAAAAATGAGGACATTTTGTTTAGCGTGGAGGGGGGAGGATTGTGGCGAAATTGGGGTCCCTTGCCCCACTCCGCCAGCTGTGTTTCCCCTGGGTGGTCTCGGTGGCCTCCTGGCCTTCCCGCTATGATCGGCCTCTTGGTTTTCCCGCCGTAATTAGCCTCCCGGCCTCCCGTGATAGCCGCTTGATTGGCCTCCCTGCCTTCGGCGGCAGTATCCTTTGATGTAGAGAGGCAGCCTCTCAGCCTCCCACGCTCCCCCGCGGCGGTGTACTTTGATGTAGTCGGCCGCTTGTAATTGGCCTCCCTGCCTTCGGCGGCAGTATTCTTTGATGTAGAGAGGCAGCCTCTCAGCCTCCCACGCTCCCCCCGCGGCGGTGTCGTGTGATGTAGTCGGCCTCTTGTAATTGGCCTCCCTGCCTTCGGCGGCAGTATTCTTTGATGTAGGAAGGCTGCCTCTCGGCCCCCCGCGGCAGCGCCTTTGATGTGGGTGGTCTCTCTGAATTGGCCTTCCGAGTTTAAGTGGCCTCTCTGAATTGGCCTCCCGAGATTATCCCACGGCCTCCCGAGGTTTGGCGCGCGGCCTTCCGAGGCTTAGCCTACGGCCTCCCGAGGCTTAGCCCACGGCCTCCCGTGTTTTGGGACCCTGGTTCCCCCCCTCTCTTTTCGGGTATATAAGGGAGCCCGTTGCTACGTGCAGCGAGTCATCGAGAGGCTCGAAGCTAGTCAGTCGTTAAGCTAGACGAGGCCAGTAGTAAGCTAGCACGCAGTAGAGATAAGTGAAGTAGTCAGTCGTTGAAGTGAATCGTATGGTCGTGCAGCAGTGTGTAGTGATCGCTTCAATAAACTGTGTTTCTTTCTCCATCGTCGTTGTGTCTGTTGGACTGGGCGAATCGACCGGAAGCACTGCACTACCTTCGAAAGACGACGAAGGCGGACTCGCGTCTCCCTCCTGAGACGACACGCGGACATATTTGGGCTGGCACCCGTCGCCTCCTGAAACGGTGCTGCAGCAGCATTTCGATTTTTTCCGCCACAGTAACAGTTTAGCCTTGATCTGTGGGTAATTGATTTAATGGAGTCAAGCCTTCGATGGGGAGTCGATCAAAGGCTTAAGGCAGAGGGATGAAAAGAAAAAGCTTGACTCCAACCCTCACCCCCCGCAAATAATTAATTTCAGTGATTTATATAGCATCCCGTCACGAACTCTACTCAGAGACGCTCCCAGACAGACGAACTTATAGCTGAGAAAGCACGGCGCTGACCGGTTGGGGTTCCAACACGAGGGAGCTCCCCACTCGAGGCAGAGCGAGGGGATCTGCTATCTAGGACAACGGATCCACAGTCTCACACTATAGGCCTACATATATACAACAGAGCTCACATTATATAGGACGGAGCATAGCCAATAAGACCTATACAATCCCAGACCAGTGCAACAATTCTGTACTCGATGCGCTGGGATACAGAGAAATGAGAATCGCACATTAATCTATCTATAAGAAAACAAGGGTGAAATGTTGGCTAGGGAAGGCATCCGGGTGAATGGTTTTCATTGTACAAACGACTTTCATCAAGTGCCTGTCTCTTTAGCAGCTTATAGCCTATGTAGGCCTATATGTATGCACGTGCGTGTATTACGGTGTATACCTATGCATTGTGTAAGTAGGCCTATGTAGAGTTTTTTTAAATTATTTAATAAGTGTAAGCATCTGCAGTTTAATACCTTTCTGTCCCAAAATAAGTGATCGCATGAGGGCGTTAGTATTTACTTAACAGAATATTATGATAGTCTTGTTGAGATAAATGATCTGTGGCTGAGCGACGAAGGTCAGTTCGTGCGTTGCATGTATCGCATGTAGCGGCGTCGGATCGAGTGCTGTCTGTAGGTCGATCGTTGTCCGATTAATATTGACGAAATATCATCATAAGCCAGCACTTGCGAAAGTGTTAAGAAACAGGTGAGATTGAGAGATAAATTAGTTCCGGGTTATCTAAGTTAAATAAATTGTTGAGCCTGTTATCTAGCTATTGAACGCACATCTGAGTTTAACGTTTAGGCCATAGACATTGATTTTTGCGGTGAATTTGAGTCTAGGACTTTTATCTATTACAGCCAGTGTGAGAATTGTGGAAAAATAACTGGGGGGGGGGTTGGCCTATGATAAACTTGGAATTGTGGTGTGAAAAACAGAGTTTACTGTGGGGCACTAAGAAAGACTGGGGGGTTGAAACCCTCCCCCCCCCGGCAATTCTCATCCTGATTACAGCTAGGCTGAAGTTCCAAATGAGTCTTTCGTTTTTACACGGAGTGTTCGAGTGATTAGATCGTAAATAGTCTTATGTAGTAAAGCATAGAAGACCAGTTATTATTAGTCTACAATGAAACTGAAAGCAAGATGAGGCCTTTCGGTGCGAAATCCAAATCTTCCGTCAATGACGAAGATAAATCTTCTGCGGCAGAAAATTCCGTCGCAGAAGCAAGGTCGCATCAAGGCTAGTATAGTATAGTATAGTGCGGGCTCGGGTGCTGTGATAATCTTCTGGGCCACCACATAATTATACCATGTTTATAATGAGTGAATTGCTTAAGGATGCTTTTTCTGGGGTGTATTTGTTAATAAGAAAGGTAATCTACCCTTTTAGCGTCGGTAATTATTCGCTAGTTGCAGCATTGCTATTTTTAATCAATCCAATGTCTAGTTTGGTGAAAATACTTTTCATCGATCCAGCTTCTGTTTAGGCAATAATTAGTCTGATCAATCCCGCTTCTATTTCGTCAGCAAATACTTTTCATCAATATAACTTTTATTTAATTCAAAATTATTGTTCATCAATCCAGCTTCAATTTCAGCAGGATTGTTTTCATTAATCTCGCTTCTATTTCATGCAAATTATTTTCATCAATCCGACTTCTATTTATCAATAATTATTTTCCTCAAACCGACTTGTGTTCGACCAACGCTAAAACCCATGCAATGGCGAATAATTACCGACCCTAAACGGGTAGATTACCAAATAGCTTCAGACACTAGTTTTAGAGCCGCTCCTAGCGTGAAGAACCCCTTCAAAGTCTAAGTCTTAAGACAACGGGCAGCAGCAGTAATGGCCCCATAATAAGATCTGAGCACGAGTTATATAAGCAAGAAGGCCATTCCACAGCAATGGGCAGGGTATGAATATTCAGGGGTTGGGGGCTCAACCCCAGTCTTTCTTAGAGTCCCATAGTAAAGTTTTGTTTTTCATGGTGTCGGCCCGCTATTCCGAGGTCCACCATTCCAAAGGTCCACTATTCCGAATATCCGCTATATTTTGTTCGTTATCCTTGGTGGTTAGCCAGGTTAGGGTTACGGTGGGTTAGGGTTAGTTAGGGTTGGGTTAGGGTTGGTTGGGATAGGGTTAGGGTTATGTTTAGGGTTAGGGTTATGGTTAGGGTTGGGGTGAGTTAGGATTATAGTTAGGTTTCGGTTTAGGGTTTGGAATAGTGGACCCAAACCGTTTTTCACACCTCCATTTTAAGTGAATCATAGTCCAACCCCCCCTCCAGTTATTTTTCCACAATTCTCAAACTGGCAGTGGGCCAACAGAAGTATAGGCACCATGCTGGGCTATGGCAGTCCAAGACCTTGATACAAGAAGACCATCTTGCTTTAAAGAGTGGCTTACCAGGACATTACTGGAGTCTGCAAAAAGTAATTGATGTTATATTTTGTTTGACCTGAAAATAAGAAGAGGAACTTATGAGAGACATGGACCACGAGAAAAGAGGATGACTCCCATAAAAAGATGGAGCCTTAGAAATGTGTACATGGAGAACAATGAAGAAAATCAGCTGTATGTAACATTCAACAATTTAGCAAATGAAAAGTGATGGGAATGATCAGAGAAGTAATGACTCTCTCAAAAGAGAGACAAAGGGAGTTGATAGGACACCGACTGAGAACAGACTCACTGCTAAGAATGGTTTGAAGGAAATATGAAGCGAACAATAGGAGGATCATGACAAATGATGCTGGATTATGGTAAATGCATATATGGAACTCTTGAAGAAGAGGCCAACAATGGCAATGTCAGGTATTTGAACTTGCCTTGGGTGCATTGACTGGAGATGATAAACTAGGGTTTCAGAAATTAAGAGTTGGCCAATTACATAATTATCTTCTAACTTTGTTTTTCTTATTTTAAGAGGAGGGTGAAAATGATGACCTGCATAGCCTAGTTTAAAATACGACATCACTGTTGAAAGGTCATACTTCCCAAAGATAAAATACTACAATAATAATAAGTTCCTCGATTTTAACCAATTCAGGAGCAGTTATTTCAAGAGCTCTAATAACTCTGATGTGTGGGAGAACCTTGACAAAATTTCATGTTTGTTATTGTTGCAACAATCTAAGAAATTTTATAATGATAATAATAATATTTTCTTTTAATTTTTTTTATAACTTACGAAAATGCGGACCTACAAATGCGGGCCCCTCAAAACTGCAGGCCCAGGTGCTGCATCACCCTTAGCACCTACTTTAATGTGGGTCTGCGCATAAGTAATATTTTCGACACAATTCCATGGTGACAGGCCTTTGCACATGTGCTACCTTCGGCACTTACACAATGCACATTGTTCAAAATGCGTTACTTCTATGATCTATCAGTTGGCGTTGTGATGGTTACTGAAGTATGATAATTGTGGAAACATGGGGATGGGGTCAAACGTTGATTTGTGTTAAGCTGTGCTGTGCAATGAAGACTTTGCTGTGGGTCCTAAGAAAGACTGAGAGTTGAAAGTCAGGCCTCGTCGGGCAATTCTCCCGTGAGGGTCGGCTATTGTCAGGTTTCAGGTCATGGTGGTTTAAGGTCTGGGTCGGGGACGCGTCGACATTAGATAAAATGCTTCAAAGTTTCAGCTGAATTTGTAATTTCTGCAAGAATTTTGTGATGGAAAGTGAAGAATGCAAAAAACTTGGTATGCAATTGTGGCTAAATTAAGCATAATTTATAACAGTGCGTAGTCTTATAGCAGGAGCTTAGATTGAGGTTCATGCTGGAGTTATTGAATTGGTTGTCACAGCACTAATACATTGAGTTTAGTATCTTGATGCTTGTGTGTATAATTGGCTATGCTCCATCAATATCCAAGGGATTCAAATGTGTCGCAATCTCATCCATTTCTAGCCATTGATTTCTTTTCTCTGCTCTAACACAGCTAAGCTTAAATACTGTGTGGAACAGATTGACCTTCAGATCCTACAATGTCATCAACTCTTTCCATCCTTGTCTTTACAGATCTTTATTAACTGTACGTACATGAAAATGATTTTCTTTTCAATCCTGGTTGATCCAGTGATGAGTCTCTGTTGAAGAACACTATGTTAATCTGTTATTTTGTTAATCTGTGATTATGACTAGGTCGTCTACTGTTTGTACCTTAAGTTAACTTAAGTTAAATAGCCATCAAGAAACATCATTGACATTTTTACGTTACTGTGGCAATATGTTATGAATTGTCAAGCCATACTTACATCATATGGAGCAATTATTTATAATTATGATAATATGCTGTTTTTAGTATGATCTTGAGCATTACAAGACAGATTCTCATATTAATTGAAACTTTTGGGTTATGATGATTAATTGAAAAATGTAATGTTGTCTGGATTTTTACTGAACTTTCAGAAGGACCAGAAAATGCCAGCTAAGTCATGTGAGCCAAAGTCAGCTGAGAAGACTGCTAGCATCGACGTGCAACTGTCTACAGCTCCATTTGATACCAGATTTCCTAACCAGAACCAAACTAGGTTTATACTGTTTTATTGAGTATTCTGTAGACATGTATGTAACTTATGTATGTAACTCTAAAAATTATTTTAACATTGTCTTGCGTACGATTGTTTGGGAGCAATAAATAAAAATTAAAAACTTGTGTTGTACGGTTATGCTGACGCTAGTTTTGCTGTTGCAATATACATAGTAGTGTAACACTATTTAAGTTGTTATTACTGATTTTCAGCTGCTACGAGTGACATAGAGTTAATAGCTTTAATACTTAATTAATGTTTAGTTTTGATGGATGGCATGAGTTAGTTTCCTGAATGTTTAGGAACTGTTGGCAGAATTACGTGGACTACTACCGTTGTCAGAAGCTGAAGGGTGAGACATATGCGCCATGTGAATACTTCAAGAAAGTCTTCACTTCAATGTGCCCCAAAGAGTGGGTTAGTATTTGCTAAATTGCCATTTTGGAATAATCGTATGGGCTGACCATTACAACATTCTTGCATCAGAGCAGTTTTTTAAACTATGCGACGTCTCCTAAGAGTCAGAGACTTGTTTGTAGATTGTAGTCAGTTGATCAGAGTGACCTGCTTTCACGAGCACCTGACGGTTGGTTTTATTAGATTTTATTTCTGACGGAATTCCATTTCCACTGTAATCTGTGGCAAAATATGGTAGAGCTATTATGTTGTTGTGTAGCAGAAACTATGTCGACCACGTTAGAGTGGATAAAAATAATTCGCTCTGCCATGCTGCCGCGTAGTCTTCCCTCATCTTTTCTCTCAGAGAATTGTTCGCACTGGGAACACTTCTGAACTTAGGCTCTTGCTAAGAGAAGTGCTTTCTATGCAATACAATGCTTGCAGTTTGTCTGAGCATATATGTAAGGCTGCAAATATTGTGGTATGGTGAAAAATCGTACTCATTTTTCACATATAGCAAACCGTATAATTTATAGTGAAACAGGATCACAATGCAAATAAAAAAAATGCAGCTTGGATTGATATATGGAACTTTCCAACTATTCTAGTAAACACAAGCGGTCCTTTTTCTCTGCTAGGGTGATGCAATAACAAAGACAGACAACCTTGAGCAGACAAAATTTTCATGCCTGCTAGTAATCCGTAGAGATGTAATCCAGGAATCCCAAATCCTTTTGCAATCCTGGGAACCTGAGATTGACAGCACTGAACTTCGTTTTTCAGTATTAAAAAAAATTATGATGTTTTATTAAAATTACTTGACCTTATGTGCAATTTTTCATTGGTCAATAAGCGCCAGAACGGTCATGGGCGGAGACTTGGGGGGACGGAAAGACGCGGATATATAGACAGTATATATGGTGAAGCATTACGAGTCTCTGCTATTTTGCATTATTGGTTATTCACTGTATGGTACACTTGGTGTACACAGATATTCTGTTGAACAGGTTTCTGTCTGGGATGACCAGAGAGCAAACGATGCATTCGCTGGCAAGATCTAAGTTGGCCATCCGCTGAACGCTGCAGGATGAAACTAGATTTCTAATAAGTACATTCCACTACTTTGTGATGCTTCTTTTTCAAAAGTAATTTTATTTGCTTGTACTTGTACAACTGTGAATCTAGAAGTATGAGAATTTTCACGCAATATTTCATTCCAAATCTATGAACTGTAATAATTACTGGTAATTAAATTTGTAAAGTGCATACAATTACACCAAAATGTGAACCTGAGGCATAGAATGAAACATCTTCTGAGAAAGTCGTATCATATGGCTAGTAGCATAGAGTGCTTCTCTTTAGTTTTTCTTCTAAAGTGAATCGTAAATCTTTAATTATAAAATAATTACAACTCTATTGGAGCTGCCAGGTCCAAATGTTGAAGAAAAACACATTTTTATATTGGAACAATACAGCACATTTAAAATGTTTTGATTTCTTTAGCTACTGTTAAATAACATGTTTGAGTTGCTGTTTGTTTTGTCTATATCAATTGCCATTTGTGGTGCAGTGGCCACAACATCAGTGTCTCTAATGAAGGATGACAGGCAAACTGCAGTCAAAGGCGAGACTAACCATGGCCTACCTATAGGTCCCATCTTCAATTGTTTATAGGTATCAAAGGCGAGACTAACCATGGCCTACCTATAGGTCCCATCTTCAATTGTTTATAGGTATCAAAGGCGAGACTAACCATGGCCTGCCACGCTGTAGTCAATAATCAACAAAATACTTTTCACATTTAATCGGTTAATCCAGTTTACTTCCTAATTTTTTTGGTTAGGGAACCGTTTTTATTTGAAACTTTTTGATGGAACCTGACCTAAACCAAACATAACCTGCATATAATCAGTGACATGATCAAATTTTGGTATATGGCTGATAAGGCATGCGGCCGTGTGCAGGACCCGCTCCAAGCACCCCAACCAGACAGACGGCAAACAGGTGTAAACTGGTGTATGCATTGCCTGCAAAACAGACCATAGTTATGAATGATTTAACTGCTCTTTTAACTGCTACTATCAGTTGCATCAGCTCAGAGTTGCCTCTTGCTCTCTTACCCCATAACTACTCTTATCCATTCCTTTGTTGTCGGCCGCTTTGACTACTGCTGTGCTCTCTATGCTGGTCTATGCACAACAAAAGTAATACCACTTTTAGTGAGGCCACCCACCGTTTTTTGACGATTCAAAAACGAAACGCAACAAAAAGTAACAAAAGCACGATTTTATTAGGTCTCATCTCAAATAACTGTTGTCAAATGAACTTGGTAGTGCTTCACAACTTGTGTTCAATGTGCCCACCACCAGTGCCAAAACTTCTTTTGAGTCTCTTTGCAAAGTTCTTGATGGGCCTGTTGATTAATCTGACAGATTCCTTATTTACCAATTTGGCTGTCATCTTGCTAAGTGACTTCTCAGTGACGTGCAGCTACGCTGGTACCCTGTTTCTTTTTTAAATAGTAATAATAATGATCATCTGACAAAACCAAGGCTATTTGATAACAACTATTTGAGATGAGACTTAATAAAATTGTGTTTTTGTTAATTTTTGTCGTGTTACCCTACTGAATCGTCAAAAAACGGTGCTGGCCTCACTGAATGTGGTATAACTTTTTTGTGTTTGAAATATTTTGATGAAATCTGGCCATCATGTGTAGATATGAATTGTCTTTAAGCCTGTAAAATTTCGTTTCGATATTCTTACTTCTGGCCAAGATATTGGCCAGAATAATTGAATTGGTTTTTTGATACTTTTTGCTGCGTCGCGTTTTTGAATCGACAAAAACCGGTGGGTGGCTTCACTAAAAGTGGTATAACTTTTGTTCTGTTGGAAATATTTTATTGAAATCTGGCCATCATGTGTAAATATGAATTGTCTATAAGCCTGTAAAATTTCATTTCGAAATTCTTACTTCTGGCCAAGATATGGGTAAAAAACCGTAGGGGGTTACTTTTTTATGGCCCACCAGACTATGGACTAGAATATTAAAAGACCTGTTGATATTGTAGAAATAGAAGTAATGACTTAATCTATATAAATAAAAATGTAAAACGCTACTTTTTGTGGCCTCAGAACTCGATAAGTTCCTCACCGATTCTTTTCAAATTTTTCGCAAACCCTTCCATTCGAACATAAGCGTGTTGTTATAATGCCTTTTGGGGAAAAGCGCAATCTTTTCCACCAAAAAACACAACTTTAAATTCCAATCCGATTTCAACATTCACGCAGTCCGCCATTTTATTTATTTCTTCAGAGCGTAGTGCTGTTCATCACTCACATTTAGTTTTGTATTATTACTTTTGTATGTATTTCTTCGCAAACCGTTCCATTCGATATCAAGCAATGAAATATTAGTTTCGTGTCTACTTATTTCCTTTTCACACAAAAATACGGGTTCAAACCAAAAAACACAATTTCTAATTCCGATTTCAATTTTTCACCCGAGTGCGGCCGTTTTCACCAACAATTTTCATTCGTATCCGTGCACAATTTTGCGATTATAGCGCCATCTTTTGCACGTTCCATTCGAAGGCGCGCGTACACAATTCAAATCCATTTCAAATCAACGGTTTCTTCTTTCAAAGCGTCTTCACCGATTGCTTTCAGAGTGGGCTTCATTCGAATAGCGTGATCCTTCTTCACCGATTACTTTCAAACCTTACATACGAGCGGGTTTGTATATGCTTTTTGGCAAAAAACGCAATGCGCTAAATCTTAACTCACACAACCTTGCATTCGTTGCGCGCGTTTTTATAGCGCCATTTCTCACACACCTAAACCAGCATTAAGTCGCAGATGCGCCATATTTATAAACATGTGTTTCCTCATAACTTCCTTTCTTCTCTTTCAGTCCAATCGATCTGCTTTACTTCATAAAAATAATGCCTCTCAGAAAAACAAACTTAGGAGGACAGAGGCAGGAAGGGAGACAGAGGAAGGGAAGTAGGGAGTGAGGGTGGGAGGGAGAGTCTTTTCAGCCACAGCAACGCGTGGCGGGGTACAGCTAGTTAATAATATATGTAACGAATGTTGATTCGTAGTATACAACACGTTTTGTGTGTTGTTTTGTCATGCTGCAAGGTTGGGTTACAGCAACCTGGTTTTACCGAACAGGGCCCCCACATTTGTTAATCCAGCCCTGGTGGGAATGGTGTTCCCACTGCTCTCGAAATTCTTGGCTTGCGTTCCCACTGCTCACATTCAGCGTTCCCACTGCTCACATTCAGCGTTCCTACTGCTCACCCAAATCACTAACCACTGATGGTGGACTATATTGGACATGGTGGACTGGTCTAGACAAGACAACTCTCATATTACCGTACTTACTTGTTCTAGATTTTTTATACAAGAAGTATTATTCTTCAAGTGACAGTAAATCGTTAGGAACAGTAAGCTGCTATTTGCCTATCTTAACATTTAGTAATTGATTGATTAATTATCATCAACATCTCATCACTTTCAACAGCAAGAATTGCGTTCACAACAATAAAGACCGATGTCTACATTAAATTATATTGGGTGTATTGTCATCAGTTCTAAGTTCTAAGATGCGCAAAAGCCTTACTTAATTTAAAGTACATCTTAAAATCTACAACCTTTTCAAATCTCGAGGTGCAGGACACAAATATACAAATATGGTAAACAAACTCTAAAAATACCAAAAGAATCAATTATTATAATTTTCAGTCATGACTTGTGTATTGACTGTCTTTCAAAGTGCCTCAGATTGGAGATTTGATACTGACTGGCAAAACCTTTGCTTCCATGTTTTATCCTTGGCTGGCAACAGATCCCTTCACCCGAGATGAACTTACTGTTTCTTTTGCATGTATACACCTCAACACTTGCACCTTTTCAGTCTATGGGTCATCTACCCATCTATATCTCAATCTGTATGTCTTTCTCACAAGGGATGCTACAAACACCTTTCATCAACACATAAACCTTTTTCCTACTTTTCTGGGACTGGAAGCCGAATGGCTGTGTCTACAAAGTGCTCCAGCTGAATGAAAGAATAAAGTGGGGCACAGCACAAAGAAATCTCAAAACATCGAAAACAACTCTTATGGTCAACTGCTAAATAACATAATTTACGCAGGCCTTGCAACATACGAATAGAAAAGTTCATTCCTAGATGGTTGCAGACAAAATTAATTCATCCGCAGCAGTAGAAAATGTTTTAAATTTGAGCCCAAATCAATCATAGCAAATTAATTGGTAATTAACCAGACTGACAAGTGGTTGTGTTTAAATCTGAAAATACAGTAAATGTCAATGAACTCTGGTACGATCCAAGTGCTTTTACAGACGAAGAATGCTCTCGAAGACCTGATAAACAGCCTGGTACACATCACTAGCGGTCGACTTCAGTGACAACTAAAATGCACAATGATGTAATATTCATAACTCTAATGCAAAACTAACTACACTTAAAAATGATCCAAATCAACAACCATTTATGCAGAATAGAACCTGCCCCCCAAAAAATACACAATGTAACAACTTTATTCAGTGCTATTTAGATCTGCAATGTCAGGCACTGCATTCATGCAATAAATTAAACATAGCAGGTAAACATGATTCAGTTTTGCTGCAAACGACATCAAAACCACATGAAAACTGTATAGAACCATTAAAGAACCACCAGTAAAAACCACATTCTCCACGTAATTACGTATGCAGACTTAACCCTTTGGACCCGATGGGCCGGTTTTCCATAGAGTTATGGGAGCTCCGGGTTCAAAGGGTTAAGGATTTAGGCGATGTTGCATTCGGTGTGTATCTTTGTTACCACCAGACTTGCTCTCTCTATGCTGGCCTACCATAGGCTACCAATTGCCCGTCTGAGTTGCAGCCCGCCTTATTGGCCGCATACCCAAATTCAGCCACATCTCCAGCTATATGCGTGATGTTCTCCACTGGCTCCCACTCAAGCAGTGAGTTAGAGTATAGGATCTGTACTCTAGTCTGGCGCTGCATGTTAGGCCTTGCTCCTGCTTACCTTTGAGCTCTGTAGCCCTACTCTTGGTTCTCACCATTCCGCTCCCTTCGTTCGACTGAACAAAGTCTGCTCTCAGTACCTTTTGCTGGTACTTCCACCATGCAGAACCGTGCTTTCTCGGTGGTATAGGACCTTAAACCTGGAATGGTCTTACTCTGATGCTCCACTCTCTTTGTAAAAATCCATCTCATGCTTTCCTCTCTCATCTTAAAGACAGTTTTATTTGGCCGTGCTGAGGTTGGGAGCGCCTCTGAGTAGCCCCCTTGAAGAGGCGCTATATAAATGCTTTTAATGAATGAAACAGTTTAAGTTAAGCTGTGTTACATGTTAACTTTGCTGCCTTTATGTACAACTAGTACAATCACTAGAAAATAGTTGCTCTCCAGCTGACATACCTTGATCCGCAACCTGCTTCCGAAAAGGTAATTCAACTGAGACATTACTTCTCCGACTCCTTTCTGATGTCTTTGGGGCCATCGATTGTTCTCAGCTGACTCTCTTAACCATTTTTGACGCTAGTGCAGCGTATGAAACCGTGGGCCATGACATTTTACTTGAACGGCTGCATATATCCTTCCGTCTCTCTGGTACTCTTCTCCTCCTCTGGCTGAGATCCTTTCTTAGTGTTCGTTCCTCTAGTTCCCTCTGGGTCCCTGCTCCGTACAGTCTTTCACAGGGCTCTGTCTTTGGCCCCTTCTCTTCATAATCTATACCTCAGATCTTGCTCCTCTTCTTGCCTCCCATGCTATGCGAGCCCATCTGTATGCAAACGATGTGCAGGCCTACCAGCACTGCCGTGCCTCTGACTTTGTTGCAACTGTCCGGGCCATGTGCTTTCCCATGGAAGCCTTGGGGACTTGGATGTCGTCCAATCGACTCCACCTAAACTCTTTAAGAACTCGATTCATTTGGCTTGGCACCCACCAGCAGCTGACAAAGCTAGATATGACAACCATTACTGATGCCTTTCCTGATTTTGCCTTTCTCAACCAGAGTCCGTGACGTCAAGGGTGTTATCTGGACCAAGAGCTCACTTTTGCTCCACACATTCACTCACTCAGCCGTGCCTGTTATTATCAACTGTGTCAACTGTTGATCGTAGACCTACATATAAAGGTGCTACATAAATGCATATAATGAATGAATGACATAAAATGTCCTTAAATGTCATTTCCCGCATTAAGTGCTCATGAATGATGATTTTAAAATGAGCTCACATGAGTGACACGACGTCAAGAAATAATGTGAATGTGTTTGGCTCTACAGTTGGGGCCTACGAATGCGAGAGTGCCTAGGGACCAAGGCCGTAGCTAGGGGGGTGTTTTGGGTGTTTGAACACCCCCCGAAATGAAAAATGTAAAAAATAATAAAATGCATTTACGAACATATGACGTAAAACCATGAAATAAAACCATGAAAACACCCGCCGAAATGGAAAAATTTAGTTTTTGGGAAGGGAAATTGGTGAAACACCCCCGAAATAAAATCCTGGCTACGGCCTTGCTAGGGACTACGACGACCTTAAAACGGCCCTGAGTAGAGAAGTTATTTTTCATACGCATGGGGATTGGATATGGATGGGTCGTTATCTAGGAGACCATGTGATGCAGAATCATTGGAAAGTATCCACATGAATTTCATCAGTTTTTTCTCCATTTCACTGTATTCACTGCTGTGCTGTTCTATTCTGTCTAATCTACATGCTAGTAAGCATGCTAATAAAACATTTCCATTAACAGTTTCATGACGAGCTGCATTGGTTTCCAAGTCTCACCTCTAGTACTCTCATCGGTAAAAAAGACTTTTTCCCTTCAGTTGATTTGCATGACATTTTGACTTCATCAAAGAAACCATCTCATAGCACAACTGCACGATATGTTTCGATTGAAGTTGTATGGATGTCACTTACCATAAAATTTGGATTTCCCGGTTGAATTTTAAGTTCTGCCAAGACCCAGATGCCATTCGTAAGTTTGATTGATTGGTAAAGCATGTCTCGACCATCAACGCTGCGCTTCGCGACGGTGAAGATGTTGTTGTTTCGTAACTTCTGCGTCACCGTGTCTGCCATGCAAAAGCACAAATGATGGTTTAAGCTACAGTTTAATGTGACAGCCACTAATACAGAAGCACTAATAGAAAGCAGCCTTTCTCACATAAAATGTCAAAGCTGAACTATGAACTTAGGGACGGTCCACATATTACGTACGCACAGAGGGAAGAGGTCATGGAATTAGGCGATTTGCGTACGGGAGGGGTATAGGCAAAATGTATGTATGCAAAATAAATGTCTAATCATGATGTCAACATTAGTCTATTTATAACTCTGCAAATTATCCTATAGTCGTCCGATGGTATTTGACTAAATAAAAATTAGATTTAGTTTAGATCTAAACAGTAAACCATAGCAGTTAAAAGAATTTAGCTAGCAAATATGACGATTCACAAAAATAAATAGTAGTCTACAGTAAAATGCACGTTTCATAGATGACTTTTAGCTAAATAGCCATTGTAGGGGTGGGGGAGGAGTGATGCTACATCCGGAAACAACAGGTGACCACAGCACAGACCAAAACACCGCTGCTTTTGTTTGTTTTTGTTTGAATGCGCACTTGCTATAGCGCCCCTTCAAGCTCCCTACTCAGAGGTCCTCCTGACTACAGAGCGGACACTGCATCGGAGTTTCACGCCAAAGCGCTGAGCAACTGCAAGTGAAGGACTTGCCCAAGATCCTTGCACGCGGCGACTTGAGGTGGATTCAAACCTGCAACCCTTCGGCTGCAAGGCGACGAACATACCCACTACACCACCGCGCCCTGCGTGAGAAACCAAACCAGCACGCTCACCCAACTGCAGCAGGCTTCAGTCCCATAGTATTAAAGCTGAGAGCCCAGCAAGAGGAGCAAACCCAAATCTGCTGTCCAAGCGCTGGAAAGAGCCTATCTACAGTCACTCCCTGGGGTTTCTGGTTGGATAGCCAGCCGACTGCTTACGTGTGTGAGGACCCACAGCTCAGGATATTTTACTTGTATATGCAAGCCATTCTTTGCCATGACAGGTGTCTGCTATCTGTCATATTAACCAATCTATTGACCAAGGAAGAATTGCACAGTGGGCAGGGTAATTTCAATTTAAATATCCAAATTTGTAATCCCAAAATATGGGATTGCATGTTTGTCAATCATGGGATCTCACATCTCAAGCTTTCGAAGATTCAGGATCCAGGGATTACATTCCCTAATACAAACTCTAAGCTCTGTATTAGTCGTGATTTACAAGTCTGATACAAATTTCATATCAGAATTAAACCATTCCTCAGAGCTCTTTATCAAATGCTTCAAAAAAATTCCGGAATTAAATTCTTCGCTACTGTCCTTAAATGCTTCAAAGGCAAAACAAACAGACCTGCACTGTGCTGTACATCTTTGATCTCATACTGGATCTCATTTTGAACTGGAATGTCCTTCCATGTAGCCAAGAATGTCCGCTTTTCCATTTCTCCATCCTCGACGAATAGAACGTGCATCGGAACGAGGCAGCTGAAGTACAGCACATCAATGTTGTTCTTGATGGCAACCTTCAATAGAAAATAAGAATTCCAACACTTTAAAAAGATGTGCACAATAATTTGAAATCACTTTACAAGAACTGTTCATATTACATATTATTAATACTGTTCATGTTATTTATTATAAAAAATTAGCACAAAATAATTCTACATCATAAAACTTATTTATACATATACGAGCTTATTTAATTTAAATTGTTAATTGAATGAAAATGATGCCACTGAATACTTTTGGCTTTAAGATATTTCGATGTATAACAGTTCGGCATCTTGCAAACAACTAACAGTGCTGCAAATTCTTACTTTTTGTGACTTTGTGCACGCACAAAATATCTTAGTAATAGTGATAATGCATACACGTACAGTCCTACACTATAACAAGCATCCAGTATATAATAATATAAAAAAATTCAGAGCAACTAAAATGCAATTGAATTTTGTACAGATTTAGGTTTTAGAAGACCCATTCAAGCAAAAAGGAAATCTGTCCATAGTAAAAAGAATTGTTTAAGATGAAGTTTTGAAGATTGTGACCTGTAGGTTTGTGAGTGGATCCATGCGTTGGACAGGTCCAGATGAAGCCAGCGGCAGCGACACGCTAATGCTTTGACTTGGCATCAGTGGACTCGACACATTCAGCTGCTGTATTGGAACAAGTCCAAAGCTGAAAGTCACACAAAATAAAATATTTAGCAACTGTAGCTGGTTTTTTTCGAGTGTACAACATGCATCATCGCTGTTTTCTTACTCTACCAAGATTAGTGTACACACACACACACACACACACACACCTGGTTTTATCAGACCACAGAAACTATGCCACCAATGTTTGATTTTCCCCAGGGCTGAAAGTGAGCCGGGTCGGTCCGGGTCTGCGACCCGGCATCGATTTTCGAGACCTGCTGTTGCCGGGTCTCAGCCGGGTCGCTTGTTATACCAAAAATCAGTTGCGAATAACTAAAAAAAGGTCGTCATTCGCCAAAAACTAGGTTAAAACGGTAGGATTTTTAAAACATTTTCGTCAAATGACTAGCGTAGATGCTTATGCCAATGAATACACCGCAGATATGTTAAACATGCCGCCGACCCGTGATGAGGTTATGTGCACCATAACCTTACTGGGCGGCCCGCCGGCTTCCTGGGAGGGGCTACGCCGGTAGTCCTGTATAACTGCATTAGGAAATGGGGTGTTAAATTAGCAGCAGCATTCATAGGCGGAGACTCAGAGGGCCAGTGGGCGGATCCCGAAATTAGCGGTTGGGGATGGAGATGCTGATATCCCCAATATTTCAGAAATTTTTCAGAAATATCATTAGACTCTATAAATTTCTAGAGTGTTATCCACTGTTTATCCATAACGAGCAATTTTGTTACGACGACAGCAAAAATTCTACCTCTGCAGTGTGGAAAAATTTATAGGCCTACGACGTGTTGACGGTGGTGGAGACATTCATTGAACACTTAAGGAGAGAACTTTGATGTGGATTCGCTCTGGGATTTTCAACCATAGTGAAGTGACTTGAGGCTAGCGCTAGGCTATAGTGGGTCAACACTAAGCAATGGTTGCAAAATACACAAAGTATAGGCTGAGCCTTCATAGAATTAGCTTTAAAAATTTAGATTTCAAATTACGGTACACATTTTGGGTGGGTTGAGCTGGTAAAACCCATAACGGGTTTTTCTATACGGTACCCATATGACAGCTGTAAACTTAGAAACTTGTTATAGGCCTTAACTTGTAACTTTTATGATTATGGTAAAGACGAAACCCATTTCTTTTGCAATATAAAACTTTGACTTTGTTATCCTGATAATCTGCTACTCTGCAAAGGACTTCTTCTTGAAGTTTTCATGACTTTATCGTTCATAAAATAGCTGGCAAATAAGAGCCTAAAATGGACTCTAGTTGAGGTCAACACAGCTAAAAATGCGTTGGTCGCTGGGGCTCCGCCCCAGACCCCGCTGGGGGAGCTTACGACGCTCCCCCAGGCCCCCTAATCGGTATGGGCTTCGTGCCTTCGGCACTCGCAACTTCGCGCCTTCGGCGCTTTCCGGCAAAAAGTCAGACCCGGCAACTTTTCCAAACCACTTTCAGCCCTGATTTTCCCCAAGACAAATCTGAAGAATATGACCAGTCAGAAGTTGAGATCTCTGAGGTCTCCCACAGTTCAATCCTTCAGTCTGCTCACAATCATCGCAATCTACTGACCACGATGAATGCCGTCATTGACTGCATTCATCCGTGAATTCAACGTCGTTTATCATACATGTTTATGAAATGCCATTTACAACAGCCTGCTCTTGTGATGAGCAATCTCATCATACATTTGAAGAATCAGACTAACATCCGAAGTGCCTGTCTAGATCTCGTCATCGCTAAAGATAATTGTGAGCCAAAGACAGAACTTTGCCATGCAGTTCAATAAAGGTTTGTTGAATTACATCGTACCATCGCAAAAGATAATTGTGAGGCAAAGACAGTTGCCACGCAGTCAATAAAGGCTGAATTGCTCGCTACAATCCATCACCATCATCATCATCGCTCAGCTGAAGTAGGTCAGTGCTTCTCAAAGTGGTGATCTGCGGACTGGTACCGGTCCGTGGAGTACTGATCACCACCGGTCCATGGAAAAAAGTTAAAAGTAAATTCTAATTATTAATCAATTTAGCCTATGTAAAATTATTAAATATAATAAACACAAAAATAAGAATTTGTTTGAATATCAAAAGTTCACTGTGAACCGCTAAGAGTGAAATTGAGCCTCACACTGATTTTGCTTCTTATGAGTAGCTCTTGTGTCGTACAAATGACTAGTATGTTTCGTCTACTTTTCAAATCTCTATTTTTTACTGATTTGTTTTCCAACCAGGTATTTCCATTATTAATGCACAATCTTAGAGATGTGTCATTGGCTATATTTTTGCAGTTACACTTACTATAGAAAAATTAAATTCACTTCTAATATAATCAAAACTTTAAGTGTAACTTTAAAAATGTAATTAAATGAGAATTAAATTGAGAAATTAATTGAATGCTGTTAGGATAACTTAATGATATGTTTTAATTGTTGAAACAAATCCCTAATTATAAATAGCCTTTCAATAGTCTTTTTCGAATAAGGGTTGCTTATGACTGCGCTTGTCATTTAAGTTAGCAGTTTGCGAACTTCAACAAAGCATGATTGCTGGTCCGTGGGTTGCAGAAGTTTGAGAAGCACTGATGCAGCTCACATAAAAAGTCTGAGGTCCATGTAAAAGGAGGCTTTTTTCTATCAGCTGTGTCTAACGATATAGCGACATCTCACTGTCATTGTGATGTACATTAGAGATGCCGTCAGAAGAGTGCTGAGAAACAAATAGATGTGTTGCACTCGAAAGCATGAGACCTTTTGCTGGATCATTGTAGAGATCTTATTTACTCTGAGCCTTAACATACCACCTCTCCAAGATAACTCCTCAGAGGCACTACGTACTCTTGTACTGCAGGCACCTTTCCAGCAGCCAGTCTGCGCTTTGAGTAGACTATTTATTAGAAGAGCGTTCAGCATCCACGTCAACTTGACTGTTGACTGACCTGTTCTTGTTGAACTGAACGGCAAAGTTAGTCATTGGTTGGATCGCTCTGTTTGTCAAAGTCAGTTCCATCAAGATTTGACCGCTTCTTCGAGAGAACGTTCCAGAAATCTCCAGTCCTTTTCCCTTTGCTGCCTGCAGCCAAACCTACAATGTCAGCAAAAAGCAGCAATCCAATCTCTATAATCTTCCACCTTCATAGAAGCAGAATATATAGATGTACAACACTGTTGCTTGTTCGTTCAGCTGGGTCTGTAATATGATCTATAGGCTTAAGTCTTGCTTAGTGGTCTTCTCGTCAAATTATCGCAACTGTTCAACCCTTTAATGACAAGCTACATTGGAATCCGATGCATTTTACGACATATTCGTCACTAAAGGGTCAAAGCAACAATAGCTGGCGACAATCTTTAGCCATGCTAAAGAAGCCCCTAAATACCTTTGTGACTTGAGGCACAAACCCCTCTCTGCAATCTCTTCCCACCCTCTCCGGTCTGCGGATCGACGTGATCTCTTGGTTCCAAGGGTAAGAACTGCCATGACCCAACACCGTGCCCTTGCCATTGTAGACCCTTCTATGCGAAATGATCTTCCTGTCACTATCCGTTGTAAGATCTTATTGGAGGTGTCATCTTCAGCCTTCGTTGCTTGAAGTCTTTCTTATTTCCTTGGGGCTGCCACGCTGAGAACGCCTCTGAAAAGCTAGTCTGTAAGAAGCGCTTTATAAATGCCAATATTCAATACGATGCTGTAGCACTCATTGTTCATGACTTCAGATTCTTAACATTTTAAAAAACAGAATGCAAGTATTAAATGTTGTTTTACCTCCTGTGCGGGCACAAAAGTTGATGATGAAGTCATGCCAAAAATATCATTCAATCCGCCCAACGCCTGTGATCCGCCTCCTCCCAAGAAATCTAAGCTCCCCACTCCTCCAGTTGACTGCTGTGAAGGAGGACTAAGCTAAAGAAACGACACAAATCAGTCAGCAACAGAAGCCAACAGATTGCAGTGACAACATGTGTACAGAAATGGTAACTAAATACAAACACTCGTGTCACTGCGTCATTTCTCGACTACAAGTTGCTCATTTTCTTCAGGTCTAGTGATGCAAAAATTGTATTGTATTGTATTTAAGCATTTCTACAGCGCCTCTAGTAGGGTGAATCATTCAGAAGTGCTCCCAGTGTGCAAGGCCCCCCACGAGACGAATCAGGTTTTGAGAAGAGAGAAGGAAGAAGAGAGACTGTCGGACAGATTACTGTAGAACGAACGGAAGGAGGAAGCGCATTCCAAATCATGTTCATTCAATCATTTCGAAAATTTATATAGCACCCATTCAGAAGTCTAATCAGAGGCACCCCCAGCCCAGCCATGGCCAAAAAGATAGGTTTTGAGCAACTGGCAGAAAGCAAGCAAATTATTCCGAGGCAGCAAGTGTAGTGCAAGCGGGAGCCCATTCCAAACGGAAGGACCAAGAACCAAGGCTTGGCGCTGTCTGGTAGAAGAGCGTAAAGCTCGACAGGATTCTAAGACGGAGACGATCAGACAAGTGGGACGGAGCAATACCACGTCTACCAGTGAGACACTGCCAGAGGAGATGCGTTGTGAGGCTGGAAGCCAGTGCAAAACATCACACATGTAAGGAGAAATCGGTGTGTAAGCTAAACACTGAACAGTTATATTTGCAAAGAGACACGAGACATAAACAGCTGTTTACGTACAAATGTGTCGAGTCCATCACCCAACAAATCCATCACAGCTGATGAACTTTGACCTCCTGGACCAATCATTGACGGAGGAGATGGAGACATGATGGAAGGATGATGCTGCGGCTGCTGCTGCTGACCGAACGGTGGATTCATGTCGAGTAGATCGCCAATGAGGGAGTCGACGTTTGGAATGACTGTCGTCATCTGAGACGACGATGACGGCATCACGTCTGATGTCATCTCATCAGGTGATCCGACCCTGAAGAGAACACGACAACAATCATATGCAACGACTTATCATCATATGCAACAACATATCATCATATGCAACAACATATCATATGCAACAACATATCATATACAAACAACATGTCATCATATGCAACAACATATGCAACAACATGTCATCATATGCAACAACATGTCATCATGTGCAACTACATGTCATCATATGCAACAACATATCATATGCAACAACATATCATATACAAACAACATGTCATCATATGCAACAACATATGCAACAACATGTCATCATATGCAACAACATGTCATCATGTGCAACTACATGTCATCATATGCAACAACATATCATATGCAACAACATATCATATACAAACAACATAACATGTCATCATATGCAACAACATGTCATCATGTGCAACTACATGTCATCATATGCAACAACATATCATATGCAACAACATATCATATACAAACAACATAACATATCATCATATGCAACAACATATCATCATAATGGTAATGACTGATCAGTCTAGCAAAGTAACAATCTGCGGGAGAAGTGTCTGTCTTCTGTGCACATCACATCACATTACATTACATTACATCACACCACATTACCTGCTTCAGCATTTGGCCATAAACTCAGACTTGCAAGAAGCTATGGTGGTTGTTGGTCATGTCAACGCCTGTCTGTTCTTCCTCAGTCTAGCATTCTACTATCCAACAGTGTCAACTTAAGACATTAGCCTCATAATCGAACCCACAGAATTCCTCAACTCTCGTGGTTCTGCGTACATCTTCTCAACAAAATTCTGTAATCTTACTCTGTCAACCAGTGATATTTTACTTCAGCAAATAATTTTCGTTTTACTTCTATTTCAGTTCGGACGTCCTCAATTTCAGTTCTAATTCAATTACAGTTCTTCAAAAAATTTCAGTTATACTTCTAATTCAGTTTTTAGAATAATTTCAGTTCTCAATTCAGTTCTTGCATAGAAATAATTTCAGTTTTACTTCTTTATAGGCATAGAACTTGACTCAAATTAAACCAAGCATTTTTATTATCGATATGCTTCATAATTTTAAAGTTCAAACTCCTATTTTCAGCGATATCAGCTGACAGTTTCTTCTCCCACCTATTAGAAGTCTTCACCCAAAAAAACTATTTGTTTCTTCTATAAGTTTGACCCCCCGGAGCTTCAACATCTTCTGCAAGTGGGGCAGTGCTGCCGTAAACTTGCCGTCCTTCCCTCCAATAATAATTATGCGTAATTTTTACTACAAAAACCAAGCAATTTGAACTCCAGATCTATATGGTTTGTATAATTCCTGAAAATTTTAATTGGCAATAGTTGCTAGATGGCATCAATCCACTAGTATGTTGACAATAGCCAATCACACTCTTCTTATCATATTCCATTGAATTGGTCGACCACGTTACATTTCTTTCTTTTACACATTTATGCAGTGCTTGTGCTTTCTCCATGGTGAAGCCGCTGACTCGAATCAGTCACATGAAAGTTTCGCGCCAACCATGAATATATTTCTTAGCATTCTGTGTGCGCTTATTCGCTTAAGAAGACAAATTAAATTGCTAAAAAGTTTACTAGAAACATCCAAAAACGTCCGTTTTAGGGTACAAGCGTTGCATGGTTAGGCTAGGCCTATTATGCCTGTTTCGTTCCCCTAGGCCTATCTAAACAATCCAATACATGATTTTTTTCCATTTAGCCCAGTGAGCAAGCTGCACAAAGTTATTATTATTGAAATATTTGCACTCCGGTATTCAGTGATTTTCACATAACCACATTATTATCATGATGTTGAAAATTATTAACTGACAGAACAGATCTAAATGCAAAAGACCATAATAAAATTGCACACGAATGCACGTGCTCAGCCAAAGATACCAAGGTTTTGAGAGTCAGAAAGTATGTGCACCTTTTAGATGTAAACTCAACTCAAGGATATGAACTAAAATTTCCAATTTTGTCATTAATTTCCGTTCTAAAATTAATTTTCGTTTTCATTCTAATTTTCGTTCACTGTGCTCAATTTCAGTTCTATTTCAGTTTTCGTTCTCAGAATAATTTCAGTTACAGTTAAAGTTACACTGAACGGAAATCAATATTTTCAGTTCTAATTTTACTTATCGTTAATGAAAATATCACTGCTGTCAACTGCATTGGATTCCTGTTGAATTCAGAAAAAATGATTTCAACTGGTCTAACCTAACATGTTATTAATACAATCACCTCTACCCATTGGCATCCACCAATCAGTTCATATCCCTTCCCCTCCCTCAACCCCCCATCCCACCCCATCCCATCCAGTCTATGCTACTCTGCAGTCTGCTTCTCTGGCTGAGTTACAATGTAAAACTCAGAGGCTAGAGTATTCTGTGCTGTTGAATTCAGAACTTTTTGCAGCTTAAATGAGTTTCTGCTTCAAGAAACGACTCAAACTCCACGCTTCTCTTGGCTTTCACATCAATACATGTAGGTATATATCCGCATTATTACCTGGCAGCCAATCTCAGATTCACAATTCTTTACAACTGAGTACATGTTACAGTTTTTAATAATAATAATACTAATAACACCGATACAACTAAGGCAAGCATCCACTTCTAAAAAAGCAAATTTATACAGACTGGTTCCATCAGTGATAGATCATAGAAACCTTGTCAGGAGAGTCCGTCTCGCAGGCACCCCCCCACGTCCTTCGATGAATGCATTCGGTGGCTTGTGATAAACGGACGAGAGGCTAGATATGTGGCAGATGAGTTCATCAAGAAGAGACGGCTCAATGAGATCCGTTTCCTCGGAGATGAGAGGCTTCTCCGCTAGAACGACTTCTTTGGCCGCAGCCGGATCAGTTGACAACAGACGCCAGTAGATGTAGCCACGATCACGCAAATCAGGATTATCACTGTCCTGCAAATCAACAAAAACCATCTGGTCATCAATTTGAAAGGTTTCACAACAAAGGTCAAAGTGAACGAGTTGAAACATTAATATACAAAACACACAACACTGCATTGCTGGTGGAAAGACAAAAAATTGAACTGGGATCATATAAAAATCTAAAACCACCAAACGACCACAAAAGAAAAGTCAACAGTCACACTTTCCAGATGACTTTCATATTTGGACAGAAACTCACAACTTGTGCTCCTTCGTAACAAGACTTTACGAACTAAGCATGAATAGTTAGAACATTTAAATCTATTTAAAGGTAAACTCATCACTTTCAATATAATCAAGTCAATTATTGACAAAATTACTGACAAATTTTGAACTGTAAGCACAACAACTGCAGAACAAAAGATTTTACACATACCTCTGTCTTACACTTAAATATTCAAAACGATAACTTTTCACATGTCTTACTTTTGCTATATTTATTTGAACAGTGCATGGCAGCTTATTTGCATTTGATCAAAATGCAAAAATTGGAAAATATGGTACAACTCTAAATGGAAAGTTAACCAACAGTAAGTGAAAGTCGCAAATGAGCACTGCACAATCATCATCAACATCATCATCACCATCATCATCATTACCACCACCACCATCATCATCATCGTCGTCATCACCACCACCACCACCATCATCATCATTGGCATTACTCACCTGTGTAGCAAGACTGAGCACCTGCTGGACGAGTTCCTGTGTATCTGTCGGTCTCTTTAGGAACAGCTTAACAATAGCCGTCAGCAGCTGCAACTGAACCTGTTATCCACGCACACAACATCCGTCAACTCTTATAACGACGTCAATAGCATTAGTTGACATCACAAACTGTTCAATTACTCAGATTTAAATATTGCTGCATCCCATTCGCTGCAGTTTAAATCGGACATCTTCTTCTATCACGTCGCTTTTAGTGCGATTTGAGTTGCTTTGCATTGGTTTTTGTCCACTGGAAACAACGCAATCTCTTCAATCACAAAGGTCGGTGGTCGATGACTGTGCATATCAACACTGCTATCTTATCTAATGAGTAATGAAATGCATTTCAACACTGCTATCTTATCTAATGAGTAATGAAAATCACAGGAGTCAGACATAACCTGAGACTGAGTTGATTCTGCAGTGGCTATAATATCACATTGTCAGTCAGGGCTGGCGACAAAGATGTTCTTATCAGCTCATTATGCAATTGTAATGTAATGACGACAATTTCTATGGCGCCATAACACAGCCATGCTGCTACAAGGGCGCCTTGACAACGACAAATGCACAGGTGCGGTTCTCTTGGCGCCGTACGTGGCTGCCTTTAATTCCAGTTGTAATCTGATATTTACAATGCACCACATCTCCTATCCGTGGTGTTCTTAAATGACACTGAAAATCATCCACTATATAGGAGACGGTGACTAACCAAACGGTCTTCAAGCAAAACAGACGCAAAGAAAGTAGAAGATGCTCATGTCACAGATTGCATGGAGGTCAGACCCAGAATATGATGAAATATTCCTCAAGACAGATCTTGTTTAGTGTCTTGTTCATCACAACATTCTTCACACATGGCTAACTAATTTATTAACATAGCAGCATTTTTAGACAGTTTGAATATGTTTGCTGCACAGAGCAGAATGCAAAAGGACGTATAAAATGCAATGAATCACAGTTCAACATAAGAAAGCAAAGAATCGCCCTTCATAAGGTCAGCAGATAGGGTTAGGGTTGACAGGGCATAACAAAAAGCAAGCGCAGCATATCTCATAAGTTAAATTGTGATATATATATATACATTCGTTTTCACTCTTGCTGGCTACAACGCAGGCATTTTCCAATGTAGGATGGATTGAAGTTGATTCAAATGGAACGCTGGACGGCTATCGAGAATCTGATCCTGCATTAATAGCTAATATTAAATTTAAATTAAATAAAATATAGCATTAATAGCTAATACGTGTAGCACTAAATAGTAATTTATAGACTGCCAATTGCATCACAAACCTGCGTGTTTTCATCATGGAAGCCTTCCAAGAAGCTTTCCAACAGTTCATCGGCATTGTCAATCCTTTCGGCGTATTCACCAATGATCCAAATCATAGAAGCCCTGTTGTTAAGAAGCAGAACATTAAGAGATTCAGCCAACAGTCTCACAAAATTTCAATGACAGATCTCTCTTTCAAGTAATTCACTGTGCACTTAACACTCACAGCTCAGTAGTTTTAGAGAGTATAACTGTTAAACCTACGAATAATAAGAGTGCTGCGCCAGACCTTTTCTGCAGCCAGGCATAGCCAGGGCAGCCATAAAAGTTACCAGGGCAGAGGGCGATTTATGGCGAGCGTGAGAACACATTAAACACAAGCTTATTATGGTGATCATAATTAAAATCCCGCTCAACCACACACGCCATGTAGTGCCCACTGCACTATTATGATTGATTGACTAAGGAACTTAAGGAGTCAGATGGTGAAGTCCTTTTTCCGGAAAGCTGTCTTGTAAACCAAATTTAAATTTATACTCAAGCATTACAAATCCTCGTTCAGTAACATTCACAGCAGCTTTCCGATGCAAAAGTTCAACAAAATAGAGCCACTGAGATTGTATTGTTCAAGCAAATGCTCAAGTAACTTGTGTCATTTGAAACACAAACAGAAAACATTTAGGCCTACATTGTCAGTTGTATGCGGCAAAGTAGATACATGACTCTGTCACCTGTGCGTCCTACTAGACTCCTCCCCACCCCACCCACCCCACCCCAACGTTAAATGGAGCACATAATATCTAAACTGAGCACATAATATCTAAACTGAGCACATAATATCTAAACTGAGTGCTTCTGCTTCTTTCAACTGAGGCGCTCAAAAGTCATCAGACTACAATCGGTTTCTCGCTTTGTCTTTACCAACATTGTTCATGCATTCATCTATTTCCGCCTGAACTGCTGCAACTCACTTCTTATGCCACCCCTCCCCTAAACAGCATCTTTCCCTTCATCAGTCATAAATGCTTCAGGTAGGCTCACAGTCCGACTCCCTCGCTTTGACTATACCTATACACATATGCTTGAAGTCCTGTGCTGGCTTCCTACCACTGCACGCATCTACTACACAATCTTCCTTCTGGTATCCAAAGCACAGCTGGGAGATGTCTCTAAATAGACCCGCATCTAAAACTACAGACCAATGCAAAAGTCAAAGCATTCATCCTCTCTGTCTCAATTTGTTCTGCTGAACTTCATCTTGAACTTTTTATTCCCAGGACGAGGCCAAAAACTGCTTTTCTTCAACATCTGGTGCTCTCTGTGGTTGGTGCCTCTACCTCGAATGACCTTCCTCCCTCACTAACGGCAAAGCTAATGACTACATTTTTTTCTCATTAGTCTCTCATTCTTCAAACGCATTTCTTTCCCCTCGAAGTTTCTGTGCTGACAACGCCTCTGAATAGTTATTCTGCACGAGACGACGTATAAATCTATAGATGCGATATGATTATAGCGTCAAATCTCTCCATAATTTTGTCCAAACATAAAGAACGAACTCTGGCATGATGCACTGACGAAACTGGCAATCTATCGTCGAGCATTGTATTTCTCAAGAGTGTCTTTCTTATCTTGACGCAACTGAATGAGCAATCTGGTTGAGCATGTGTAATTGGAATAGCACTTTCAGTCAAAACTAGAGCTTGTTTAGTTCCTAGAATGATGATCAACAATGATATCGACGATAATGGATCAACAGAGTTTTCGAGTGACGTCATAGTTTTCAATTACGATATTTTCGACTGCGCATAGCGCTGTTATGGTGGAGACTCGAAGTGTGAACTGCAGATGGAAATCGTAAAAAAAATGCCCCAAACATATTCTGGGCAGGGCAAAATTCTAGCAGGGCAACGACCAGGGCAAAGGCTTCTTTACCAGGGTATTTGCTCTGGCGTAACACCACCCCGATAATAAACTAAATAACAAAATGCAAGTTTAGTCTGTATTAAGACTTCAGATAGAGGTGGCTAAGGAAGTTTCAAAGAAATAACCTTGCTTCAGGTTCATCCAATGTGTCCAGATTTTCACAAAGTGTTGAGATGATGCTTTCATATTTGTTAGGATATTTCCTAAAGATATCCTGCAGAGAAAGATAGTAAAAAAATATAAATTGACTTTGGACTCTGCAATAGATTTACAAATATTAAAAAGTCAATTTCAAATCATTATGACAGCAAATTACAAATCCAATCAATTAGTTTACTTTCAAAAGATTGATAATACCAGCAGATGAAATTCTTCCAATAAATCTCAAACACTCATAAATAAAGCGGAGAAAGTAGGTTAGGACATCAACTGCTTTATGTGGGTATAGATAAGAAGGCTTAAATGTTCACATTGTTCAGCTGAAAGATCTCCTGAATAGCCATAGTCACCTCCATTGAATGAATGGAATAGAAAAAAAGTCAAAGTTTCACTTTGCTCCACTTTAATGTCAACAGACCAATAGCAGGTCAATCACTGTCTACACTCTACAGATGGCTAGAACAGCAGAGGTACACAATCCGTACCCCAAAGAACCAACAGTCATGACGGGCCAATCAACCAACAGAGCATCCTCAATAAACAATACAGAGATCAGTATAATAGACAGCTCAATCAGAGCACTGCATGAGCTTGAAACCAGCACCTTTCAAGTAAAAATGCGTAAAATAACAACAGACAATACCTTCAGCAAAATACAACAAACACACACGGCATATAAAAAGTACTTTAAGGTTATGTGAGATTACATGCAAAAAAGAAGGACATATAAAATAAGCAGACTATAAACCTTTACATACATACAGCACAAATGCAAAATTGAAAACAGCCAATTAGAGGAGGTCGTGTTTATCTTAAGCATCACTCACAACACCACCATTCCCACCAACCATCAAAATAAATCTCATGAAAGATAGAGAACTGCATTAAGTACAGAATCATGACAATTAGAGCGAAATAAGAAAGACATCTATGCTTGCCTTAATGACAACTATGGCTTCCTGAACGACATAGTTGACTTTGGTCTGGATGAGATCAAGCAACGTGCTCACACATCGCTCGGCTGCCTGCTCCACTTTTATAGCACAACGTCCAATGGCACGCACCGACTTACGCACAAAATCGACGTCCACCTCCGTCGCATATCTATGCAAAATATATGCACAATGTAATATCAAGATAACACATGCAAAAGTAATGAACACAGAAACACGTATGCACACACACACAATGTAATGCAATGCAATGACTTCTATGGCGCCATTAAATAATGCAAAAGGCAGCAATTGATCGTCACCATCTGGCACTGAGATGCCATAATGATGACTTATGCATTCCACTTCGAGTCTGATTACAGCTTGCTTTTGGTCTGCTATAGATTGATGTCTTGCGTATCATATGCTGGGGCTACAAAAGTGCTAATTAATATAAATAATAGTCCTGCTAATTAATATAAAATAATAAAATATAAATAATAGTCCTGCTAATTAATATAAATAATAGTCCTGCTAATTAATATAAATAATAATTCTGCTAATTAATATAAATAATAGTCCTGCCTGGACAAACTTAAGGTCCGCTTTCGCTGGCCATCTGCTGTTCTCATTTAACAAAAACCTAAATCGTGGTTTCTCTGCATTTTTACGTATTGAACTGCCACCACCACCAGCAGCTATGCACGATGCATATATTTCCAATGTCATTTCATAAACTATTCAAGGCTCACCTTTGCTGCAATGTGTAATTTTGAGACGAGTGTCCTAAATCAACAAGATGTAAGCATATATATATATATATATATACATATATGTGTGTGTGTGTGTTTGTAATAAAAGGAAGAATACTGCAAAAGGCGTTGGCTTAATTCAGTGTGCGTGTCATGTTGGTAAACATAATATGCCTCATTTCATCAATGACTAAATCAACAATGATCAGTTTCATACCAGATCTAATACTCAAAACAGATCCACTTTTATATATCAGTGAGGAGTAACAACACTCACTCTTTAAGTTCAGCCAGAACTTGAGCAATATTCGAATGGTTTGTCAGGCGTATCATGATGTCAAGCTTCTCCAGTTTCACATAAATAGGATCGTTGTATTTGACAAAGAAGACTTTCATTTCACTCTTCAGAATATCAGACCTGAACATAATGTAAAGAATCATAGAAATCTATTCTTAATATGAGTAGGCCAGCGCAGAGAGCACAGGTCTCTGAGTAGGTTTCTGGAAGAAGCTCTATAGATATAAATTTTCGGAATCAGAATCGGACTGGCTGCATCTGTAGAATCTTAATACAGCCAAGGTCTTAGATTGCAATAAACTGATTCATCTGGAAATATCTGGCACTATCCATGTTACGCTGCAAACAATATGTCAGGTCACAGAATCAACTACACATCACCCACACGATTCACTAAGTAAAACCAGACAACAAGAAGAGAGCTGTGAAGCAAATTCAATCGTGAATTTGAAGAACCAAAGTAAATGTGATGAAGACCAAATCACCTCTTCTGAACAATGAGATTGATATTACGCAGAGCAACGTATTGTATTTCTGGTTCCGATGATAAGAGCGTAACGAGAGGTGGCGCCAATTTCTTCACCAGCATACCAAAGAAATCGGAATTCTGTTCCATCAGTTCCATCAACTTCATTATTACCTGAGTTCAAAGAAGAAAATTGTTTTTCCATTACAGTTCAACAAACAACAACATTAAAATCCCAGATTAAATACATTCTCTTAAATTCCAAAATGGTTCAGATCTTACTAAAATGACTTGAAGTCAGAAACAGAGAAAAAGACACCACATAGGCATTTGCAATTAAAAATAATTCTTTCTCTAAGACACAAAATGGCAAATTCATGAGGACATCTTTCAACTGTGGATGTCGTTGACGTAATATCTGGTCACCGCCATTTTCCATTGGGAAAGAATATGCACTTCTGCTGGATTCTAAGACGCTTTTGCATGCACGTATAAATGGTCTAGTCAAAGGAATATATTGCATCTGAGGCTGCCTCTGTGATGTTTGCCAAGTGCACGACATGGAATCTTCTCATTTTGGATCATTTTAATAACACACACAATCGTCAATGCATGACAAACACCACATGTGGCTAGGAGCAAATAAAACGAACAGACCAGAATTCATACATGCTTCTCCTTCAGAACTGGACGATAAATTTCCAGCAACACAAGATCTGCTGTCAATAATATTGTGGATGCAGTCTTTTTGGGCACTACACTTGAACATGTAGACATTGTAGACTAGACATCATAGACTACAAATTGGCCATTCTTCAAACAGTTCACCATCCTGAAGCGAGTGTTAGAAGCGCTCATAATAAAACTGCTGCTGATAGTTGACACGACATTTAGGCAATTTTCCTCATCTAACAACAACGGCATTGTACATCAACTGTCATCTATTTTTCTAACGCATTAATTAATGAAATGCATTAATTAATAAAATGCTGCTGACCTTGATTGCAGACAGAACAACAGCAGAGTTGGCATGAGCCAATCGCGGTGTCACACGTTCACAAATGCTCTGTGCTTCACGGTCATCTTTAGGAACGTAGTTAGCAACGGAATCCAAAATGAAGACCTGACCCCACCTGTTGCACACCAACAAACAACACTAAAGCTAGTGTCTTCTACTTCTACATTGATTAGTAAGAAAAATCGCAACACGAGTGTGCAGATGGTAATGACACGAACATATCATAATAGTTGAACATGAAATCATAATTTCAACAAGTTCATTCTGCATAATTTATGGTCTCACTTTCAATTAAATTGAAGAACTGGCATTTTTCACTGCACCTGCACGAGAAAAATAATAACATGATTTGAACCTACTTTGATTGGCATCAATAACACCTACGCCTTCAGAGTAAAATGGTGCACAATACATCATAGAAATGTCAAATGAAAACAAACGAATCCAAGCATTTTAACACGTTTCATGCATGCAAAAGTCTCAAATTCAACTGACTCAAACTATCTTTCATAGCACTGCAATGTCCTGCATGACTAAAGCCACGGATGAATCTGATGAAGTAGCCAACTCTGACTACAATGAATCCTCCACTTAACAATTTGGTCCATGGACGTTCTAGCATTGTAGAAGTTCCCTGTTTAATGCTATTGGTTACAAATATCTGTCTTACCAGTCGTATTTTATGTCTTTGAGCTTTCTAGCCATGCTAAGGCTTCTGTATATCAAGCACTACTGTATATTCGAATGTTCTCTTAACCCACCAACCGTTCACATGAATGTATTGTGTATCTGTGGTATAAAAATGATCACTATAAACCAACATAAAAAAGAACAAATTTAAAGAATGCTCTGAATTGGACAAAATCACCAACCGAACAAGATGGTTAACTACTTCGTGTTACACTTCAACTGTTTAGTTCCAATGATTGACAGGCTGCCCAATGGAAAACTGCTCTTAGGTCACATGATCATAGCTATCCCAGACTATTATGCTCATTGTGACCTGTATCTGCGTTTCGCTGGTTCACAGTTGCTGGTCCATCCATTTGGAACTCAGTACCAGCTCACGTTTGCAACTCTCATCCAAGACAGTCCTTCGTTATAATTACGAGCAGCAGTTGCAGCAGAGTTAGCTTCAATGTACTCACTCTGTACATTCATTCAGCGCAGTCAGTAGTTTGTTAATGATCTGCGAATTCATATCAATGATCTGACTCGCTGTCACAGACGTTTCCATTATCTCCGATATTGCAGCAACCGCATTTGCCACAACCTAGAAAAGAAATGAAGACAGAATTTACACAATTTACAAATTATTCATCAAATTTTTCACACATCCATTTCATTCTCACATCGCATGGGTAATCTGTTAAAGTCTGCCATCCTGAAAGTCTATAATGACCTTGTCCTTATTGACACATGACTGCTTGAATTCTCCTTTGCTGCTCCTCTGACTGTAGATCACTGCAGTGCATCCTACTTACAGTCTTGCAACATTCATTTGGCATATCTGGCACTATCCTCAACTGGTCTCTGTCCTATTTCTCTAACCGCACTCAGTACATTAGCATAAACCTTCTCATATCATCCATTACATCCGTGCTCTATTGCTCTATACTGTTTACTCTCCATGTACTTATATACCTTCATGCTGATGATACCCAGCTCTATATACATCTACACCCAAATGAGGTTGCAGATGCTACAAAGAGACTCTGTGCCTGTATTGTTGATATCACACTATGGAGTCTGTCTATTCGCCGCAGTAAATCTGATCTCATCTGCTTTTACCATTCCTCCAAGTTCTTACTGACCACTGAACTCACACTCTCCACCTTCTCCTATCCACTCTCTCCATCGTCCAATGAGCGCGATCTTGGAGTCACCCTCAACTCAGCACTGTCCCTCAAATCTCAGATAGCAGTCATCTCTCGGGCATGTGTTTGTTTCATATCACAAGAATCCGATGTCTCTGCTCTCTCCACTCTTGACTCAGCATCACTGCAAACACTGACTCACTGTCTTATTCTGACATGACTTGACTACTGAAACGCGCTACTCTATGATCTCCCTCAATCCACACTGCTTCCTCTAACTAGATTCAAACTGCATCAAGCTGCAAGACTGTGTCTTGGACTCTTTTATCGACACCACATCACACCTGCTCTCTTCGTTCTTTACACTGGCTTCCTGTTTGCAATGCAAACAAGCGTATTCGCTTCAAGCTGGCACTCCTCATGTACAAAGCATGCACTGATTCCCTGCCATCCTACTTATCCCTTATGGTAACACCTTGCAAATCGGTTAAAGGCTGCTCTTCTCTTTGGCCAGCATCTGCTGGAAAGTAGGTTGTCTTGTCTTTCGTTGGCGTTCTTTCACATTTGCCGGAACTCTCTGCCTCCTCATCTTTAAAACTCTCTTCTGTCTTTCGCTCTAAACTGAAAATATTCATTTTTTCCAGTCTAACTATAGTCATTAATTGTCTGCCGAACTACAATGTGCACTTCTGAGCTTTGTATGGAGGACATTATTGAATTTCAGTTGTATTGTATTGTAATCTGCTTTTCACTAAGAAAACGCGATGTCTCCACATGTTGCGAAGATGAGGCATGACTGGCATTGCTAAATTTATCATCATCAAACTTAGCAAACAACCAGCACAGAACTGATAATCACTTTCCAAGTATTTATCTACTTAAACATTGCTTGACTTAATGACTACAGCAGCAAGATCCACAAGTACACAACAGCTGAAATTAAGAGAAGGAAGCCTTAACTTCATATGAGGTGAAAGAAAGAATGTCAAATCGTGTTAGATGTGATGGTGAGAACAAGGTTAAATTTGCAACACAGATCAACCAATTTCAATTTAATCACCATGGTAAATGCAAGGTTTCAACGTGGCATCTTACCATAGGATTCGAATCCGACAAAAGATCTCGAAGGCTGTCCAGAAAGCCCTGGTCCTCCACAAGCTGTGCGTTGATATCGTGCAGCTTTGCGACGCACACAGCAGCCGTCTTTCTCACGTATGGATCCTCATCCTTCAGACATTTGCGCAGTGGCTCACACAGATATTCCGTTATCTTGTCAACACGAATGCAACCCATTGTACGAACAGCCAACGAACGAATCAAAGGATTCGGATCTTCACAGTCCTGCAACACATGACAGGCATTGCCTTACCAGTTCAGTTAGACACAGGCAAAGAGCAAAGGGGCAAAGAGCAAAGAGGCAACGGGTCATCTACAGGTCATCATCTACAGTGTAGAATGGTTGGTTGGATGATTGTGTGAATGGTTGGTTGGATGATTGCTTCGGTTTTATGAATGTATAAGCAACACAAAAATGGCATTTCAATTAAACTAAATTAGAACCAAAAGATAGACTAATATGCAAAATTATTTCAAAATACTACGTCAATAAAGCGGTTAAATTGGGTAAACAATTTAGCAATGAACAAGAACATATGACACATATTTCAAAAAGAAAGTTAGTTAAAATAATGGCAAAATTAAGCATTGTTAAAACAACATTTACTCGTTTAATAAATCATAATGAAAGGTTAATAAGTTACTGCGATCATAAGAATCGAAGAGAACACGTCGAATGCTATAAGCAATTGGCCACTGACTGTGTCACACATAAGTACTGTGCTTACGTTTTAAGCTCTCAGAAGTAATATTCTCTTAATACAAAACACAGCAACAATGCAATTTCAGTTAAACAATAGGATGGATATTGGATACCTTAACAAATGTATTTACAGCCAGAATGGCCATATCAGGCTGGCTCTTAGCATAGTTCATCAAATACAGATAGACAAGCTTCTTCAATTCCAAGTTGTCAGTCTGCATGCAATTCACGACGTCAGGAAAGAGAGCGCTGTCATCAACAACAACAACATAACCTCTAACGAAACATTTGACAATACCAAAAATCATGCTAACCATCTAAAACAGCATTTTCTTAAATGCCTCCATTTCATACAGCAAGTTAAGGAATAAAAAAGCAGATCAAATTAGAGTAAAACTAAGTACTGGAAAACACTAGCCCTGTGTCCAGGACCTTGGGATTCGTCCATTGCCAGCTCAAGGACCTAGAAAGGAGATGAGCGCCTTCTCTAACGGGCCTTCGGCCCATGGAAGACTTTACTTTACTTTAAGTACCTTGCAATGCAAAATGAAAATGAAATTTACCAGTGTAACAGTTGGTAACACAAAAGGTTGTACAGCTAAGGGATTGAGGGTTATCAGTAATGCGCTTTTTTTGGCAAACCGATTTTCTGTTTTTGTATCAATTGGTCTTAGAGAAAAATGTACTTTCTCAAACAAAGGCAGCCACCGGGATTTTCAAAACAGTTTGGAAACAGTAAAAATTAAAAAAACTGATTAAATGCTATGGATAGAGTCTGTCCTAAGTAGCCTTTTAATAATGCATTCAAGACAAGCACTAACATTTTACAAAACAGACAGTAGGGAGATATTTAGCACTGAAATACTCAACACCAGCATCAAATGACGTGTGTTCAACAATAGTGGGGTTGGGATTGTCTTACTGATTCATCTGAAAATTATTAAAATGTCCGTTCTTACCTCACGTCTTTACCAACAGTCATACTGGCAATGACTTTCTTCACTGCTTCTTTCTTTCGATCTTTCTTCTCGCTGTTCAGCTCTGCCTTCAGCTCAAATATTTCACCTGAAACAATTTATTTTCAGGTAAAACATGTTCTTGCAAAGAAAAACTATAAAGAAAATATAAGATAGCAGCCATACTTCATAAAATATAACAATATCTGGTTTACTGAAAAAAAACTACGTGATCAGCTCGTTAGAAACAACTTTTTATATGGTTAGGCCAGTGGTTCCCAACCTTTTTGACTTTAGGGCTACTTTTTTCAAGTTGGAGATCACAAGGGTCACTTTTTTTAGTAGAAGGACATTAGGGGCCACAAGGCTGAAATTTAATTAACTAAAAGAATATGATATTGCTGTAATTGAATAAAAAAAGAAGTTTGATGTTATTAATAGACGTCAAAATGAAATAATTTGTAATAGAAAATAATTATGTGTGCTATCCTGTCCAAGCTGTCGATTGTTTCATATTTTTATTAATTCTTTGAGAGATGAGGACCATTTTGTAGGCCTGGCGGGCCACTTTTGGCCTGCGGCCAAAGAACCACTGGGTTAGGTCTACATGCATATATAGATGAGCTTCATAATTTATGTATGCATGTATGTGCACTTGTTATAGCGCCCCTTCATCATTTCCACTCAGAAGCAATTCCCACTACAGCACGGACACTGAATCAGAATTCCACGCCGAAGCGCCCGAGCAATTGCTAGTGAAGAACTTGCTCCAAGTTACTACGCAGCAGCTTTGTGGTGGATTCGAACCTGCAACCCTCCGGCTGTAAGGCAAAGAACATACCGACTACACCTCATTTATGGTTAAACTTTCTTAAATATAAGACCAATTAAAACGAATTGGCTTAAATGAGTGTTCCTAAAAGAAAAACCTATTGATGAACTTTCAAAGTGGGCTTATGGCAGTATCATTGTAGCAAGCATGAATTAACAAACCACATTGATGCGTCACTTTAATGGCTTTAATGCCATTTTGTTAGTCGAATAGATCGATAAAACCAAACAAAATGAAACAATATTCAGATACTAGACAACCTAACTATATTACTATGCAGGCACGGAGGACCACTATTTTTAAGGACGAAACTGGCAATGCCAAGAAAGGCAAACTTGAGAAAGAGGAATGTAGGCCACTGTGAGAAGATTTTAGAGTAAAGAACAAAGCTTTCCTCTCTCATCTTAAGACAGTTTTATTTGCGCTGAGGTTGGGAGCGCCTCTGAGTAGCCCCCTTGAAGAGGCGCTATATAAATGCATCCAATGAATGAATAAATGAATGGGGAGTTAAATATTTGTTTCTTTGTGCAATCACTGGAAAGGTCGGTTTATTGCAAGTTTTTTTAAAGAAGTAATTGTTCTGGCCAGCAAAAACAGAGAAGACTTCAAAAAATTACATGCCTTGATGACGTGACTTGTTTACATTGCTCGACAATCCACACCTTTATACCCCATATGTGACCGAACACGGCAAAATAGGGTTTTGTCGGCAGAAATCAAAATTCTCTTTATTTTCTCACAAGATTATCCTCTGTGAGAAGGTCTTTCAAATGATGCATTATTTATTTATTTATGATGTTCCTAACTGGAGTTGTGTGCTTTTAAAGTTTAGCTGTGACAGATACACCATTTTGAGAAAACGTGTTCACAAGCCGTCACATGATGCGTTTCACAATTCAAAGCTGCTTTAATTATTCATCCGTTCTAGGTTAATTTATTTTCTACCAATCACGAAAATGGTTTCATCATGTAGAGCAGACCTTTCCAAGCATATATAATATTGATGGCTTTCCATGATGCGACTCTAAATGTTACCCTTTGAAAAACGGTCAACATCGTGTTTATTTGCGTAACTCTTATACACAATGCCCATTAAAACTCTCGCTTTTGTGGTTAAATAATTATTTTTAGGGTTCTTCTTGGTACCTAAAATGTTTTAAAGATATTTTCATGCTTGAATTTGATGAAAACGAAATTTGAGTATAAAAGTCAAAATTTGAAGTTTTTGGGTTGTTTCTCGTAAATTAACATTTCCGACAAGCCTAGTTTTGGGATAGCCGGTCACATATATACCCTTGTTTCCTATTCTTTCTTCGCTGCTTCAATGTCATTGGGCAGCTCAACACAGGAAGCTCTGTCTAGTTATATATATATATATATAAGAGGTCATTGGTATGAACGGATGATAACAAGTTATTACAGGAGTCGAACTTAACTGTCAGCAGCCATGTCCATTTTACCAACTATTATTGTTATCATCAAATAAATTGGTAATGCGCAAGGTCACACTGAAATGTAAATTTTTGGTGCAGATAGTCAACCGCCAGTGGAAGATGCAGTTAAAGATTCAAGTACTTGAAAGACAATGAGAAATAGTGAGTTTTGAGCCGTTTTTTGAAGGAAGGAAGTGAATTTGAGCGACAAAGCGAGAATGGAAGTTGATCCCATTCCACGATGCAGATGCATGGAATGCAAGTGAGCCCTAAACTGTTTTGCATCAGGTCTCAGCTAAAGGAACCTGTCAAAGTACAAGAGGTCATAGTGCAACACTCTCGTCCGGACTTTAATCACAATTTATCAGATAAATTGTGGGATGCAGTGGAGTAGTGGTGGCGTCAGAGTTGAAATCCGCCTCAAGCCTTGAGCGTAGGGACCTTGAGCAAGTCCTTCACTTGCGTAGGAACCTTGAGCAAGTCCTTCACTTGCAATTCCTCAGGCGCTTCGGCGTGAAACTCCGATGCAGTGTCCCCGCTGTAGTCAGGAGCGCCTCTTGCCTCTTCTCCGGACTTGACCCGCTGCCTATCGATTTTGTTTTGATCGAGCGCCTGTGAATAAGCTGGTTCCCGCGACTTGGCTTCTGTGTGCGCTGTAGAAGTTTCGAGATTACGATTACGCCTCTGAAGGGGTGATGCACAGAAATGGAGAAATAAATAAATAAATAAAAATAAATAAATTGCTATATAAACAGCATCAGCTTCTTTTACTTTATCTCATATATGTACTCAAATTGTTAGGCTTCATTTTCTAGTCTAGATACAGATTCTACAGACAAAGCATTTCTGTAGATGAAGTATTTCTGTGTAATTCTCACCCTTTTTAGTGGTAGTGAAATACTTGGAGTCTGTCATCTTAGACGAGTTTCCCTGTAACCAATTCAGCTAAAACACAAACAGACGTCATAACTTCAAGAATAATGCCTTTACTGAAATGAACATGAACTCATCTGCGTATTGGAATGGGCAGGGCCATAAATAGTCACTTGAAGCAGGGCACTAATAAAGTAAAGCAGTGCTTTGAACTCTGTAGGAAGACAATTTCGAGGAAGTAACTTGCAATAACTGCAGAGACCACTGACATATTTGACCGCCAGAAACTATAACATAATTTCTTGTTTCATGCTGATTTATCTGCAATTCTGCATACTTCTCAATGACGCCTACAACTGAAGCAGACTTTGGACTAATTTGTATTGTTGCAAATTAGCCCATTTACATGTAAAATATTCTTTGATATAGTTCTTTTTCAAAACATTCATCAACTTATATTTGTTTACCCAACAAGTACAAGTTGTGCGGAATAGCCCGGTTCCGTTGTTCAAAATGATATAATTTCGAGGTGTATTACAACTACATTTACAACTAAATATACAACTTTTGTCAGATACGATGTCAGATATTGAATCAGCTGCTATATTACAAGATATAATATGTGATGCAAGCTTTCTTTACCCGTCATTTGTCGCGATCTAGATAGAGAGATAAAAGGCAAAACAGGCGACAGGGTATAGTGTATTATTATTTAAAAATATGTCTACTTTCAAATCTACAATAAAAAATGTTGAATTCAAATGATTAGTGGATGAAAAGTGACTTTTGGCGCATGTGGTGTAAGAATTCGCTTTGAATCTTGGTCCCAAATAGCCTATTTTCAAAGCTGAAATTCGCCATGAACGACCGAGTTTTCATAAGCGGACCTGACTATTTCTTGTAGCCATGTGTACCGCGTGATAGATTATACCATAAAATATGATATTAGACGGTTCTGGTAAATTTTGCCATCTACTTGAACGTGACAAAGTTTGGCTATAAAGTTTAACATCTGTAATGGACACCTGACAACCACGCCTCCGACCCAGTTTTCTGAGAGTCTTATTGGTTCACGAGACTGACTTTTGATACTGCGCATGCGCACCTACCCGAAAATGTTCTGTTGCTCCTTTTCTTACTCAGGCCTACAAGTAGCGTTCGCTTTGGAAAGAATTTGTATAAATAATATTTTACATCGTTAAATAGGAAATAGCGAACGTCTTGTAAACTGCTCAAATTGTGATAAGCGCAACCTGGTTGATTGTTCGTTAGGGGGTAGTTCATTGGATAACACGCTGGCTTGTAGAATGAGAGGCACTGAGATCGAGATCAACGAAGCGGTCAATTACTTTGGCAAACATGGCTAAACTGGCAATCCACGCATCCACAGCCCACCCCTCAGTGGCCACCCAGCATAATAATCATTATAGATCTATAAGAAGTTTGATTACCACTGGCTTTTGGTAACTTGATGCAAATTGAGTCTGCTCTGATCTACTCTATACCTGCAGTGTTTGCGCGTTCGAGCGATGTGTGTACGAGATAATAAATAGGAACAATATTAGTGTCTATGTGTGCAGATAGTCCTAATTAAAATTCCTTTTAAGAATTGAAAAGACTTGCATGAGTTATCATACTACGTTCAAATTGTAGGCTAATCGGACGCAATGCCTTGTGTTTTATTCATGTTTCTCTCTAGACTAAGCTGTTAGGTAAATATTTCTTTGAGGGAGCCGATCGATAGGGTAATAGGCCTACTTGTAAGACGCTGCTTATCAGTTGCAATGTTTACATTAATTACATTATAAATGGACAAAGGTCCACATCTTGTAGTGCCTGGTTGATTGTGTGTTTGAAATATTACACTCATAGGGTTCGATACAATTATGTCGCTCCTGGCCGAGTAGGCTACTCGATCTTGGAAGCGTTTGTTTGTCCTATGTTATTTCACTGACTCATTCATTCGTCTTCGGTAATTCAGCATTTGCCTGTAATTCAGTCCCAATGTGGAAAGTAATTGCTCGAATTGGATGCCGCTTGCTGTATTCGATACATAATATACCCATTTATTGACCAGCAAAATTGCAGAATATTCAATTAATGGTTACTAAGGACTTTTACGACACAAATGTGCTGAAACTTTGAGCTCAATTTTCTCCCTTGTTGTGATTCTACAAGTTACAGAATCGAACGAATATAATTTCAGATATCTTCAGTTAGAAAAAAGATATTTTCATTCTGTAAAAAGCATTTTGAAGCAGAATAACTGTAGAATATAACGGAGCAAAAAAGTCAAAATCGTCAAACGACGGATTTGGAAGGCATGTGTCACATATATGAAATCCAGGTAAGGGGCAACCGCCCACCCCTTGTGGCAGCCGATGTCGCAAAAGGTTGGTAGCCTAATCGACTTCAATTTCATTGGTATAATATCGTGATACGTACTTTGAACGTTGGTGTGTATAACCTAGCCTTAAAACGAATTAAACCCAAAGGACGACAGACAGCTGCTACTCTGAAGAGCCTTCCTTACAGTTATTCGTTACTATTTTGTAAGACGGGAGGCGGAGGCAAATAATGTCTTGTTAAAAGCACAAGCCACGTTCAATCAACGACGTCCATTTCCTGCATTGAGAACATAACAACATTATAATATTATAGCGCATTTGTTTTAATAAATTAATATAGATGCCCGTCAGATACAGCGTTTGCAAGCCTAGTGGCCATCAATCGTAATCGTAAACTCGAAATTTCTAAAGCGCCACTTAAAAGCCAAGCGCGGGGCACCAGCTTATTCACGAACGCGGCGTTGAGTTAGAAGGGTTGTCCGTGAGAGTAGGCTAGTCCGTGGCAGGTTCGTGGTGGTCCGGGTCGAGTTACCATAGGATCAAAGGGGTGGAACAGCTGCTAAGTCTGAAATGCAAAGCAAAGAAATGCAATTCAATTTTAGACAATATAGACTATTTTATCTGTCAGTCGAGCATTGTCACTCACATAGTTCACATGGATCCACATGAGAGAATAGCGCAAATTAAGTTTATTTCTGACGCTATATGTAATGTAATGTAATGTAAATCTTCGAGAATTTCTCAGCGCCCACAAAAGCCACGTCAGGGAGACCAGCTTATCACCGGCGCTATATCAAATCAAGTCCGTAATAGCCAGAGCTGCCGTTTTCGTTCCGGTGCCAGGTCAAAATCCGGGGAGGTCAAGCCGAGGAGACAGCGTGGTGCTACGGTGGTTGTCGGTGATGGTGGTGGTTATGTGATGGAACCTGATTGGAATCTGGATAGGATAGGTTGAAGAGTTCGGTTTTCAGTCGTGAATGGAATGCAGCAGAGGAGAGTGCAAGCGGAGGAGAGGTTGAATTTGGAGGTGAGACTGCAGGAGAGATAGGAGGGTGAGCGAACAGGCGGAGGTATGTTGGGAGTCCGTTCCAAAGAGCTGATGCAGCATAGACTAAGGAGCGGTCGCAGAATTTCAGAGAGGATGATACTGGAGGCCGAGAGAGAGAAAGATATGATGATGAGCCTTGGTTACGCTCCATCCTACCTGCGCATTCTTTGTCGCCCAGTCTCTGACATTGAAGCGCGTCGGGCCCTTCGCTCTGCTGCGAAGGGACAACTGCTTGTTCCATGGGCTCGCTTGGCTACCAGACAGTCCCGAGCCTTCTCGGTTGTGGGGCCGTCAATCTGGAATGACCCCCCTAACCTCCATCTCCTCCACCTGACCAGTCAATCCTTATTCATTAAGTCCCTTAAATCTGTTTTCTTTTGCCGTGGCTGGGCTGGGAGCGCCTCTGAGTAGTTTCTTGAAGGGGCGCTATATAAATGCTAATAATGAATGAAGTTCACATTTTTTAAACAACCTCAAACGCTAATGAGCCATTCTTGCAGCAAAGATAAGCATTTTGATTCCCAAACCTATAGAAAGGAACAACCCGTCACAAAGAAAAACTTCCCACAGTTTAAATTATATTGTTGGTGCAAATTTTTTAATGTTACATGAATGAATAATTATTTCGACAACACGACACGGCCACCTGGCGATCGACGAAACAAAGCGCCATAATAATTTATTATGAGTGACTGCTGAACTGATTCTTGGTCAAGGTTCCTCGGAATGAGGTCACGTGACTCACGTGTCAAGGCTTTGTAAACAACGTGGTCGTTTTTTTACAGATGTTCTTCTGTCAATACCATTTTATTTGATGATGCAGGAACGTGTTCAATACTTTATAGAAAAGAAAATACTAGACCCTACACAAGTCGTAACCGTTGACCTACATTACTATTAATTCATCATATTATTCTTTTCCTAAACTTCAGACTGTTCTTAGAAGCTACAGAGTACTATACTGTTGCGTTCAAATGTTTAGTTTTGCTTAACAATATTCGCGACAATTTTATAGTCAGCATACAGGCAAACGATCGAATTAGTGATTACCCAACCTTACCCAAGGAATAGCTCTTATCACGACGGAATGGGTACAAGGAATCATCAGTCATTTGGAGACCCCTTGGATGAGTAAGTAAAACCATTGACTAATGTGGTGCAAATGTAACATGTATGTTTAACATGTTTAATTCAATAAACAACAGAGAGAACGCTGCAGGTTTACATTAGCAAAATGAACAGTATAGCTGCTTAAAGCTTATGGCCAAAATAGTTAGTACATGTTTTTAAATAGCATTCTTGGGATAAAGTTTAACGAGTCTTTATTGGAGAGGATGAAATTGTGAGCCCTTTCTCTGTTGACAGCAATTGCATTATACGTGTGCTAAAGAGTGCTTTCTTAAGCTTCATTAGTGTTATGTGTCATTCCATAGATGTAAATTGCTGATATTTTGCAGTATGCAAATCTACATCCTTGAGAATAACTTATTTAGTTATATACTTCTTGTACATAGTCATAAATGTGCCAGAGTCTAGTTGTTGCGTCAGTTTTAGTATTACGGTCTTAATCCAGTTACAGGATTTGTAACTGACCATGCAGGCACTGCATGTGCATTGTCTTGATCAATCCAAGTCCCGTTCCAAGTCTTTTCCTTTTTCAGCATGGCTTCTCCAATTCATTTTTGTTATTGTAACTTGATTGCTTGATTCAACACTGAATAAAATCTTTAACTTTATGAAAAGGGCACTATAGAAGCATGGGCGCCCGCAGAAATTTTTGCAGGGGGGGGCAAAATTTTTAAGTTGGTCACGGTTAAATTTCCTAGTCGCAAGAGCTCAAAATTTACAAAGCTGGAAAGTGAGAATATGGGTATTTTTCAAAGAGGTTTCTTAATGCATATTTTCTCAGTTTCATTTTGTGTAGGTCTATCATTTTCAATATGAATAGTTTTCTTAGAGCGAAGAAAATTTAATTTATTAAAAATCAAAAGTAGAATGTTAAAAGTAGGTTTTTGGAGGGGTGCTATATAATGAATGAATGAATAAATGGATGAAAAACAGGTATCACTTTTAAAGGGGCAAAAGCTGGAAAGTGAGAATATGGGTATTTTTTAAAGAGGTTTCTTAATGCATATTTCTCAGTTTCATTTTGTGTAGGTCTATCATTTTCAATATGAATAGTTTTCTTAGAACGAAGAAAATTTAATTTATTAAAAATCAAAAGTAGAATGTTAAAAAGTAGGTTTTTGAAGGGGCGCTATATAATGAATGAATGAATAAATGGATGAAAAACAGGTATCAGTTTTAAAGGGGCAAGTGCTCCATTAAGTTACTTCTATATTTTAATCATAATTTCTAAACTTCTAAAGTGCCACTCCAAAGTCAATTGTAAGTCACCAGCTTATTCAGAAACGCTGCATCGATTCATCAGCCTGTTCAAAGGGCAGTCAAGAAAGAGGTCCGAGTCCTGTATCCAGAGGGTTAGTTGTTAATGCAGGTGTCGTTTAGGAAGGTGGAAGATCCCGAGGATCAGAAGAATGGGGTACAGAGGTCTCCTCTGGTTTTGGGAGAAAATCTCGAGTCGTGATAACCAGAGTCAATTATACAAGTTTCTCTACAGATTGACCTTCCTAAATGCTGTACTAGCTGGCAGCATTCAAAATGGACAAAATGCAGCCTGACTTACAGCAGACTTGATTCCATATATAACGCTGGTGAATATGTAGATCTCCATTACTTAATTTCAATAGGCTGTTGATAAATTTCAAATTTTTACATTAGTGTAATTTATTGATAATTAATTTTTGCGTAGTTGTGAAAAATTGCATTAGCCTACAGCCAGATTCCAGACAAGTAGGCCATAATCGATAGGAATACTATTTGTATGGGCACCCACGGGAGGGTTAAAAGTCATTGTTACCATTTACAGCAAGAGCTTGAAAAAATGCAAGGCAGAAAATTAAGAGCTTATTTATTTCTAGAGAGATTTCATTACTTAAATTTCTGACTTTCACTGAAGTGTATCATTCGTAACATTAGTATTTCAATGGGAAGAAATTTCTTAGACCCCAAAAATAGTAGTTAGAAAAATAGGTTTCAATTTTCCAGGGGGGGCAAGTGCCCCCCCTTGCCCCTATGTGTGGGCGCCCATGTATAGAAGTTGTTAGATTAGACTTCAAATTTGATCATACTTATCTCGCCAGTCTTGTTTTTAACTTAAATCCTATGATCAATTAATCTGTTTCCCCATGTTTCCATGACAATGGTTGGTGCTGAGGGAATTAAGAGATTATAATTATGATTAAGGTGAGTTTGGCACTGTGATTTTTGATGGTGGAAGCAGAAACTTCAGATCTATAGGCAGCTGGAAGGGTGCGGAGTTCCAAATTATAAGATCGGTGACAGAGAAAGACTTCAGAGTAATGGGCATGCTGAGTGGCCCGGTCATAAAGTTTACTCACTTTTCTATGGGCTTGTCATGATGTCCTTTTCCACACAGTTTATCTTACATTAAATAGACGCGAGTGTGTAGATGAGGTGTTGCTATGTACAGTTGTACATTGTGCAAGACATGATAGACACGGAACTGGTAGATTGGTGCATGAATCCATTTACATAATTAAACAACATCAGATATCAGCATCATTAAGGTGATAAAATATTAGATCAGGTTTGAGGGTATTTGGATTTTCTGGACTATGTGGCTTAATGTAGAGTAACACTATTGGATACTTTGAAATATCAATGAACATCTATTGTTACCTGCTCAGATGAAGAGGAGTTACCATTAAGGAGGCAGGTGACCATATTAAGCTATCTTAGAGCCGCAGTAACTATCACAAACTTGAAGAGGCACATATACATGAATTGACTATCAAATTGTTATATTTTATTAGAACATTAACCTTATGATAACTGACTGAAAGAAATGAGTTTAGGATTGGACTTGAAATGATAGCTCTGGGTAAGGTATTATTAGGCTCTTCCAAGCTTCATGTAGCTAACTTTTCCAGTTCCAATGGGAAGCAAGTTACATAAATGTAGAAATCAAGTCATCAGATTTATAAATTGAGGCTGAAGAGGAAATGTAATCATCCAGATGCGATGACTGACGGTGTGGATTGTTCAGACTTTGATGATATCTAGCGAGGGAAATTGGTCGCTGAATATATTACGCTAACCAGACTGAAGTCAAACACAATGTTTTATTGTTTTGTGTACCATCGATCGCTGCCTTCTCCATCTCACTCCAGCGGTAATTAAAGGTTTATGCCTGTATCGCACTGAGACTCAGTGTATGTTCGTGCTCTGCACTTGTGTCACCTTTTCTGAAACTCGATTCACCCTTGAACACATTGCTAATATGTAACATCTTTAGCAATTTCTGTAGTCGTTCAAAGTTATATGCTCATAAACATTCATACCAAGGCATATCTAAGACTCACTTTCTAAATTTATTTATTGTGAAGACACACTAACTCACAGTTAACACTTTGAATGCAGAACCATTTTTTTACTGGTACATGTCTGCCCTATAAAAAATTTGAGAAATGTGAAGTAATTGGATGGCAACAGCTAAAATCACTGATTATTGACAGCAACTCTAACAATTGAAAGAAAGCGAATAAAAATGCAAAGAAACTGTTCATTGCTCTACTGTAGTGTAACTTGACTGAAAGCCTGCATTTGAATGACGATCCTGGAGGCATGGCACCACGCCATGTGCTGACTTAGCATTAGAAGAATATGTGCTGCAAATATACAGGTTGGGCCATAAAAAAGACCCATCCCTACGTTTTTTGCCAATATGCTGGCCAGAAGTAAGAATTTTGAAACAAAATTTTACAGGCTTAAATATAATTCATATTTACACATGATGGCCAGATTTGATAAAAATATTTCAAACAGAACAAAAGCTATATCATTTTTAGTGAGGCCACCCACTGTTTTTTGACAATTCAAAAACGTGACGCAACAAAACGTAGCAAAAACCCGATTTATTACGGTCTCATGTCAAATAACTGTTGTCAAATGAACTTGATAGTGCTTCTCAACTTGTGTTCAATGTGTCCGCCACCAGTACTCAAATTGTAATGATTGAGTCTCTTTGTAAAGTTGATGGCCTTGTTGATGTGTTCCAAAGGTAAATCTGTCCATATCAACTCCAATGCGACGATCAATTCTCTTATCACTCTTGGTTTAGGTTGCAGATTGCTCCAGCATAGTGCTCCGAAATTGATTATCAATCCATCGGATTCAAATCCGGAAATTTGGGACCATTGGCATTCTCAATGAAACAAGAATCGTTGACATTGAACCGATCTCCTTTCATCCATGCAAAACTCTTTAACTCTCGGCTTAACTCGTAATTTCTGTGCTCTCACGGTTTATCAGAGTAAGCTTTATAGCTCGAGGATCTTGCTCATGAAGTGTCTGAATACACATTTTGTCTGTCATTGACACCTTTCCCATTTTCATTTTTTAGATATTTCAATTTCATTGCTTTAATAGCAAAATTATTAATCTGACAGATTCTTTATTTGCCAACTTGATCTTCCTAAGTGACTTCACAGTGAGGTGCAGTTATGCTGGTACCATGTTTCTTTTTTAAAAAACAATGTTAATAATGATTATCTGGCAATATCAAGGCTTTTTGATAGCAATTATTTGACATGAGACGTAATAAATCGGATTTTTGTTACGTTACGTTTTTGAATTATCAAAAAACAGTGAGTGGCCTCACTAAAAGTAATATGACTTTTGTTCTGTTTGAAATATTTTGATGAAATCTGGCCATCATGTGTAAATATGAATTGTCGTTAAGCCTGTAAAATTTCATTTTGAAATACTTACTTCTGGTCAAGATATTGACAAAAAACGTAGGGCGGGGTCTTTTTTATGGCCCACCCTGTAATGTTTCTTTGCGCTGTCCATGCTTGTTGTGCACAACAAATTTGGGTGTAAATACTGCATAGCAACATCAACAGGGCCAGACTTCAATTTAGGGTATGAGCAATCATTACCAGCATCTGCAACCGGGGGATCGTACTTGTAGGCATCACTTGCCTCACTATCTGCATCACTGACAGCTGGGTTCTTAGGTTCTATGCCATCAAAATTATCAGATTTAGTTGTTTCAAGACCTCAGCAGCTGTTTACCTTTTTCACTAAGTAATTTTATCTATATTGGAATGCTCACTTCATACAGAGCACGTCCTCTCAGTCTCCAGATTCAATATAATAATCTGCATCACCAGTTACGAGGAGGCGGCACTCACCATAGTAGCAACAGAGATGCAGGCGCTTGGATTGTAGGCACACAGGATGCACCTATAATGCTGCATAGTGCGTACTGATTATGTACGGAGACTGAGGTGCGAGTTATCGTATGCATCTAATCTTCGTCCAAATGATGTATGACATCGTGTCTTTGTTCACCAAAATGACATACTTCGCACTCAAGTGTTAATCTAGTGATGCGGTTGATTTCACGAAGAGTGTAATTCTTCTTTTTGTTTCTTTCTGACTAGCATTCGTTGTGATGAAGAGACTGCAGCCGGTTGTTTTGACTTCCGTCTCAGAACTCGATCTTTTGACCTACATCAAATTGCACAGCATCATAAGCTAAAGAAGTTGGGCTTGCTGTTTAAATATGACTCAGACTCTGATCTCAAGACGAGTCCTCACAGTCCGTCAGTCGAGTCATCTGCTGCTAAGACTTCATCTCCTCCTCTTCTTCAATCGCCCAACGATCGACGACGACGATTCGTGCGTGTTGTGCGAGATGCGCGCAATCCTGATCTCGAGAATCCTCACGTTGTTCATAGATTTTCACAGGATTACATTGAACAGACGTTTGTGGAAAGATCACATTCTATATCTGAAGGTGTGAAGCCTTTGCCTTATGTTGTCACCGGACACACAATTCTGAAGAAGCAGGGAACAATTGACAAGTGTGAGCTGGATCAGCCAGACTCGCCATCGGGAATGAAGCATGCTAAGTTTTTTGATGAGGTCATTGTCATCGAGTTTGATAAAAAGTGCACGATACGCAAGGATTCGCATGTCACACACCGTGAGAAACTGCATGATTGTTCCACTAAATACAATGTGGATGTTGTAACAAAGGGTGATTTGACGACTGTGGAGTTGATTGTTCAGCCAGAAGAGGCATGTTGTAATATTTCTGAAGTCACAGAGAATGCAAATGATCCAGACAATGAAGTGTTTCTTGCAAACGGAATTTCCTAGTTCTCAGTTAGCAAAAATTTCTTAACTTCTTTTCTGCCTTATATTTGTAAGCAATTCCAGTGACAATGTATCTCAGTTGTATCTGCAAATGATCGTTCTAGAGAATCCTGACGGAATTTTTTGACTGAAATATAAAGTATGCTTGTTTGGCCGCTATCCTTAATTTCCCTCCAATACATTAGCTTACCAATTAATGTTTCTATTTGTAAGCGTGACCCAGAGGTGATTATTTGAGAAATTAATGTTAATGTGGCTTGCAGTGATTGTTTCTTTGGTTGGTAGGGTTGCACAGTTAAGAGAGGCTATCAAAGATATTTAGGTTGTACCGTTATTGTTATATTATTGGGCTTCCCTTGACTATGCGACACCTCCCAAGCTGTTCTCAATTTCACAAACTGCTTGATCTCAGCTGGGAGCGCCTCTAAAGGGGCGCTATATAAATTCTGATTGATTGATTATTATTATTGTTTACTGATTTTATATATATATATAAATACATTCATTCATACATACATACATAATGCATATATAATAATAATAATTTTTCTTTAATGAAGTGCTTGCAAATACACAGCACTGTACATGTGCAATGTGACCAATTTTACATGTTCAGAACTTTTCATAACAAACGAATTCTTCTAATGCATGATAACATAATATCTGCAAAAAAGAGGTCAAGAAAAGTAGCTACCCGGTAGATCTTGGTCAACTACAGCATTAATGAAATTGCACTTTGCTGGGAAGAAGATGCAAGCTTTGGTCGTGCGCACTCACATGTTATTCTTCTCTTGTTCTGCTTGTAATATAGTCGTAACATCTACGGCAGATATTTGTTGTATTTTGTGTCTGTTGGATTTTAAGTGAGCAGTTGCGCCTCTAGCACCTATAAATAGGCCGGGGAACGGAATTAGCCCCCTGGACATTATCCCCCGGACATTATCCCCCAGACAAAAGTCTCCCCGGACATTAACCCCCCGGGGTAGGACATTATCCCCCCAGTCTATGCTATCATTACCTAAAAATGATGCACAAAATGTAACAATATAGGTCTATGTTAAATGAGTATCTATACATTACAAATTAGTTTAACATCCTGTAAGAATATGTTAAGTTAGCGGCGATCTTCTCAGTCATGAAGTCCAGGTAGTCGTCGGCCGTGAAATCCGGCTGCGAAGGAGATCGCGGAGCAGCGGAACGGCCGAGGATCCCACTCAAGGCCGACCACAGCCGGCGCGGGCTTTGTCCGTCTCGAACGATCAGCTCCTCCCAGTAAAGCGTTTCCCTGGCACGAAACTCGTGCATCTTCCGAAGGCGATGGTCGCCGATGGATCCAGGTGAGGCGATCGGCCGGGTCGCGAGAGCGGCGGTATCGACGCTCCAGGCGTCTAACATCCCGACGCAGAGCACGACAGTGAGCATCGAACCAGGGTACCAGCGGTCGATGTAATCATAATAATTGTAATTGTAATAATAATAATTGTGATTGTAATCATAATATTTGTAATCATAATAATAAATGTAATAATTGCTATTGTAATCATAATATTTGTAATAGTAATAATTGTAATCATAATAATAAATGTAATGATTGCTATTGTAATCATAATATTTGTAATAGTAATAATTGTAATCATAATAATTGTAATCATAATAATAGTAATCATAATTGTAATCATAATAATAATAATTGTAATAATAATTGTAATCATAATAGTAATTGTAATCATTGTAATTGTAATCATAATAATTGTAATTGCAATCATAATAAATGTAATCATACTAATTGTAATTGTAATCATAATAATTGTGATTGTAATCATAATAATTGTGATTGTAATCATAATAATTGTAATTGTAATCATAATAATTGTAATAGTAATAATTGTAATCATAATAATTGTAATCATCATGTGATGCTGAGGGGCGAATGCCCGCAGGAGGTACGTGAGCTCTTGTTCGGGGGCACTCTCATCGCCCTTTCCAAAAAGTCAGGAGGGCTCCGGCCAATAGCGATCGGATACGTCTGGAGAAGACTGGCAGCAAAGTGCGCCAACAAATACGCTTTGGCTCGATTGGGATCGTTCTTGGCCCCATTCCAGGTGGGCATAGCGGCACCGGGAGACGCTGAGGCTGCGGTTCGCGCCGCTAGAAGTTACGTTTCGGAAATGCCTTCGGACCACGTCTTTGTGAAGCTCGACTTTGCTAACGCTTTCAACACTATGCGAAGGGATGTCATGCTAAAGGCAGTCCACGAAACTATCCCGGAACTCTACGCATTCATCCATCAGGCGTACTCGGCGCAGTCCCTTCTACAGTTCGGACAATTTGTGGTACGATCCCAGATGGGGCCGCAACAGGGTGACCCTTTGGGTCCCCTGCTATTCTGTCTGCCGTTGCAGTCGACCCTCCAATCGTTGCGGTCCGGTTTCAGACTCGGCTTCCTGGACGACCTCTCGCTGGGCGGAGGGCTGGATGAAGTACGACAGGACCTGACCGCTATGAAAGAGCTGGAAACAACGCTCGGCATTTGTTTGAACAGAAACAAATGCGAATACTGCTCGGAAGTCGAGATCGCGGGCGAGGGATTTGATGGCTTCCGGAGGGTGGACCGCGACTCATTGACCCTTCTTGGCGCCCCACTGTTCAAAGGGGTTGCACTGGACGAAGCGCTCCTCGCGCACTGCTGCGATTCGCTCGACCGGGCTTTGATGGACCTGGCATGTCTCCAAGCACAAGCAGCACTGATGCTGCTACGATCGTGCTTTGGAGCGGCCAAAATGATATATCTTTTGAGAGCAGCACCGTGTTGGAACCACCCCTTGCTGGTGAAGATGGACGACAAAATGCGGGTTGGACTGGAAAAGATCATCAACATCGGGCTCAGCGATTTGCAATGGACTCAGGCCACTCTTCCGATTAGAGACGGCGGACTCGGGATCAGACGCGTTTCGATGCTGGCTTCTTCAGCCTATTTGACCTCAGCTGCATCAACCAAGTCGCTCGTGGACGCCGTGCTCAACACGGAGGTGTGGAGTGACGCATACGCGGAGGAAATCCTGGAGGCCCGAAAATCAACGCGTCCTGGAGGAGAGGAGCCAGTCCCTACCAGCCAGAAGGCCTGGAATAAGCCTTTGATTGACGCTGACAAGGCTGCAGTGTGGTCTGCCAACATCGATCCACTCAACCGGGCAAGGTTAGGCGCGGTGGCATCACCCCACGCTGGAGACTGGCTCTCGACTGTTCCCGTGGTCTCATGCGGATTGGGTCTCAGCAACGAGGCCGTGCGAGTCGCGGTTGGTCTCCGACTGGGACTCGAGCTCTGTGCGCCACATCAATGCCAGTGCGGTGAGATCGCTGATCCCGGAGGCAACCACGGGCTTGTATGCAGACGATCTGCGGGTAGAGCTGCACGCCACTTCGCCATGAATGACATCATCTGGAGAGCACTTGTAAAAGCTGACATTCCAAGCTCGAAGGAACCACCGGGCCTGATCCGCACGGATGGCAAGAGACCGGACGGAGCAACATTGGTCCCCTGGGCGAGGGGCAAGTATGTCACATGGAATGCAACATCCATCCATACTTGTGCTGCCTCCTACCTCAACATTACGGCAGCAATGCCTGGAGGGGCAGCCGAACACGCCGCAAACCGGAAGTGCGCCAAATATTCAACCCTTCCGGCCACCCACGACTTCGTCCCCGTCGCCATCGAATCGATGGGTCCCGTCAACCGGTCAGGACGCGAATTCTTGATTGAGTTGGGGTGTCGCATGACCGCCGTTTCTGGAGACCCTCGTGAGACTGTGCACTTGTTCCAACGGTTATCTATATGCACTCAACGCCATAGCATTCAGGGGCACGTTCACACAACCAACCGGGTTCGAGGACGACCAGCCATACTAACAATGAATGCATTGTTACTTTAGATTTAGTATGCAATTGTGGGAAAACTATTAACACACTATGCTAGTGTTTTGCTAGGCGTTCACTGTTCATCAGGCACAGCCAGTTGGTGTTTCACAGTTTGAATTGGAAATAAATGATGGTTTTCATAAAAAAGTTTTTAAAAAAATCATAATAATTGTAATTTTGATCATAATAATTGTGATCATAATCATTGTCATTGTAATAATTGAAATTGTAATCATAATCATTGTAATTGTAATCATAATAATTGTAATCATAATAATTGTAATCATAATAATTGTGATTGTGATCATAATAATTGTAATCATAATAATTGTAATCATAATAATTGTGATTGTGATCATAATCATTGTAATCATTGTAGTTGTAATCATAATAATTGTAATCGTAATTGTAATAATAATTGTAATCATAATATTTGTAATCATAATAATTGTAATCATAATAATTGTAATCATAATATTTGTGATTGTAATCATAATAATTGGAATCATAATATTTGTGATTGTATAATCATAATAATCGCAATCATAATAATTGTAATTGTAATCATAATAATTGTAATCATAATAATTGTGATTGTAAATTTATATTGTGCCACGTCAGGAGAAACTTCTCGGAGGTGCTCCTGACAGCACCAAACCACAATCAAAGGGATTTTTTAAGCACTTGTGAATAAATGGAAAAGAATGACGCAGAAGTTCAGTATGGAGATTGCTACGTAACTTGATCATTCAATTTCGTAAAATGACAGCCCAAAATGCTACTATTGCAGTGTGGAAATTCAAAAATTTGGAGATTGGGAGGGAGCACAATAATCATCCCCTCCTCGCCGATCGTTCTTCGGCCGCTGATCAATCGTTCGTCCCCAGTGTGAGAATTGTGGAAAAATAACTGGGGGGTTGGACCATTATCCACATGGAATTGGGGTGTAAAAAACATACTTTAACATGGGGCTCTAAGAAACACTGGGGGGTCGAAACCCCCCAAACCCCCCGGCAATTCTCACCCTGTTCGTCCCTCTCCAAAGCCAGCACCAAGTATTCGCCTATGCTGAGAAACTATGTTCTTGATGTTCAATCTATAATGAAACGGCTATTAGCAGCAGTCGGAGGCAAAAGTTGGGAGGGACCATCTTAAGCCTCTCGTCGGAAGTTGGGGGGTCGACGCGTCCCGTGGGTCCCATAAGGTGGTTGCGCCTAATCATAAGACAATGGACTGTGCTGATAGATAATATTACGCGTCTAAACTCTAAACGTCCTGTAACGCCCGCCCCTATCGGCCTCCCCGGAGTCGCCACTTCCGGATCCTCGCTCGATATGGCCGCGTGCTGCTGTGGACGAGCTCTAGAGATAGAGGGAGGACAGGATGAGGTGACTTCCGGGTTCGAATCCCAACGATGGAAAGGCGGCCAGTTATTTCGACTGCCGGACTCCCTATATGAAATTGGCGGCCTACTAGCCAATCTATCACTTCTTCGCAATATACCAGGTTGCGTGAAATCTTTGGGCCTAGCACCCAAAGTTTCTTCCAGGCCGATGGTCGAGTGGTATGGCGCGTCCGCAGTGGTAATAGCGGTGAGGTAACCAGGGTTCAAATCCACAGCAGGCTTGGGTACCGGCGATGCCTCTAGCCTTTCCAATCGTGATACAACTTCCGTCAGCGCTTCCCTGACGTTATCTCTTACCGCCGAGATCTCCTCTCTTACATTCGATTGCACTGAGGAAATAGCATCGCCAACATTTGATTGCACGGCCAGGACATTAAACTCCACCGTAGCAATCGCCTCTTGCGTCTCTCTGGCATTCAGTTGCAAAGACGACTGTATAGAAGTCATAGCATCATGAGTTGACTTAGCGTTAGTCTGTATTGCCTCGAGCAATATCTCCATAGAAGAAGGGGGCCTAGAAGGCTGAGCGGGAGTGACTGGCCTAGACTCCTCCATAGCGCTATAGAAATGACTCCTATCTTTATAGCTCACAGTCAATATCACTAGCAGTGAACGAAGTAGTTATTCTTATTAACAAATCAAGCATTCAATCCACATCCGTCACATTCAAAGCCATCAATAATCAAAGTCAGAAGTTTAATTAATATTTCTTATTATTCCCAATCAATTGAATCTTCAATTGACATCAATTATGTTCAAAGCAATCAAACATAAAAGTCAGTAAGTTCAATTATCAGTTCCTATCCTTTGTAAAGACATTCAATGAAAATCAAATGCAACAATTCAATGCAAACACCTATCAACCGGAGTATGCCTAAATTAAATCCCGATTGACTCTCAAAAGTCCCACAGCCAATTTCAGTTCAGCCCAAAATCTCTAAATAACCGATCGTATAAATTCCCCAATAAAGCGTACCTTATGTCCGAAGACAAGGGACAAAGCCGATCGTGTGCGAAGAGCAGCGACGAAGACGATATCCAAGAGATGCGACGAAACACACAGAAAGGCGTCGAGTTTGAAACGCCCGAAAGGGTCAGCTAAATCCGTCGCTGACTTTACGCAATGAACAACAATTTCGGCTATGTATCCAAGCCGTTTGAGAAAGACGCCCTTAGGCAAACATACGAACAACCGCTTCGCAACACAATTTCAGAACGCTGACGATTCGAAGCCCACGATAAATCACTCCGTGTGACAGGGCGAAGAGAGGCCTTGAATTAGTAATCCAGGAATATATCCGAAGCGAGAGCGAAGACAAAACTTGCAGCGACGCTGATGTATTTCTCGCAACAAACAAACTCTTTTATTTAATCGACTCCATGTCGAGAGAGAATGAATCGCCGACAGAATCCGTGTATGCGCAACTAGTGCAAGCAGGCGCTTATCCTGGCCATGCTTCACCAACTTGATCGAGCCTAAAACTACCAACCGCCGCAATACATCCGACCGCCCTGAGATTCTATGCGCAACTGAGCCTCTCAGCGTCGCGCTGCTCTTTTATTACTGCCTGACAAGGAGAGCGTCCCCCTTTCTGCGCATGACCAGCAAGCGAGCCGCGCGCGCAAACCCAGCAGCAACGCAGCTGTTTCAAGGCGGCAAGAATTAGCTGCCAGCTGCGTCCTCTCCTGTGTATCTCCGCGTCTGTCTGTAGCTCACTGTCTTTCTCCTTCTATCTCTCCTTCTGAAAAGCGCCATCTGCCGCTGATCACGTAGGCATCAAATGCACCAGTTCAACCTTGAGAAAACACACGTACACAGACCCACACGCCAACGGTGTTTCCTTCTCAATCCGTGTCCCTGCCTGTGCTTGTCTGGCTGGCTGTATTCCTCGCTCACTCTGATCATCAGACCACCTCAGAGAGCGTGCGAAAGTTTAATTACCCTCATCGACTGCAAGCGGCGCGGCCTTTGAAGACAGCGACCGACGATCGCTGAGAGCGTGTGAAAATATACCAATTAATGAAACAGCAACAGCTGCGGTGCTGCCTACACAGGCGGTCACTGTGACCTGTGTCAAACACGCATCAACATTAAAATCTAGGTCACACGAAGCACCGAAAGAAAACCATATATATATATCAGATCTCTGAAACCGATAAAAAATGTAATAATAATATAATAATACTAACGACCAGAAACCCGTAGCGTAGTTATACAATCGCTACAGTCCTGCTATAATTATAATAATAATACGGCAAGTGTCGTCTATATATCATCTCGTGTTCGGTCTTGATTTACAGATCTATGCAGTCGACGAAAGCCTGTCAGTCAACGCCACCGAATGCAACAAACGGTCCAAACAGTCCTCCTTCGCCAAATTCAATGCTCAATTATACCCTGCAACTGCAGTAGACCTATATGCATAATTATATGCATCAATCAGCAAGTCAGATAAGCGACAAGTGCATGCCGTCGTACACCGAGATATAAATCATAGCGTACGTAGGCTATAGCTAGGCTACCCAGATTAACAGTGCAGCTTATGCTTGAGTTTCCAAAGTCCACGTACAGGCCACGTGCAGCGCCTTCTGTATTCGACAGAATTATTAATCTTTTGAGCATATTATAATTTTATGGAGTTTTACGCAAGCTTGATATAGGCTATATAGGCCTATCTCCAGTGCATGATTTAGAGGACAATCTCTCCCTTAGATTAGCCTAGCATTAAATTTATTTGCGCTTTAAAATTGATTATGCCTACATTTGACTTGCCAAGCGGTTTCCCCAATTTACTTTCTTCACAAATGATTGTAACCTGGGTGTTACTCTAGAGTCTAGACAATTTATTAATATTACTCTTTCCTTGTCTACACATATCTCCAATCTTTCTCAATCCAGCTTCTATCATCTGCGACGTTTACGTGCCATTCGACGATCTGTCTCCTTGGCGATGTTTTCTTCTATGGTTCATGCCTTCATCTGTTCTCGTATTGACTACGATAGGCCTACTTCAAGTTTCAACTCATACTCATTGGCCTATAGTCCTATACCAAAAACCGCGGTTTATATGATCGTGCGCACTTTTGTGTGCGCGGTTTTGGCCGGATCCTTAGACCTTATAATACAATTCCTTCCACGCGCTGGTAGCGCATCGGGCGACACACTGCAGCCTCTCCACGTTATCCTGTTCTCCGCAGCCATCCTAGCATCCTCCCACGTCATTCCGCCGTCTTCCAAATCCGGGCACGGGTAAAATGCTGATTTGCTGATTGCTGATTTGCTGATCGGCCGGGGGTAAAATGCTGATTAGCAAAATGCTGATTCCTCATGCTGATTGGTGGGTAAAATGCTGATTAGGAAACTGCTGATTGTAACAAGTAAGTAGGCTACGTGTACTAGTATAGTCTTTATTATTCCAATCGCAAACGAACAATGCATGGGAAATCGAAGTGAAAATACATAGGCCTAACGATGATATAAATAAATAGGCCTAGACTAAACGTCAATAAGTGTAAAGCATTCTAGCTAATAAAACTAGAGAATTAAAGGCGGATAAGTCTTTTTTTATCGAAGATGAGTAGGCCTATTTCATATAAAAACTCTGAATTTTAATGCGTAACTTCTGTGCTATTTAATTTTGTAAAGGCATAATACATAATACTTAACGCGTATTCTATGTTCTGCGCAGAAGTAGGCCTAGGCATACACAAGTTGTACGCTCTAATAGGCCTAGGCCTATAATGGCGTATAAGTTGTGTACTCTATGCGCGGGACAATGTCATTGCTGCACCAAGACAACATTATTCCTAAGTAGGCCTAGTAATTAATAGGCCTAGACCTATTTATTAAAAGCAAAACTATGCAACCTCGTATAGGGCCTATGTGCACTGTTGAATGTAATGTAGGCAGGGCCGGATTTAGGGTGGTGGGGACCCATGGGTGCTCATAATGGTGGGGGCCTTTTGACTTTTATGGAAAATTGAACGGAATAAAGTTTGCCATAATCGAATATTGACTAAACCTCTGAAAGTGAGGTCTGCGACTTAGGGTCATTGATCATTGCTGGTCACAACTGTTTAGCCTTGGTTTTGTTAAGAAATTCGTTATTAGGCCTATGACTTTTAGGCATTCTTTTGTAATGCTGTTAGTTTGAATTTATAAATTATGAATGACTATTATCAAGTTGTATAATGCTTCCTAATTCTATAGTTTAGAACATCTTAACAAGAATATTAAAATATATAACCTTAGACCTTAAGGTAAGTTAAGGTAATATACGGTATGTGATCGGTTCATAGAAATCTTCACTTTGAACTTTAACTAATTATTGCTCATTGTAGTATCTTGCTAGCCGATGAGTCATTGGGCACTGGCCTGGGGCATCTTGAGTAATGATAGAGAAACTGTAAAGAGAGATTGAGAAGAGTTGAATACAAACCCAGGACTTAAAGACGAGGATAATAAAATTAATGTTTCAATGAAATGGAAATATAATGTTACAACCATTATTAGGCTACACCTATAATTCACAGTTTATCTTTTCATTGTAAATGTGCGGCTTATTATGTGCCACAAGTGCAAGTATACAACTCAGGCAAATACAATACAAAGGTAGGCCTACATAATTATCTAATGATGCCTTACTAGTAGAACTCCAAAATTCCTCTCACGGCAAAGGTGCACAACTCCTTGCTCTTTTAGGTAAAGGAGCATACATCTAATGATATCTTACAAGCAGAAGCACAAAACTCCGTTTATTGGCAAAGGTGCATATCTTGCAACTTTTCACCAATGTCAATTTTTTCAGAAATTGTAAGAAATTAATTTATTTCTGCAGTAATATCATTTTGTTTTCATGCTTCATGGCACTCTCTGCAGTTATTTAACCCTCGGAGGCTAACCTGGGGTGTTTTTTTCACCTCGCTGTCAGTAGCCTATTTGCCCTGAATTTTTGTACTGCTTTGAAATTTTGCCATGCGCTTTTGTGTATATGTTCATAGATGATTTTTGCTTAATTCCACATTTTAATTTTTTTTATATTGAATGCATGGTCACGTGACTGGCGTCATACGATGGCCATTGTTATTAATAATTTATTTGTGTTGAAGAGGTTTCGACGGTTATGTGCAGCCAATGCAGCTAAACTTATACCAGAATTGATATCAATGTATTGAAAATGATGATAGTGATGATGATAATGAAGAGTTTGTTGATTGTAGTGATGTCTTGGAGCTAGATAATGTTGAAATCGATGATGTCATAAACCTAGCCCATGTGTTGCAACTTTGTATGTGGAAAGCATGAAACAAAGCGTTATATGTGTATGGATGACCGTAGACTCGATGATTATGTTAATAATTTTAACTTAGTTAGGTTTCATAGTTTGTCAATTCCATGCTGAACTTGAATTAAGTGTCGTTTTTGATCAAACATGGTCTAATTTTATATCATAGGCCTCAAATGGTGTGGGGTGAAAAATATACCCCAGGTTATCCAATATGTGATTTTTTTATAGGTTAGCGTCCGAGGGTTAAGATGTGTTCACAATTCTGTTGCACCAGTAATTGCATTGTGCAAGAGGTGCAAACTTTCAAATTCGAATATCTCTGAATGATAGAAACCTATTGTTTGCACCTTTGCTTGTAAACCCTCGATAATATTTTGTTAACTGACAAGAACATTATATTACAACAATTCCACCAAAATTATTTAAAGGACTCTAGTACAGTAACATGCAATTAGCAATTAACGGACTGAAATGCACTTTATCACAAATGCATCTTTTCTTTTTGTTAGAAACACTAACACAGACATTATGATACCATCGTACACATGCATGACGTGCACTCAATCGAATGACTTTTTAAGCTTTTGTATCACATTCTTTTCAGAATATGAGTAGCATAATAATTATTATGTCATCTCTTAACTCAGGTTCTTTCAAAAGTGGACTTAGGTCGTGACAGTTCTGTGCTTGCTTGTTCTCATGGTCAGCAGTAATTACCGGTATCTAATTCTTCACTTGGCAAGTTGTAGACATAATCAGGAGGAATGACTACTTGGTCATGTGGCAGGTTGTAGTCCACCCATTCATCCAACCGTCCGTCCGTACATCCATCGATCCATCCATCCATTAAGTCTGTCCATTCATCCATCCATTTATCCATCCATCCATCCATTTATCCATCCACCCACCTACCAACCAATCCATCTATCTATCTATAGATCCACCCATCCATTCATCCATCCGTCCATCCATCCATCCATTAAGTCTGTCCATTCATCCATACATCCATCCATACATCCATCCATTTGTCTATCCATCCATCTATCCACTCACCTACCAGCCCATCCATCCATCTATCTATAGATCCATCCATCCATTCATCCGTCCGTCCGTCCATCCATCCATCCACCCACCCACCCACCGAGCCATCCATTTTGCCTGACTGCCTGTCAGTCTATTCATCTATCTATCTATCCATCTACCCTTTTATTCATCTGACTGTCTGCCCATCCATCTACCCATCCATTCGTCTATCCATACATCCATACATCCAATCTACCAATCTGTCCATCTATCTCTCTTTGTCACAATCACATCATTTCTACAGCACTTCTGCAAACAGTGAAGGAGCACTAGTAGCGCTAGGACCAAACAAACAGGTTCAACAATGACCGGCGTCGGGAGGTGAGAGGTCACCGGGTCAGCGGCCAACGGGGCAAGAAACTATTAACATCTCTGTTGCACCCAGAGGATTCCCACGGGGCGCATTATGAAGAAACGACTGTTGATCGGTCATAGACGGTCCCAGGCGATCGACCGCCCCAACCCCCTCTGACTGCAAGAGCAAAGCCATTAAGTCAGCAGGGTATGTCTGTCTGATTCTAAAAATAGTCTGATTTGCCTTGAACCTCTTCTCATCTCTCTCATCAAATACCTTTATAGATTGCCATTGCTACGATTGTATAAATAAAACTTTTTAAATGCGTTTCTCGCACTATGTAAAACATCACTACCAGTCTACCAGAGTCTTCCAAAAATAGATCGCATCAAGGTCGAGACACTAAATATGTATCAATTTGTCTATCTGTCTGTCTGTCGATCGATCGATCCAATCATCCATCCCTCCATCTGTCCTTCTATTCATCCATTCTATCCATCCATCCATCCATCCATCCATCTCTCTTTCTCTCTGTGTGTCTGCCTAACGGAATCTCTATTTGTCTGTCACTGTCTCTTTCTGTTTGTCTGTCTGTCTGTCTTTCTGTATCTCTGTATGTTTGTCATCCTGCCTGTCTGTACAGACTATCAGTGTTTAATCTAGACGTCTCTGGGGGGAAGTCCCACCCCAGGATTGACATTTCGCCCCCAGAAAAATTTGACGAAATGATATTGGTTTTTAGTTACTGTTTTAATCATTTTTTCTAAATGAAGTATTATAATATAAGCGATATTATTTATTTTTATATGAATATAATGACATTATTTACTACTATAATAATTAGCCTATATGATACTATCATGTTGCAATGAGTATAACTTACTGTATATATTTGTATAAACACTATTTTTTCCTAACTAAAAACAGAGATGACATCCCCTCCAGAAAAATTTGTCAAAATGATAATAGTTTTTGGTTGCTATTTAGTATTTACATCATTGCATTACATGAACTGTTATAATAATATACCTTAACATTATATACTACTATGTGGGTGTAGTAATTATTTACTATTACAATATATGACACAATCCTGCTAAAAATTGATTATAACTTACTGTTAATATTATGTACACATACTATTTTTGTACAACTTAATGGCTTCTCTCCAGTGCTATCCTTCGAACTATAAACTGTCAAATTTCAAAATGTTTTGGTCCTATTATTTTGAACACCTAATAAAACAACATCATTACTACACATGGCTTCTCGATTTTGATACCAGTCTTATTAGTTCTTGGTTGATTTGTGTACCATATGATTTGGGAAAGTGTATATTGGTCAGCAATTTAGGACCATATTGGAAAACTGGAATAAGCCTATTATAGTGCTGAAAAGTCAGCTTATACTTATTATTATTATTATTATTATTATTATTATTATTATTATTATTATTATTATTATTATTATTATTAAGTAAATTTGTAGTGCGCGCAAAGTCACACCGAAATATGAATCTGAGGCACTGATAGTCAGCCGCCAGAGGAAAATGCAGTCAGAGGTCTTACTTACGATCTTACGTCAGACTTACGTCTGCAGTTATTCATTGGAATAACCCAGCAACAGCAGAACTGAGCTGCTGAACTCGATACATAAAGATATTTTTATTCTAATTTTAATTATTTAATATATATATATCATTATCATATATATTGAAATCCTAAATGGTGCCATTGCAATGTGGAAATTAAAAAAATTCTAATGGGCCACTGAAAAAAATACAGCTATGTTGTTAAGATGACACCTTAAAATACTGCCATTGCAATGTGGAAATTTAAAAAGTTTCTAATGGGTCACTGGAAAAGTACAGCTATTTTGTTAAGATGAGACCTAAAAATGCTCCCATTGCAGTTTGGAAATTCAAAAAGTTTCTAATGGGTCACTGAAAAAGAACAGCTATGTTGTTAAGAAGACACCTTAAAATACTGCCATTGCAATGTGGAAATTCAAAAAGTTTTTGATGGGGAGGGCATATCCCCTCCCCATCCCCCTCCCGGTCTCGGCGCTACGCGCATCACGAGATGCGTTCAATTGTCTCCCCCCCCCCAGAAACCTCAATATGCCCCCCCAGACGAGGGGGACTAGATTAAACACTGACAGACTATGTCTTTCTGTACGTATCTCTCTTTGTTTTCTCTCTGTCTGCATGCATCTATGCCTGTATGTGCAGTGTGTTCTGTCTGCTCTGTCTGTCTGTTTGTTCTGTCTGTCTGTCTATTCGTCTTTCTATCTCTTATCCTGCTGTTTTTCTTGAGATCACTGTTTACCCAGGATAATTTTTCTTCTGATCATGTTTTCCTATGGTCCTTTTTTATTTTCTCTAGTCTAGATATGAACTTTTTTGTTGAAAAACATAAATTTGTTCGCCCATCGGTTTTATTGCAGTAGGCCCAACAATCAATTTTGTGTTCTATAAGGCTATTGTTTAGTGAGATTCAAATTCTGTTGTCGCTCACTGATTGCACAGGCCTAGGCTATAGCCTATGTCTTGCAGAGGCGGTGTCTCTCATGCAGTTGAATTAGACATTTGAAATGAACTATATATATATAGTTCAAGCTCGTACTGGATAATGAAGTGGTGTTTTTTCACTGGTGAATGTGCAAAAGTATCGTAGTTTAAATTGCATGCTTAAATGTTTAAAGTTGAATATATAGGCTATATATATATATATATATATATATATATATTAGGCTAGGCCTACGTGATTGGGGAACGGCGATCGACGGCCTCGTAAGACGCTATAATTATTAGAAAATCTTTTCATGAATGAATAATATTGGAACGAAAATTAACTCAATTACAATTACAAAGAATATTTATTGTTAAACATTAATACCGAGAGTTTGGCTTTTCGAAATGAATAAATACTACTTACTTACTTACATTTGTCCGCATTCTTCAATCAGCATTTTACCCACCGATATGCTGATTTGGCTGGTAGGTAAAATGCTGACCAGTCAGCATTGGCTAATCAGCATTTTACCCCCGGCCGATCAGCAAATCAGCAATCAGCAAATCAGCATTTTACCCGTGCCCTCCAAATCCTGAGTAATCGTACTTCGCCAGGTCTTCCTGGGTCTTCCTCGCCCTGTTCCCCATCGGATCCAGACGGACTCCAATCAAATGCCTGTTTCAGTGTTCCCTCTTCAGATCTATGTAGGTGACCCAACCAACGTAAGCGCGCCTTCTTCAGCATGTCTTCTAATGTCTCCATGGATGTTCTTTTTCTTACCTCCTCATTTCTTATCCAAATGATTTTCAATATCCTTCTCTGCCATCGATGATGTGCCGCCTCCAGTTTCTTCGTGTGTGCTTTAGTCATAGACCATGTCTCTTCCCCCCCCCCCCCCCGTACATCAACGTTGTCAACACCAAAGCTCTGCACAATCTTAATTGTCTTTGTTACTAAACTGAGTTCTTTGTTCTTCCAGATATTGTTCAATCTTCCGAATGTGGCATTGGCTTTTCCTAATCTGCTTCCAATCATCTTATCACAGCTACCATTGTTTGCAATTACACTCCTCAGGTAGCAGAAATGTTTCACCTACTCCAGAACATCCTCTCCAACTTTGATGTTCTCCGTCGTTGTCCACTTCTCTATTTTTATGACCTTTGTTTTTGTGGTATTGATCCTCAGTCCGACCAAACCCGCCTCTCTCTCCACACTGTCTGTACGTGAGTTTTCGCATTTCTTCCCAAGACTCGCTATGTCGTCTGCAAAGTCTAAGTCCGTCAGCTTTTCAGCTCCTTTCCACTCCTGCAGGCCCCATTTTCCCTCATTCTAGACTGGATGCTACAAGCTCCCTCTGTGATTGCTCTTGGCCTGCGCCTCTCAGACGACGAAATCGTTGGGAGACGTCACTATTTGAACCTCATAATAATATGCCATCACTGCCGAGAGAAAGTCAGCGCAATAATTAAGAGAGGTGAATTTACTGGTTTGCAGAGGAGGCAGCGGAAAACATCGAAGACATATAGGCCTATACTACAAAATTAAATGACGTAAATCAGTCTGCAGGGATTATGGATCGGGAGGTGAGTATACAGCCTAACTGTACTGTCTTAATTCAATTCAATTCAATAACCATGGGCACAGTGCCCGTAGGAGTCCGATGCCCTCCTCATAATGTCTCTCCATTCCATTCTGTTCTGAGCTGCACGATACAAATTCTGCAAATCTGTTGTACACCACTTTTCAATGTCATCTGTCCATTCTTTATGCGGCCTGCCTCTTCTGTTCTTGCCTTCCATTATCCCAAATATCAGGGTCTTGATCTTTCTGTCATCTTTCTTTCGGTAGCCGACTTGACGATCCAACCCCGATCGCTCGATTGGTTTCGCGGACCTTGTTTACCCGGGCGACGTCCGAGCCGGTATAAGGTACTTGCATCATTACTTGTAGACATCGGATTTCAATCGTCTTTGTTTTTACGGCCAGAGTATCGACACCCATCTGGCCAACCTTCCTCCTTTATCCGGTCTTAGGACCGGCGCAGGGTGCTGCTGGTTTGCAACCCCCTGTGGCGGAGTTGTACTGTCTTAGCATAAGGTGAATGTCAGCTATTCACCTTGAAACTGTGCCTGCGAAAGTGTGCTGATGTATGCAGAGAGGGGCTAGGGGGAGGGGGGGCAATCACTCATATTGAGAGGCCAATAATCATTGTAGCCTACGTGAGACTCTTCTATTCGTTTGCGTAAAGACGCATCAGTTACACGTTGGCTGTGTGTGTGTGTGTGTGCATTCAATGTCATCAAAATGCAAGATAGATTTAGTAGGTGACAGACATTGGCTACTTGATGTACACCGTATAATATATACACCGGCTGATCTGCACGTTTAATGCATGATTTATTGGCTGGCCGATGAAAATGTCTGCTGTCGACGACAGTTGAACTCTTGAACCCAACGTCTTTCTCGGATTACATTTACAATGGTATCTGTCTGTCTGTCTGTCTGTCTGTGTCTGTCTGTCTATCTGTGTATGTCTGTCTCTTGTGTCGGATGCCTCAATTGTCCATGTGAACCTGATGATGCCGAATCGTCTCTTCCGTCCGTTTTGTTTAATTGAATCCTCATCGACCACCTGACATTTGTATAACATATCAGATGTTGTTTGGTGGCGCAGAGGCAACTCGATCGCTCTGTCCTCTGTCCGTAGCTTCCTCTTCACTATTGTCTACCATAATATTATTATAATTATCGCACCCTGAAACCAGTCAGATCCAATCTATGCCAGGTCTGCATTAAGGTATTTGCTAAGAATGTTGATGCACCCGGATGATGATGATGATGATGATGATGATGATGATGATGATGATGATGATGATGATGATGATGATGATGATGATGATGATGATGATGATGATGATGATGATGATGATGATGATGATGATGATGATGATGATCCACAGTTTTGAGAGGCCGTACTTCTGGGGCTCCACTTCGAGATTTCGTATCCATTCGCTATCATCCAATCCAGCATCATCTGTCGTGGCCCTCCTCTTGCTCGCTTAATTCCATTCGTTTTTTTCTTCGATGATCGTTCTTAGCAGTGAGTCTGCCATGTGCACATCCGTCCTACCCACTTCCTTTGTCTCTCTCTCTCTTGTACGGCCTTGCTACACTCTATCAGGGCTCTTTCTTCTCCGATCATTCTGATCATTCTCTCTCTCTCTCTCTCCCTCTCTCTCCCCCCTCTCTCTCTCGTTCTCTCTCTCTCCCTCTCTCCCTCTCTCCCTCTCTCTCCCCCCCCTCTCTCTCTCTCTCTCTCTCTCTCTCTCTCTCTCTCTCTCTCTCTCTCCTCTGCATCAGCCACGCAAACCGGTCTATGCAAATGTCTAATTACAATAACTAATGATGATTCGGCTCTACCGTAGCGCATCTCCCTCTCTAGATCTAGCCTCGAAATGAGAAGGACGGCAGAAGGTCATGACCTCTGAATCCGTCCCACCGACCGTCAGCTGCACAGATTGATCGCCTGTCGCATTGTTCAGTCAATGATGGACGAACTAATAAATATTATGTCGTCGGGATTCAGAGTTCACTGACTTAAGCAGCTTCCTCGGCCTCGTCCTCCTCCACCTCTCCTCTTTCTCCTCCTCCTTTTCTCTTCCTCCTCCTCTTTCTCCTCCTCTTCTTTCTCCTCCTCCTCTTTCTCCTCCCCTCCCCCTCCGCCGATTCCTCCTTAAAAGCTGCTCATCCTGCCGATGACGGCGACGACCCTTTGCCCTTCAAACACTCAAAGTCATCAACGTCAATCACACGATTGATCCACATAATAATAATGATAATGATATGCATAATGATATGCATAATGAGAAAGATTTATCAGCCAATGGGACTAATAAAGCAATGCCTGTTGACGGTCAGTTCGACGAAGACGGCTTTGTAGGGCTATAAATAATGCACTCAGCCATCTCTCTCTCTCTCTCTCTCTCTCTCTCTCTCTCTCTCTCTCTCTCTCTCTCTCTCTCTCTCTCCACTCGTCCTTCCTTCCCCTTCTCTCTGCCTCTGTCTCTGCCTGTCTGTCTGTCTATCTGTGTCGTTCCGAAGACCAACTCACCTGAGCCTCCCCTTCCCATCCCCACAGAGTCCACCAGGGCCCATGACAGGCCTCCACCATCGTAGCTACCTCTGCCCCGTCGTCGCTGCCTCTGCCGAAGGTGCTTCAGCGTTGGTCGATATATACAGCAGCTATATTATTATTATCATTATTAGGCCTAGTATTATTATTATCAGTTCTTATCATTCAAGCGTTGCTGCTGCGCTGCCCTTAGGCGAACTGTCATCTACACACACACACACACACACACACACACACACACACACACACACACACACACGCACGCACACACGCACGCACACACACACACGCACGCACGCACACACACACACATATGTATGTGAATATATATAATACATACACGCATACATGTGTATATACAATTATACATATGTGTATAATATACATGTTACAATAAACATTATATTCTGAGAGAACCTACATGTAGGCCTATAGTTTTGTGCGTATACATTCAAACTATATGACGCATAAGTGAATGCATGTTTATACATAAATACCTGTTCAGTGTTCACTCATCTTATTGTGAATAATTCCATATATATATTATATATTATATATATATACCATGTATATATATACCATGTATATATATATATCATGCTTGCATGTGATTGGCTCCTGCGCGATACTATGAAACGAGTGGTCGTGGTCCGATTAACAGGATCTGTCTCTGTGTCTTTCTCCGTCCTATGTCTCTCTATGTCTCTCTTTTTTCTCTCCTTCCCCCCCCCCCTCTCTCTCTCTCTCTCTCTCTCTCTCTCTCTCTCTCTCTCTCTCTCTCTCTCTCTCTCTCTCTCGTATACTATGAAGAAAGGCGAACGTCGTCATCGTCTGCATTCATTTCGTCTTCGTATCGAACGACTACGGTCAGACTTCTTTCTGATCAGTTGAGTTGCGATCGATCATCGATCAATAGATCATCAGAACCAACGACACACACCGACACCGACACCGACACACACCGTTGAACGACGACGACAACTATACTGTGGTGAAAAGAGAAGAATCAAGATGACTTCGATGATGAATATCTACCTGTTCGCAATTGTCTGCCATCTGATGGCATTGTGCGTTACAGCTCAGGAAAGTAAGTACAATATCCTCATTTAATGCCTTCTATATATTCATTCTCGATCATTTTCATCTGAAGGATTTCGAAAGGGAAGATCGAGGTCAAGAAACCGGTCGCAGTTCCACAGTTTCGAAGAATCTCTTTCAAATTCAATCAAATGGCGCGACGCAAAGCGCGACGGAATTTTCCGGCTTAATTGGTTTTGTTAATCATTTTATGATTTCAGACTTCGGCGATTATTGGTCTCCGCATTGAATCCTACAACTATTGATATTGCAATTGTTGACGAGAAAATCAAAGCTTCAATCGATGATTGGCATAAGTTAAATGGGTTTGTAAGGCGAATGCATTTGACTCTAACCAGTCTGATGCATTCTATTGCATTCTATGCATCAGATGATCAGACTGTTCCTTGCAATGGTCATTCCTTGTCAATGCAGAATATCAATGCAGACAGTAATATCCGAGGAAACGCGTTTAGATAGCGTGTATGCATACTTGACTTTCAAACTGACCTTCACTGCTTATAGGCTTTCAACAGAGAACAGAATTTTGTCACATATGTCATTACGAAGTTGGCAAGGGCCAAGCACAATTGTGGCCTAGAATATTATTGTAGTCCATGCTTTCTGTCTTGCTTATTATGAATTGAATCAACTGTTAAACATATTTTAAGCAAGTGTCTGCAGTAAGAGAAAACCAGTTAGGCCTAATCATTCGTGTGTTATTTAAAGTTACAAATTCAAATCGGTCCTGTTGCAAACTCTTTCGTCTATGTAGTCATCGTTGGATTTAATGAGGCACTCCAGTTCATTATGCAGAATTTTACAATTATAATGCGATCTCTCATCTGCATTGATTTCACAAGACAGGTCTAGAAATTGAACCCGATCGAGTCTCAAAGGTGAATGGCCGACGCGTTGTTAACTGCTCGGCAGTTACTGTGTCATTATCACTCTGTTATGATGTTATGATGACACGTTTAGAATTGAGAGATTTCTAATGAAATATTTATATACTCAGTCGAGATTAGAAGTTGATGTCTTGTGCAGATAGTCACCTTGAAACTGAAGGTCAGAAGTTCAGAACACAGAATTGTGTGCCATGCGAACTATTTGGTTCATAAATTTTTTAAAAATCATTTGATATTTAGATCTAATGGCTTAACAACTGGTAGGAATAAGGCAGGACCAAGAAGAAACCCTATCAGAACATCAACATACAAATAACAAGTTTTAAAGTCGTCCGAAACCTGAAACAGTAGGCCTAGACCCTAGACAAGCTCTGTAGGCCTATGCACCGAAGAATATTTGATGAGGCCGCTATAGATGACTGCATGCATATTTACCAACTAGTTTTTGCAAAATTAATCTGAATTTTCGTATTGCACAACAACTCTGCGATTTTCACTTCTGCACAACAAGTATATGTAGGCCTACATAGTTAGCGGTATAACGTGGGATATAAAACATTAACCCCGGACAAACCGAAAACCATATGCAGGAGATTTCGGCCGAATGGCTAAAAAAAGGTCGTCAGAAATTTTGGCGGCTGCAAAGATTATGGAAAATTTTCCTGAGATTTCGGCCAAATGACTAAAAAGTCGTGAGAAATTTTGGCGGCTGGAAATGGAAAATTTCCTCCGCGGGAATTCAGTCACCCCCCAACTGAAATCCTGGTGCCGCCACTCATTGAAATACAAAAGATTATTAATTCAACTTCTATTTAGATAAAAATTATTTTCATCAATCCAGCTTCCATGAAGCAAAAATTCGTTTCATTGGTCCAGATTCTATTTAAACAGCATCAATTGTTTTTACTCAATCAAACTTCCATAGAGATAACAATTACTTTTCATCAATCCAACATCAATTTAAGCAAGAACATTTTCATCAATCCAACTTGTTTACGACCAACAGATGTATTTTGAACTTAAGAGCACCTTTCGGAAGACTTATAGGCCTACGCCATTTATGTTCTAGGTCTACCTGTTTTGGGTAGCCGGACATTTACCACCCCCCGGACATATTCCCCTGCTCTTCTGTCCTACCCTGCATGGGGAATTTTGTCCGGAGGGGTTTTGTCCTGTGGTTGTCCGGGGTGGGGTTAATGTCCGTTCCCCATTACAAGATGCACAGGCTTAACACTTCAGTCTCCTAGAACGTTTTACTGTCTGTCATATGACCATGCAGATCATCGTCTTAAATAGCCTCAGATTTATTGCATTTAGGCCTAATCGCTTCTGCCAGAGACGTCTATATATTTAAAACATTTCTCGTATACCTAACAGAGCATTATTTAGCTGTGCTATAGTGATACCAAAGCATCTATAGTTTTATTTAGCTGTGCTATAGTGATACCAAAGCATCTATAGTTTTATTTAGCTGTGCTATAATGATACCAAATCATCTATAGTTTTATTTAGCTGTGCTATATTGATACCAAAGCATCTATAGTTTTATTTAGCTGTGCTATAATGCTACCAAAGCATCTATAGTTTTATTTAGCTGTGCTATAATGCTACCAAAGCATCTATAGTTTTATTTAGCTGTGCTATAATGATACCAAAGCATCTATAGATAGTTTTATTTAGCTGTGCTATAATGATGCTAAAGCATCTATAGCGGAAGTTTCAAATCTTCGTCAATTTATCTCATAGCAGCGCTCAGCTTTCGTTCAAAATAGTCTAACATTATTTTTAGATGATTACGGCCAGAGCATAATAATGATCAGCATAAAGAAACTGTCATTGCTAAAAGCATAATTTATGTAGGTCTATTGCTACATTTTCCTGCATCTATCTCGTATGGAATACGATTGTGGATTTGTAAGGAGTTTAAGGCTTACTAGGCTAATAATTGATGTTTCATTGCATAATGGATTCGAGTACATACAGGCAAGTTGCATACTAGGTTAACTAGTATGTAACAATCTCTAGAAGGAGGGCTACAAAATAATATATTCAGGTATAAGCCTACTCAGAGCCTTCTATTACAGCAATAGAAGGCTCTGTATCTACTTGCCTACAATTAAGTTGCATATGGTTCACGCATCATGTGTGGCTTCAGTTTCTTTTGACGCTTGAGTAAATATTGTAAATATTGTTAACATATCTCAAATACAAAACTCTCTAGGTAGGTCTATAGAGAGAGATTCTGTTGTGACATTTCTACAGAAAGGAGATCGTGTAGACTGTACGAACAAACACAATGGTTTGCACAAATGCAGAACTAAATATTAGCATACGGACTTTTAAGTGTGCAGTGTGTACGCAAAATATAGGCCAAATGCAGCACCTAAGGCAAATGCCTTTCAGCTGATTTTCGTGCCTATACGACCAGTAGGCTGACTATAGAGCTGACTTAGACCTGCAGTCCTGCACAGACCATGCTATGCCTGCTGTTTGCGCCCTTTGAGTCAGTGGCTATTATTCTATTCTCTCTATGAGGCTACAGCTCACCTTCACTATGGGGCAACAGTTTATCGTATAGGTTCATTTATAAGAGACTATAGACACGCTCAATTGCTCATGTCGCTGCAGGGCGAACTCCGCCACTGTTTGCACACTGATATTGCCAGTCCCAAGCCTGGATGAAGGAGGAGGGCGACACTATATTATCATCTTTGATAATTAGTCACAGTGTCGTTAAACAGCAGGAAACAGTCGCTACATGTAGGGTTAAAGCTCTTCTGCTAAGACTGCTATAGCTGCACTCTGTTTTCGAACAATTTTTAATATGCAACTTTTTCATGGAAACTTTCTGCATGGAAATATTCTGCGATTTAATTAGAAGTTCTTGTTATTAATTGATGCATTTATTCACAATACACCTCAAATAAAAATGGCTAGAAATGATCAACACAAAGGACACCGGACCGGAGCTTGTGTCCGCCATCACGGGTCTGGTCAACGTTCTTTTGGCAGGAAAATGTCCGGCAGAGATGCGCCCAATTCTGTTTGGTGGCACGAGTAGCGTAGCTAGGGGGGGGAGGAGGGTACACGTGTCCCCGGGCGCCGAGGGAAGGGGGCGCCAAAATGATGGCTGAAAGTAGCAATTTTGCACTTGTATTTTGGCTAATTTGTACCATACAAATTTGTAAGATTCAATTTTGGCGCCCCAAAACATCCAGTAAGAATCATATTGCTTACAAACCGCTTGCCAGGCATGATTTTGGCGCCCCATTGCGCACCAACAGGCGCCCCATACTCATTGTAAATGACCAAGCCACAACGCAGCTGGGGTTGTTAGGCCACACACAGTCTGGCTGCACCCAAGATATTTCCACTCAGAAATATCCCACCCCAGTTAATGATCCACGCAGTACAAATTTGCGCGGTCAACTGGTTGTGAAGGAATCTTGGGTCAGAATGAATAATTATCTGGATTCTGCTGCATCCATTGCCCAGTTCGCCCAATGGCCGAATAGAAGGTGAGTGGGGTTACTGGAGTATGCTGGCTCGGGTAGAGTTAGTACCTTTCCATCTGTGGGCTGCTAGTAGATTAGTCTGGCTTGGCTCTTGTCTCTGAAACTGATGCCTGATAGCCGAGGGTCCCAGATGGATATTTGTCTACTTCATTGGGTCAGGAGGTCAACAGCTCAGGCGTTCTTTCAAGAGGGCATTGTGCTGTCTTGTACTGTTATTTTGTTTGAATTCAAATAATTAGGTCTACTATTTAATTTTAAATAATAAATTTATTAGTTTTACGTTATATAACTCAGTACAAAATAATCAACTACCGGTAGCCTACGTATAGCCTACTTATTAAATTTTTATTCTTTCATCGACAGCATGCACGCAGGCATAGGCTATGTGTTATGATATATGTAGGCTATGATATATCAATATCATTAATAAATTTCGAATGATAGGGCCTACTTAGTTTTTAGTTTAATATTATTAAATATTGTATTAAATTAGAAGTCACAAAGGTTATCGGAAAATACAAATGTGCAACAAGAGACGTTTTGTCCCAGGTGCGGGGTAAAACGTTCCTCTGAACACCTTGTAGGCCTATTTAATTATTTTGTAATGTCATCTTTTGGAATTTTATTAAACACAGTAGTACTGTATTTAGGATATTCACCACTAGATCTTACAATAATTTCACGCTCGAAACGATATATTAGGCCTACTCACTTTGCAAATTAGAAGGAACAAACCTTTAAAGGGGTGTTCCCCCACCCCTCTACCCTAATGATGGTAGTGTGGTGGTGATGGTGCAGGACCAGAATCATGATAATTATGTTCGGTTTTCAGTCGAGAGTTCCAATAAGTGGCAACTGGCTATTAAGTAAGTGAAAGTAAGTGAATGAGGTGAAATTAAAAGGCAAGATAGAATTAAATGAGCAAACTGGCGGAGGTCATTTGGGAGTTCGTTCTAAAGAATAAAGACAGTAGGCCCTAAAGCAATGTGAAAAAATTTAATAGAGGGGGGGCGCCAATTTTGTAGTTCGTCCCCGGGCGCCAAATATCCTAGCTTCGCCACTGGGTGGCACCCTATTTGCTCTTCAGAAAAAAACGGGCGGCCTACGACCAATAGCTATCGGCTACTATTGGCGCAGACTGACCTCTAAATGTGCCAACAAATATGCAAGCGACCAAGCAGCAGTTTATCTATCGCCGAAGCAACTGGGTGTTGGAGTCCCAGGCGGATGCGAGGCAGCGGTTCATGCAACCCGTAGGTTTATTACAAACATGGATGACGACAACATCGTTGCGAAACTCGATTTATCAAACGCTTTCAACAGCCTATACCGAGACTGTATGCTGGCTTCAGTTATCGAGATCTTACCCGACCTGGCTCCATACTGTTTCCAATCCTACGCAGAAGAATCAACACTAAAATTCGGTGGCTACACGGTTCAATCTCGGGTCGGGCCTCAGCAAGGCGATCCGCTGGGACCTTTACTTTTCTGCCTACCCCTACAGCCTATACTTCTTCAGTTGGTCTCACCCCTGTCATTCGGATACCTCGACGATCTCACCCTAGGCGGAAGGGCGGGAACGGTCGCAGCCGATGTTGGCTTCATAGAGAGAACGTGCTCCGCTATGGGCCTGACACTTAATCGTTCCAAATGTGAGGTAATAGCACGCAACAACAGCAACATAGGATACGACTCGTTGAGAGAGTTCAAACGAATTGATCAGGCACGTCATTTGGGGGGGCAGGGGGGGGCATTTGCCCCCCCTGAATTTGACCGATTGTTCTTACACATGACATATTTTGCATTGCTTTGCAACGCCACACGTTGTTCAAAATACCAAAAGGCCTGTGTCTTCACAGCCTGTGTAATTTTGTATGGCAGATTCGAGCTGCACACAGTGCACAGTTCATCATAGCCACAGATACATATAATCAACTTATGTGTATATTGTGATATATCTGCACAGGGAATGAGCTCAGGCTGTTACTGGAAAGACGTACAGCTTGTTCCCCCTAGATAAAGTCCCAGGTCATTATAAGGTCACCAGATGTGTGGGTCCTGTCAGCTACACATGTAGTGCAAGCCGACCAATACCCCACACCCAGTTATAGCATGAAGCAGCCAGGCATCTGAGGCATGATTCTCCCTCTGAGCCTTATAAACACTAGGCCTACAAGCACCCCACCCCGTCTGACCGAGACCTGGAGTGGATTCGCCTCTCAACACCGGCGACCTCTATTGCAAGTAGCCGGTGTCATGAAACGGAGTATCCCCCCCTGAAAGCTATCCGGGGGGATGAATTAATCTATCCCCCCGGATGGAATTAACCGGTCTATACTATCCGGGGGATAAACCATTCTATCCCCTTTTTTGAAAAATGCGCATAATAAAAATATTTATGCTGTAATCAAAATTTAAAGTGACTCCAATTGTTTTAAGTGTCCTAGGCAATGCTCAGATAAAGACAACTCGAATTTATTTAGTGACTCTGAGTGTTCTTAAGTGTTTTAAATGTTTTAAGTGCTCTAAAAACAGGGCAAAACAAATTATCTAGTCGGAATAAACATACATGTTAGTGTCATTGTTCAAAACAAAGCAAAAGAAAATTAATTCGCAAAAAAAACTGCACACGGAAGCCGTTTTTTCGACTTTTTTAATTTTGGGGGGATACAATTAATACGGGGGATACTCTATTTCGTGACACCGGCAAAGGTCAATGAGCGGGAAGTTCTGAAAGAACACAGCAGAAAGATGTATTACAAGGGGCTGACTGCATGCAGCAGTTGGGGGAGAGGTGTAACCCAATGACGGTCAGTAGAGCTGATGATTGGGCTTTCTTGAGAACTGAAGAGGACCAAAGGACATGAGAGTTCATCCTGTAAACACTCACAATGATCCACATTCCACACGGTAGGCCTATTATGTGACATCCAATTGAACTGGAAATTTACACAAACTGACTGTTTTTAGTGCAATGGTTATAACTTATAAGCAGGTTACTTCTTATACATGAAATCCTGGATATTAAAATTTTCTTTCAGTCATATCTTTTCCAGGTTGATATAATCACAAGCCATTGACCACCACTTGAATGATCCCATAGGCATAGCTAATAACAGTCATTAACCCAAAGGCAAAAATAATTATTGCAGACTTAGTGCATGCAGCATGCAATATTGCTATGTGAATTGTTATTAATGACAAATTAAAGCAGTGGGGAGGGGATGTGCCCAACTGCCTGCAAGAAATGTGTTTGAATTTCCAGGGTGCAATGGCACCATTTTAGGCTGTGGTCTGAACAAAATTGCTCCATTTGAGTGCTGCTAAGAGTGGTCTAAGACTTCAAAAATATAGGTCCCCTTAAAATAGTAGCAAATTCTTGTTGAGCTTCCACATTGTAATCATAGTATGTAGGATGTTATCCTGACAAAATCACTCCATTATTTCAGTGCTTATAAAAAAAGAGCGGTTTAATATATCAATATCAAAATGTAATTATAATTGCAATAATAATTTCTTTGTGTATCAAGTTAGGCAATTCTGTTCTGTTGCTAATGGACTATTACAATGAGTAACAGCAGCAGACTGGAGTATAATAATTATTATGTACATGTAAGCTTACTTTCTTGTACTGGAATAAGCTTACCCTTGTTGTTCAAGACAACACAATTTTAGTAGAAATGGTTAAGCATGGTATACAAAGTAAGCAAGAATTTCCAATTAAACTACCAAAATTGGGAAGCATATGTAATAATGATGTTGTTTTACTAAGTGTTTCAAGGAACAAAACATTTTGAAATCTGACAGTTTGAAATTTGAAAGATTACACTGGATAGTGGAGATAAGACATTTAATGGTAATGTTTTTATTTTTACAAGTATTAACAGTAAATTATTTTCCATTTCATGATGATGATGTCATCTACTAGACTATTATTATAGTATGTAATATCATTATAATTATATAATAATCAATAATATTATGGTAGATTATAATGGTCCAACCCAGTCTATGTAATACAATTCTATGTAATACAATTATGTAAACTGGAGCAATGGCCATTATAATTTTTCAAATTTTTCTGTGAGTGAAGGTTATTTCTGTCATTTTAATTGTATAAAAATAGTATTTGTACAAATATTAACAATAAATCCTACTCTTTTATTATGATACTATCATATATCATAGTAAATAATACCTTTATTATAATCATATAATGGTAAATAATATCACGGTATATAATAACAAGTGCAAAGCACTTATAGTCTATTTAAAGTACCAGTAGTAGGCATTTAAAATATACCTCATCACTGAATCATAAAGGCCTATAAGTAGATTTAATAAATATGAGCATGAATAAAACATCTCATTTAAGCACAGTTTTGCACATGTTGGCTAAATACAGAACTTACAAAGCTTGTGGAGTTTTGACCCGCGAAATTTTTTGCCCCCCCCCTGAAAAAAGCTGAAATGACGTCCCTGGAATTGATGTGGAAGAATCCCAGCTACTCGGCGCCCCACTCTCATCGGGGAAAGCGTTGCAGCAATGTCTAGAAAACGGAACCAAAGAACTGGAGGAGAGCCTGAACAAATTAACGCTCATAGCCAGGCAGGACGCACTCCTGATTTTGAGAAGTTCGCTGGGTGCGCCTAAAATGATTTACACCCTCCGATGCCATCCCAGCGACAAACACCCCGAGTTGGAGTCTTATGACACAACACTACGAAAAGGATTAGAAAGAATACTGATGAACATTTCCTTGAACGATATTCAGTGGACACAAGCCTCTTTGCCAATAAAGATGGGTGGTCTGGGTGTACGGAGAGTGTCTTCGCTGGCGCTTCCAGCCTTCCTGGCTTCAGCTGCAAGCACTCTTCCTCTCCAGACTCTCATTCTGGGCTCTCTCATTCTCGAACCGGACATACACTTTCAAGCCATGTCGTCCGAGTGGCGCTCCAAGTCGGAATTTGATGAGGCAGGAATCATGCCAACAAATCAGCAAGCATCTTGGGACAAACCATTGTTGGAGAAAACAGCGAAGTCACTGCTTGAAAGCACAGTGGATGTATGTAACATCGCGCGACTAAAAGCAGTCTCATCACCCCACGCTAGCGACTGGCTCCACGCGTTACCGATAACTGCATGTGGACTACGACTAGACAACGAGGACGTTCGAGTGGCCGTCGGATTGCGACTAGGAGCAGCAATATGTCAACCCCAAACTTGCGCCTGCGGAGCCCAGATTGACGCCAGAGGCAACCACGGCCTGTCCTGCTCTCTCGGCTTCGGTCGAATCGCTCGCCATAGCACCATCAATGACATCATACACCGCCCCCTTTCAAAAGCAGGGATCCCATCCATAAAGGAAACACCAGGACTACTACGCACAGATGGCAGAAGACCAGACGGTCTGACCATGATTCCATGACGTGCGGGTCGCCATCTTGTGTGGGACGCAACTGTAATTGACACCCTTGCACCTTCATATCTCCAGGCCACGGCAACGACGGCGGGTGCTGCAGCCGAGATAGCAGCGGATAGAAAAAATACCAAATATGTCGATCTTATAAACACACATTTCTTTGTCCCTTTAGCCCTTGAGACTTTTGCTCTGATGGCCTAAACTTTTTGTCAGATTTAGGCCGCATCCTAACTTTGTCTTCTGGCGAACTGAGAGAGACCTGTTTTTTGCTGCAACGTCTCTCTATAACCGTTCAGCGCTTCAACTCGGTGGCCTTTCGAGGCACTTTAGCTGACCGGGTTCTAGAGGAGATGTAACAATAGCCACTGACTGCTTCCCTAGTTTTTTTGTACTTCCTGTTATACTGATGTTGTTTGTTGAAGATATTAAATAATAATTATAATAAAAAAATAAAATAAAAAATAAAAATAAAATAATAATAACTTCAACACCATTGCCTTCCAAGGCACCTTTGCTTGATTTGCTTTGCCTGATCTTGACGAGTTCTAGCCGTTCCAGAATGCAATTTTTTACGTCTCCGGAAAAATTTTTGAAATCCCGAGGGATCTGAGATACCTCGGGTAAAAAAGAATAATTGCACAGACGGCAAGACCGGACGGAGCAACATGGGTTCCTGGGCCAGTATGTCGCATGGGATCCATACTTGTGCTACCTCCTACCTCAACATCACGTCAGCAGTGCCGAACACGCCGCAAACCGGAAGTGCGCCAAATATTCTACTATTTCGGCCATCCACGACTTCGTCCCCGTCGCCATCGAATCGCTGGGCCCGTCAATCGGTCAGAAGAACGCGAGTTCTTGATGGAGTTGGGGCGCCGCATGATCGCCGTCTCTGGCGACCCTCGGAAGACTATGCACTTGTTTCAACGTTTGTCTATTTGCACCCAAAGATTTAGCGCCATAGCATTCAAGGGCACATCCGCACAACTCACCAGGGTCGAGGACGACTGATCTTACTAATAAATTGTTAATGCATATACATTTGCTTCAGTTATGCAGTTGTGAGAAAACAATTTGCTCATTATGCCAGTGTTTTGACATCAGTCCAGTCGTGATTTGGAATTTAGGCACAGTCAGTTGGTGTTGCACAGTTTGAAACGAAAATAAAAGATGGTGCATTATGATAAAATAATAATAATAATAATAATATTTTGACTTGCCAGAATTGGATGAAGTGTAGCCACTCCATAACCCATCAACTAACAGTCTCCGGACAGTATTTTGCTTCCTGAGTTGAAAGAGTTAAGTCGTCAAATTTTTTCATTGATCCCATGATCAACGTACAATGTACAAGAAATTATGATCACATAGTATAATAAAGTAACATACATGGCTTACACAGTGGTGCAATGAGAAAATTTGCTAGGAAATGTCAATCTCAAGATTGTTTAAAAGATACGGTAGGCATCTTGAGTTTCTTGACCTTTGATTGAACTGTCAATCTGTGCTTATTGCAATCCATGGAACAACCAATACAATAGACTATATTATAGTCGACGCTGTTCAGACGATGATGATGATGATGATGATGATGATGATGATGATGATGATGATGATGATGATGATGATGATGATATGCTGCTGCTGCTCTGTTTTAGGTATCAATGCACAGGAAGGCTTTGACGTCGGGAAACAGGTCGGCATCGCTTTGGCCATCTGCTTTTCCGTTCTGGCTTGCTTCACCGTAACAGTCAACTGCATCAAGAAGAGATGTGTGAAGAGCAACATACACTAGAAGAGGACAAATCATAATTTTTTATCATCGTCATCATCTGAAGAAGATGCAATATCTTCATTTGTTCATCGCAACTTCTTCACCAATCCAACGAACTTCGCTTCAAAATACATTCTGTAGTGAAGAAACGATTGAGTGCCTATTGGTCGATGTAGGCCTATAGGCCTGCATAGCCTTTGGCTAATATGCCTTCATAGAAATCATGGCCTTTCAAAATGCATGTCAAGCTTCGGTGATCATGAAAATGGACTATTTAGAACTCCTAGCAACTAATGAAACTCAAAATAACAAGGTGGAAATGTGGAGCAGCATATTTAATTATTTCGCACCTATAAATTTTTTAAATGTTAGTCTATTTAGGCGCCTATCTATGCATCAGATAGAACCATCTCAGGCCCGCAACTCGTAGCTTGGAGTCCGATTCTCGAACTTTTGTAGGCCTACCAATTGAGTTGGGCCTACGTAAACAAATAGACCCATTGGACATTGCATGATTGCTGTGCTGGGAGTAACCCACCTTATGAGAAATCAATTTCATGGTTCCTGAGCTTACAATAAAGTCGAGGCATTGGAAGTTGTGTATAGGCCTATGTGGAAATCAATAATATTATTATACACGTGGCCTACACTCTTTTGTCTGAACAAAATAAATGCAGCCTAAACTAACCTACTGTAAAATATCTTGCCTTAAAAATTCTCCTTATCCGTGATGACGTAGCCTAACTTAAGATATACTCTGTAAAGACAATTAAGCTTATATAATATATAAAGACTAATCTTCGACAAAATTTACGACAGATAATACAGGTCCAGCGTAAATGAACCAACTTAAAATGTAAATGTAAAATGTAATCGCATATTTATATAGCGGCTGTCTTATGGCATCGACCCTGAGGGTGAGATCCTTCACCACCGCTACTCCACGTTTATATTGCGACCGAGCCGCCCGCAGTAAAGATCCGAGAAATTAATCTCTGATAAACCGACCGACCGGGAATCGAACCCGGGCCGCCGGCGCGGCGAGCGGGCTACCAAACCACTCGGCCACCGAGGATCTTCATATAGCGATAAATGTCCTCGTTTCGCCAATATAGCCTACTTAATAAACTTAATTTGCGTGCATATAAATCCACCAATTTGTGGAATTTATTTATAGGTCTACTTCATGCGTCAAATTAAAGATAATTCACTCTAGTATTATCGCGTACCCCCTTCCTTGGGAGTTGACCTTCTGGCCGTTAGCCTACGTCCGCGGCTAGCAAGGTGCTTGCGCACCTCTGGGTTCGAAACTTCGAATCCATATTCCCTCCTGTAGGCCTAGGCAGATTTTGACTCGACATTAGCCTCGATATGGACTCACTTAATTGTTTCAGTTGGGATTCCATCACAACCGATTCATAATTAATGCAGCTAATAATTCAACACGATATTGCAGTTTAAGCACTTATAACTAGAAAGAAACAGATATGCAATTTATGTAGCTCCTTTTCTGGAGTCACAGTCTCGCAGACATTATTGTGATTGAACAGATTAATGAATAAGCAAGCTCTTAATTAATTCCAATCCATACTACAGTTACCACGTCGGCACTCTAGCAGTGCCGGTGCTAGGGTCCCGGAGGCCCCCCCCGAAAAAAAACTTGAGGCCCCCATACCTTACATTGAGCTCTCATCTCAGCAAAATTTCTCATAATATAAGTGCTAAAAAGTAAGACTTCAATAAATGTCCCCTCCCAATTGTTAATTTTTTTGGAATTTTCATGCTGTATTGGTAGAATTTTAAGCTGTCATCTTTACAAAAATTGCTCATTTTTCAATGCTGTTAGTCGTGGTTTAGGACTTCAGAGTGTCCCCTCTCCGTTGTTTAAATTTGTCCGATTTGCCAACTGTAGCCTAATGGTAGCATATATAGGCTGTCATCTTAACAAAATTGATCATTATTGATGGTCAGTGGATGATACTTATGAAATATTTCTTAAATATTGGGGTAACAAGGATTCCGTCCCAGCCACAAATTGTGGGGCCGTGCCCCTGTCCATACCCCCACCTCCAAGTCTCCTCTTTGGTTGAAGGACAATGCTATGTTATTGGTTTGTGTAATATTATTTTGTATGCTTTGCGTTAAAACGTAATTCGGTGCGTGGTTTCATGAATGAATAGTCATGAAAGGTATAATTACCAGCTACATTTGAGGCCCCTTGCAAACTTGAGATCAGACACATAACAAGGACATCTGGGACCCTACACAGGCTTTAATGTTTGGGCCTCACGCAGGTTTTATTTTGAGACCTCATCCAATTAGCAATTAGAATAAGTTACAATTTATAAACGTTGTGTTTGAGAAAGTGGATGAAATTGCCTGAGTTAGTTTACATGGTTTTATACTTACGCCCAAAATCAGTATGATATTTGCATTAGATCTGCTATGGCAATGACATATGGTTAGTTGAGGCATGCACCAGACCGGATCTGTACAGTCACGAATAGGCATAATGACCAGCTAAATTTGGGGGCCCCTTTCAAACTCGGGGCCCCCCCCCGGCTGGGGGGTACGGGGGGTGCTAGCGCCGGCACTGCACTCTAGACCTACCTTTCAAATTCGGTCCTACAACTCACTACATCAGTAGGCAATATTGGCGAAACGAGGACATTTATCGCTATATGGGGCCATAGATTGAGTATTCGTGACTTTAGGGTTTAATATTCGTAAATATTCGTGAATATTAAGATTTTTTAATATTCGTAAATATTCGCAAATATTCGTTAACGAATAAAGGTGAACGATTGAAACCGGAATGTTACTCGGTATTACGCAGTTTAAGTTTCTGTAGGCCTATGTCAATTCACATTCACTCGTATCCAGGGCAAGGCTGAATAAAAAATATGCAATGCGCTTAACATGCTGAGATCGGGATAATTTTTACTTGTAATCTGGCACTATTATTTCTTGCGTTGGTATTTACATGTATATCTACTCATCCTGCTACACTGATATCAAATTACTTTTTCAATTTGCATAGGTATTTAAAGTTTATTGCTAATTTTGCCCTTCTATTGCTGCTATTTGCCAACTGCCATCGATGACTCGATCTGCCTCTTTTCAGTTGGGGAGGATGGCCAGAAGTCAAACAAAGTGACTAACATTAAGTATCGAATGTGATATGAATACCGCATGACCACATTGACCAGACCCGGGAGAGAAGTTTTTAACAACAAATCTATTAAAGTTATTGTCACTTACTGATATAGCCTAGGCCTATGCGTGCAAGCTAACTCAATTTTATACAATTTATTCAGTAAAAGTTAAACATTTTAATTTTTCATAAATGACAAAATAAGAATTAAGAATAAAGAATTTCTTGAAAGAACTTAATATTTTACGAATATAATATTCGTTGGCAGTTTTAACATTCGTTAATATTCGTGAATATTTGAAAATCTTAATAATCGTAATAGGCCTATGCGAATACTCAATCTATGTATGGGGCCTGCATAATGTGTGCATGGTTTCTAGCTACACTCAAAATGGCCGACCTTAACACTGAGAAGCAATACTACACAAATACAATCAAGCAATCAACCTTCTTTATTGACCACCACTACCACCACAATTTCCACAAAGTAATACAAGCGTACAGTTTACAAATTCGTATAGGTAAACCCAAAGGAACATAATTTTATGGTTCCGTGAGACAGGGTTCCTTATTTTACATCAGTAATTTATCAATTATTATATATTGATGGTCATCATTATATATCTTCATAGTCATATTGTAAAATGTCAACAATTGATTTTATTGGGAGGCTTAAGGCTCCTCGCAAGATCAATCAATCAATCACAATTATCACATAAATTTATATAGCGCCCCTCCAAGATATCTATACTCCGAAGCGCTCCGAACCCAGGCCTTCAGTCAAAGAGAAAGGTCTTGAGAAGACGGTAGAAAGAGCCAGCAGAGTAGAGTCACGGAGAAGCGAAAGGAGAGCCGCAGGGAGGCCATTCCAGATAGCTGGACCCACCACGGAAAATGCTCTTTGCTGCATAGTAGCGGTACGACAAAAAGGGACAAGATAGTCACCGCGGCCAGCTGACCTCAGCGAACGACAGCCCTGAGAAACCGAGATTGGAGTAAAAAGCTCACATAGGTAGGATCAGGGCCGGATTAACCAGTATGCCATGTCTGCCATGGCGGCGGGCCCCCCGCCGTCAGAGGGCCCCTCGCGTCTGCAAAAAAATTTATTGTGCATTTTCCAATTTATTCGAGGACGTGTGTAAATTTGCGTCCATTGGTCATTGTTTTCTTCTTTGGTCGAACAATAATTTTATTTAAGTTGGCCTCATGTTTGTGCCACTCTGATTTATGATTTTGTTGGTATTCCATTTGGCCTACTTTTAAAAGGGATAGGCCAGCGTTCCAGACAGGCGAGGCGGACAGAGAGGAAGAGATCGGCATTTTAAGAAGAGTAAGACAATCAGACATACACGTAGACGAACAGACAGACGGAGACAAAGATAATATCTCAGATCAATAACAGAGTTCAATGTTTAAATTAGCTCAACCGAATCTCTATGACTATATTATAGTCATAGAGATTCGGTTGAGCTAATTTAAACATTGAACTCTGTTATTGATCTGCCCGTTCATGCGCAAGGTGTATCATGTTATCTTTGGAACAGTCTTTCAAAGGCAATCTATAATAATTATGTCGTAGAGGAATGCTATTAGACAACATTAGATGCGTGGATCACGGCCATCTCAATTGAGGGTGGACGCAGAGAGGGAAGAGTGAACTGTAAATTGTCGAGTCATTAGTCTTGTCAGTGTCTCAGAAATTCTCACTCAGTTTCGTATAACTAGAACTCCGCATTAGGCTTATGGATGCTGCACGCATTCGCTGCATGCCACGGTGACTCATTTGGTATAAGGGAGGGCCGATCCTGAAGAGGTTAGAGGGAATTATCGCTTAAAGTTGTGCAGCCAACGCAGAGGCGTGGTGGGAGGGGGTGAGGCGGGGTGGAGTGGGTGGGGGCTGGGACGAGGAAATTTTCCCGAAAACCAAAATTTCTCGGGTGGCGTACCGGTGGAGTCGAAGTGTGGAGTGTGATGGGTGGGGTGTGGTGTGGTTGTGGCCGGAACGGGTCGAATCTTAAATTTCCCGGGAAACGTCGAGTACCCCCAGCTAGTAATAGATAATGCCGCATAGTGTGTCAGAGTGGAAGTCTAGATCAGTTTACAGGGAGAACCGAGCGTGGGGCTTCTATAACGGTGCTGTTGATGTCCACGACCCGAGTGTAGGCCTACAAGTCTACAGAGGAATTAATAAACGCGAAACTCTGAATATGCTAGGCGTCTGCTATTATCGCCAAGGATAGGCCTATAATAAATGTAAGTTGTCGAGATGGTTAAAAGATGAGCCTTCTTCAGTTTGGTTTCTCAACATGAATGCGTAAAAATTCCGATACCGGAAATGTCGGCGTTTGTGATGACGATGAGCAAACCGTAAGCTGTAACCTGCAGCTGGTGCGAAAAGATGGCGCTCTCTCCTGGGTCAATCAGATCATGTAGGCCTACGTAGACCTATATAAAGGTATGCTCTGCAGATAATTAATATTATGGTTTTCCTGCTATTTGTTTGTCTCAACAATCTTACCGTCCATTATTTGTTGTCTATTACCTCTGGTTCACATCCAAGTTCCTCTGCACAACTTGTAGGCCTATTTAAAAAGTTTCATGTCTCATGCAGCATTTCTGCGTTTTTATAGTAGTTTCTCAAAAAACTAATTTATTATTATTATCGTTGTTGTTGTTGTTGTTGCTGCTGCTGCTGCTGCTGTTGCAGTTGTTGCTGTTGTCGTTGATCTACCAAAATGCAGACAAAATAGTCAACTTTACATGGATCAAAGTCTAGCCCGCCGTCTTTTTTCAACGACTATTCTCACACTGCAATATACTGAATGCAATGTCATTATTACGACAGGCTTCTTGGCGACCTGTCGTTTGCGCGCTGGACGTTTGCGCGCCGTCGTTTGCGCGCGCGCAGTGTGGATTGACTTGTACTATTATGTCTGCCGTCTTCGTATGATCAAACAGCAAATTCCTGTATGATGGGTAGGCCATTTTATTTGCACTTTGATGTGTAGGCCTACTCCTGCTTACGTTACGTTAGCCTATGTAGCCTATGCTGGTTAGGCCTATTTTATTTGCACTTTGAATCTTTGATGTGTAGGCCTACTACTATTTACGTTACGGCAACATAGGCCTATACCATTGTTGGAATATCGGAAAGGAATTGCGCATAGCATTTCAATTTGTTATTTCGTAGAAAACGCTCCTAACGCTCATTTCGTAGAAAACATTGATACCTATAGTGTGAGCTTAAATCCCTCACGCCTTTCCAGTCTCTTCAAAAGTTCAGCAGACAGCAGCGCAGCCTAGGCCTAACCTAATAACTGTAGGCTACTGCGGTAGCTAATGGCTAGTTTATAAGTGTCTGTAGTTCTTTAACTTGCTTACTTAAAACAAAGATCAGTTTCTTGTATTCTGTTCTTCGATCTCCAACAGTAGCAATCAACACAAAATGCACCAACAACGGCTAAATTATGTGTAACAAGCAATTCAATGTCATGACAGAAACGCCATCTTATTAACTCTTCACTCTAACTTCTTCTACACCCGACTGGCACTCCTACCAAAGCCTATCTCACTCTGATCGTACATCCTTCCTTCAGTCGCTCTGTCCTTCTCTCTGTCTCTCTCTGTCCTTCTCTCTGTCTCTCTCTGTCTTTCTCTCTGTCTCTGTCTCTCTCGCTCTCCGGCGACGATCGCGCAGCAGCAACTTTCCCGCCAATTAGGCACTTGGCCTACCTCACCTGTACGCTCTTGCATAATAATCAGCTGCCCATTATATGTTATACAAAATTAGCTTACACCTAGCTTAACTTACTGCTAAATTCAAGTAGTAATTTCGTAGAAAAACAATACATATTTTTTTTATGATGATGATGATGGTGCTCTGCCCGAAGGCAGGTTCATTGGCTTTTACGCCCCTGGGGATGAAATGAGTGAGGTGGTTTCCCGTTGCCTTCCCCACAGACAATTATGGGTAAGCAACTTGCCCAAGGTCGCTCCGCAGGAGCATGCGGCCCTGCGTCCCACACGTGCTAGCCCGAGATATCTAAATCTCTGAATGTCAACTCCCAGCTCGGGGCTTGAACCGCAGTTCGTTGCAACCAACAGACGAATGCAGCTGCCGCTTACCGGTGTAGCTAACTAGGCCAGTGATTTTATAGGATTCTTTATTTAAATTATTTTGCATACATGTAGGCCTACGTATCAACGGCGCGCAAATTACGGCGCGCAAACATCCAACGCGCAAATGACGTTGCGCGTGAACGTGGGCGCGCAAATGTCTGCGCGCAAACGTCTTGCGCGCAAATGGCTGGACCCCGCTAATAGCAGCCTATAAAGCAAATCCGCCCTATGGGGGCTCGAACTCACTACCTCGTTAGCCCACTAGCGGCCGCGCGTCTGTGGAAGAGAGCGTGCGGGCCGTGGTTCGATTCCCGAAGGTGGCTATTTCAGAGATTCAAAATCTCGGCTCGTTCACGGGGACCTGAATGGCGTGGCGTCCATTCAAACGGGCGAGCGGGGGTGGCATTTTCTCCGATCCCAGGTGACTATAGCAATATGGACTGATATCGCTTATGCGATTGGTCCAAATAGGCGGAGTTATGCTAATGATTCGCCCCGTGACTTGCTGTATATGGGTCAAGCTAAAAATGGACTTTCTGCTTTTGCAGTAAGAGGTTGTTGATTCCGTTTTGTTAACGTTTTGTTAACGTTTTTTCGCCATTTAGTGAAGATAGACTAATTTTTTAGAAATTACGGAAGGTGTTTTTATAGTTTTAAATCATTATGATGCCAGATTTCCCGTTATTGCCGGAAGGTTTCACATATCTAACAGAAAGCAGCGAAGGAACGTTGAAAATAAGGATAGCCGAAGTTCGAGACGAAGATGGTGCTATATGGTAAGTATAGACCTAATATTATGTACATGTCGACTGTGTACGTTACTGAATTATTTTTGGTAAAACTGCATTTTAGCGTATTTTATTCAAGGCAGGTTAGCTCAAAATAAATAGCGTATTTTATTATTTGGATGCGCTTTCGAACTTCCGCAGGTATTTTCATCAATCCGACTTCTACCTTGGAATGTATCATTCGTTAATCCAGCTTCTGTTGCAGCAAGAATTATTTTTTCATCAATCCAAATTCTATTTAAATAACAAGTATTCCCCATCAATCAAGCTCTCATTTAATTAAGTATAGTTTCAGCAACCCGCTTCTATTTAAGGGAAATAATTTTCATCAATCCAACTTCTATTTCTCAAGCAATCTTTTCATCAATTCCGTTTCCATTTCTCGAGCGTTATTTTTGTCCATCCAGCTGCTACGTCAGCCATTAGATACCTTAATCCACATTCCATTTCTCAAGTGTTTTTTCATCAATTCAGCTTCTATTTCATCCATAAGTTTTCATCAATCCAGCTTCCAATATCACTCAATTTTGTCTGTTTGTCACGTAATAACGATTTCATCAACGAAATGTGTAAATACATACGCTAAATAATAAAATACGCTAAAATACATGATATCGATTTTGAGATAATAAAATACACTAAAATACAGTTTTACCTTATTTTTATATTATGGTTTTCAAACGGAAGCTGCATTGATTAAAGTAATTCATTGCCTAAATTGTTTGGACCGTGTATTGCAGGCTGTCTGTTCTGTTAGTAGACCTAGTTGAGATTGATGTTAATTCAGATTACTGCATATCTTGTACATGTACAGCGTCGCGCGTTTGCAAGCGTTTCATTAAAAAATATTATTATTATCATGAATGGAAAACACGAAAATTATTTGACCTTGACCCTGCTCGTTTTTCTACATGTTTGTCTGGTGTTGTACCGCTGCTGCTGACCTGATAATTATTGCATTTTGAGATTTTTACATCTAGCTTTACAATATCGTGGAGTTGAAGTTTGACCTCAACAGTGACCTTAATCCTGACACTGACCATAACAGTATAAATTGTAAGTGTATTTAAGCATTTATAAAGCCGCTTAAAGCGCCTCTAGTAGGGTGAACCGTTCAGAGGCGCTCACAGTGTGAAAGGTCCCGCGAAAAGGAGGTTTTAAGAAAAGACAAAGCAGAGGAGAGACTGCCAGACAGAATTGTAAAGCGAACAGAAGGAGAACGAGCATTCTAAAGAGAAGGACCAATTGAGGCAAATGATCAAGACTGAGCCATAGCAGTTCTAGACCGAGGAACCAAGAGGTCAAGTGTGTTGGATGAACGAAGTGGACGGTTGGAGGAAGCTGAGTGTGGACGAAGTAGAACATTAGTCAGATATTTTGGGGCAAGAACCTTGTTGAGCCTTTAGGATCGTAGTAATAACAAATATTGACAGGTTGCACATTTTAATAAAAGTAATCGATAATTCTTTATGGTGTTGGTGATGCGGAAATGCGTCGTAATCATAAATGCATAAAGTTTGTGATGTAAGACAATGTCTGGTGGCTTAGACAATTGAAAGATTCTTACCCCAATTGACAATATTCACATGGTCATGGTTCATATGTCATGAACCTGGGTTTTTTTTTCATAGGGACCTTCACATTACATGTAGATACGAACGACATTTTTGACGTTTTCGATACTAAATTTTTTCAGCTCCTATTAACAATTTATGCTGTGCTTAAATGAGTTATATTAAATGATTATTCTAATACTCGAATGTTCGATTTTTTTACTGTTTCTGTTCTCCCTTTTGTCTGAACCGGAAACCAGTGTTCGAATTGCTTTGAACTTTTATATTTACCGACGTAGGCCTAATCTTAACAGATTTTTCATAACAATAGTTACGTAATGCTGGGGTTCAAGGCGAACGTTACGCAGCGTTACAGGGTGGGTGGGTCAAAATCGGTCATTTTCTGCGTCACGTAATTATGCAATGACCCCAAAACACCTTATTTGCAAATCATCTCCCAATCTCCTCCCTTCATGTTTCAACCCTAAACACCACCCACCTTTGGCTGCTGACTGGTCTACCTACCTGACCCTTTTGGATCTTGGGCTGGAACCTCACCCTCGATTACGTTTTGACTAAGTTGGTTCACATTACTTTGCTTTTGGCACTTGTATAAATTTTGGCATGACAATTACGAATATGCATTTCATTGTCAATTGATGTTGTATTATTCAGGATTGTGAAGTACTCTAGAAGCAAAAACGCAGCAAAGAATAGTTCTTATCCAACCATTGTCATCATAAGCAATTGCCACAATCACTCCGTTGGCAATGCTGCTGCTTTGAAATTCCGGGATATGAGTGTAGACACAAGGCAGACATTATTGGATCTGTTCCACAATGGACACACTGCTTCATCAGCCTTGCACTGCCTCAAAACTGACCTGCTGCTGAAACATGGTGATGATTACTTCCGTGTTGCTGCTGATGGTCACTTTGTGGAAGTTTGTGCCATCTCTTAGCCGAGTTGAGAAGCTGTATGACTATGAGTTCAAACGAGAATATGGTGCAATGTCTGGTGAAGACATGTTCTCTGACTTGGAAAACCTGCTTCAAATCTACTGTAACAAAGATGATGGTGGAACAGCAAAATTTGGACGTGTTGACAACGAGTACTTTGTTGCCATCTGTTCACCTGTAATGGCTAGAGCTCACCAGAAGTGAACTGGTGCTGGTCGATGCAGCGGGTGGTATGGATAAACAAAGAAGCGTCACGATATACGCATTCCTGCAAATTGTGCGGAGCCCTGCGCTTGCGTGCTGGCAGTTTACTCACAAACGATGTGTAGTCATGTTTCTCAAGAGCGGGTGGAATAACGACTTTGCCAGCCTGTCTCAACCGACCTGGACCAATTCGTCTTCGACCTGAAAGGCAAAGCTTTCGGCGACCGATTGCAGTTGGCTGGACTCCGATCCTGGCACCAAAACGGCGACGATGAGCCGCTGGTACACCACTGTACTTTCCAAAAGTACTTATGGCACTAACTAGACCCATGGGCGCCCGCAGAAATTTTTGCAGGGGGGGCAAAAAAATTTCCACAATTTTATAGCAGCAAGAGCTTGAAAATGCAAAGCTGGAAATTAAGAATACGGGTATTTTTCAAAAGAGGTTTCTTACGCAAATTTCTCAGTTTCATTTTGTGTATAATTATTAATACGAATAGTTTCCTTAGAAATTTGTTAAAAATCAAAACGTAGATGCTAAAAAGTAGTTTCCTGAAGGTGCGCTATATAAGTCCACAGAATGAACGAATAAATAAATGAACGAAAAATAGGTGTCAGTTTTCAAGGGGCAGGTGCTCCTCTAGCTGCTTCTAAAGCGCCACTCGAAAGCCAATCGCAGGGCACCAGCTTTTTCACATGTGCTGCATCGAGTTAGAAGCCTAGGCCTATTCCAAAGAGTAGTCAGAAAGAGGTCCGAGTCCGGTAGCCAGAGGGTCAGAGTAACTGTTAATTCGGGTATCGTTTATATAGGATGGTGGAGGATCCGAGGATCAGATGACTGTGGGTATCAATTCTTTTGAACAGATCTCTTTGTCAGTGTTGGTGTAAATCTTGTGGCGTGATAATCAGAGCCCCTTATCCAAGTTTATCTACAATTTGACCTCCCTGGATTCTGTACTGGCAGCTTGTAAAATGGACAAAATGGAGCCTGGCTTATAGCAGACTTGGTTTATGTAATTACAATGCTGGTGAATAAGCAGATCTCCCTGATGCAATTTTAGTGTACTTTGTGAAATTTCAAATATTTGCATTGGTAGGCCTATTTTTTGCAGTTGTGATTATTTGCACTACAGCTGGACTCCACTCAAGTAGGCCATAATCGACAGACCTGCTGTTTGCATGGACGCTCGCAGGAGGGTTGAAAGCCAATGGTCATTGTTACAGTTTTTAGAAAGAGCTGAACATGCAAGGCAGAAAGTTATAACAGCATGTTTATTTCTATAGAGATCTCTAAACGTACATTTCTGACTTTCACTGTCTGTATCATTCGTATCATTGGTGCATTAATGCAAAGAAATTTGTTAAAAACCCAAAAGTAGTAGTTAAAAACACAGGTGCCAATTTTCCAGGGGGGGCAAGTGCTCCCCCTTGCCCCTATGTGCGGGCGCCCATGACTAGACCTGCTTCTGTTGTAGCATGGTGATCAATGTTCTTCAACATTTTTCGCACTGCTGGAACAAAGACGTCGGGATTTGATGCCAGGCCAGCATTAAGTCTGTGAAGAACCATTTGAAGTCTGCCTTGCTCTTCAAAAGACAGCTGAGCCGTAAAGTTAGCTGACTTTTCTGATGACGAATCTAAATTTGCATTACCCACAGACGAACTACTAGGCAAATCAGTGCTTGTCATGGAGACTGATTGTGACGAGCAATCCTGCAAATCTGCAAGCCACCCTTTCGGAACTGTAGAGCCAAGTGCAACCTCAAACAGCTTGCTCCTTGTGTCCATACTGACAGTGTTATAAGCTGAGCCTATATGCTTGTCAAGGTGCTGTAACACTGCAGATGCATGTTTGCACAACTTACCAGAATTTCCAATCCAATTGGAGTTTGAAATTCCCAATTTCTTATGTAACATGGACTGAAAAAGGTGTTATGTGCGGTAGTTATTCATTTTTCATGATTAAATTATAATGTAGTGTGCCATGACTTGGCATTAACATTGTCCGATGTTTGCTGATTTTCGAGTGATTAGTGATGTGTCGTGCCTTTAACATAGCAATTGTGTTTGGTGCTGAATTGGCTTCAATGAGAAAAGGAGATGCAAAGAATTTTAAGTTTTGTTCATGAGCAGTAAAATCAGCAGAACCGGACTGAGACTCTACTTCAATAGAATTAGTCTTTCAGTGCACTGATTAACAATTGTATTTTCATCGTCTATGCTTCAGTCAAACATTTAATATTTAATTTTGCCAGAGTATCAACTTTGTTTGAAAAGATCTGAGAGATGATTCCTTAAGTGGTCAACATATCCACTATGTGGTCTTGTTTGTGCATAAAGTAGATTTCATTGATTGGGTGATAAAGTATATGACTAGACTATGTTGTGTGTCATGACTTTTCGTAAACAGTATGCTGTGCTTTTAATGATTAGTGATGCACTGTGCATTTAAGATTGCTGTAGGCTTATCTTAATTGTACCGTACTTTTTTAACAGTAAACATTTGAATTTGGCTAATTACTATTGTTTTCTAATAAGAACTTGTGTTTCACCCCTTTTTTAATGCATTTGGCACTAATCAATTAAGCTTCAACAGATTTGCATTATGGCCAATTGTCATGATTAGTGCATTTAGAGCCTGAATACAATTGGACTGCTAAAAAACGACTAAACAATCAGTCAATCAGATCTTAAACAACTTAATACCTGTTCCAGAGGAACCATTGCATTGACTTTGGTTTTCACCAATCAGGCAATAATTAGGCCACTCATTGAAAGTATGTTTTCAACCATTTTCATAATAAAATGACCAGTTCCCAGTACGAGATTTCTGCATCAATCCTATTGTGAAGAAATCATTAAAATAATGATACTGGCAGTGACACTATTATACACTACAGATTAGTCTTGTCAATCTAATTATCACAATTGATGTTTCTGTATGTCTTTATAAGCTGCTGCATCCAGCTTTCCATGTGCTACAATATCAGTTCTTGATGCCAGCCATTTGGCGGCGACGGGTAAGAATAAATGTATGTATGCCAAAGTGTGGATATGAAATTGGCAGAATAATAAGGAATATACGTATGTGCAATTGTGTATGATCCGAAGTCCAAATTCAGTATGAGAATTGTAGAAAAAGAGCTGAGAGGTCAGAAGTTGATATATGCAGCGTTCGAGTGTGAAAAGATGACCACTATATAAATTTTGTGGCCCTAAGAAAGACTAGGGTTGAGCCCCTAAGTACCCATGGCAATTTTCACTGCATTGTCCTCATGCATTTTTTCAAGTTCATTTCTTAGTATTAGTTCTATTAGTTATAACGATGTTGCGCATTAATGCTGTCCATAAACGATGGATGACTTTAATTTCGTGTCTCGAATACTTCACGTATTGTTGGCAGTGTTAGATCTAAGAACCAAAGTAGGCTAATCTCGAAATTTGTAAAGCGCCACTTCAAAGCTAAGTGCAGTTCATCGGATTGTTTACCAAAATTGAAATCTCTTCTTGCCTAAAATTTTGCAGAAGCAGATAGTCTAGCCCACTTGTCGTTTCTTCTCCTCTGCAATAATTTGCTGTTTGCCTAATAAAGCATGAATAAACGAAATACGGCCCATGTTTAGGTCTATTATCTCTCCAGCATAGTCTTGGTCTGACTTCCTTATATTTTTCTTCAAAAAGTATGCAATAACTTATTCTGCGTCTTTCTAAACAAAAAATTACAGGACTCCTAAATCAAATGTTAGCATTAACCTACCAAGCTGATGTTAAAAGTTTGAGAAGACGGAATTCCTTACTAGTATCGTGCACAGCTTATGTTGACTCATAATATATTGTCCTTTTTTCAGCGCTAATCAGCATGCTATGTTGACTCATTTATATATTGTTCTTTTCATCGCTAATCAGGTCGCTCAGGATTTGGACCAATCGCATAAGCGATATCAGTCCATATTGCTATAGTCACCTGGGATCGGAGAAAATGCGCGGGGGTGATCAGGAGGATCTCACCCTCAGGGTCGAGGCCATAAGACAGCCACTATAGAGGGAATGCAAAAGGGCGTGGCCTAATGTGCGACTCTGTGGTCGGCCATATTGGCTTACAGCTGTGAGCTGTTGTCAAAGTAGGCTGCACGCCGTTACCCGGTGAATTGTTAGTTGATGGAATAAAGTTATCGTCATTGGCCGATTGATTTATCCATAGGCCTATACCTTAACCCACATAGCTGTCTAAACACCGTCCAGCCTGGAGCGGCCCGAGTCCCATTAAGACTTAAGCGAATTTCGGCCGGAGCCCAGATCTGCTATTATAAACAAGCAGGTCTATAGGCCTATGCTTTATGCTTTTTCACGGACTGGGCTGGGTTGCTTTCAACGTAATTGTAAACCACCACTTGAAAGCCAAGCGCGGGGCACCAGCTTATTCACGAGCGCTGCGTTGTGTCAGAAGGGTTGTCAGATAAGAGTAGTCCAAAAGAGGTCCGAGCCCAGCTGCCAGAGTCCATAGGATCAGAGGGCAGAGTAGGATGTCGTTTGGGTTGTGAATTGCAATGATCAGATGAGACGGGGTAAGAGTTCTCGAAGAAGTGCCTTTAATTTCCAATGGGAAGCCCGAGCTGTGATGAGTAGAGGAGCCTGAGGAAGGTTAGCAAAGCCGCATCAAGACTAGTGCGGACCTGGGGCAGTGGGGCTGTGATTACCCTCCAATGGCCCCTCTGAAACCCATCGATCGGTCCACCAAGCACACATTTACAACTGCGGGCCCTAACACCCTTAGAGGTGTGGTACTGTATTCAGTGGCTCGGTTGGAAAACCTGAGATGAGTTGTGACCGGCAGTCGAAAAAGACTGAGACAGATGGATAATCGGGTAGAACGGGTTGGCTGCATGTCACGAACTTGACTTATCGTCCTCTGGCTGACATAGACATCTCTTTGGCAAAGAAACAGAAGAAGGCTTGTCAGCTAGTTGAGTGCTGGATCCTCATATCTTTGTCACTGTATCTGGTCTTGTCAACTATACAGTATCTTATGCACACCATTGTCATCAAGTTCCTTAGCTTCTACATTGTACGCTGTCTGCCTAAACTGCTTCATCATCAGCTTTATCTTGAAAGTTGTTAGCAAAGGCTGATCAAACAGACTTAGAAATAGACCACTTTTATTCTAGATTGTCAGTTTGGCCATGAGCTGCCCTTGTTCTGACAGTTATGCTTGTTTTTATCAATGGACATACTACATGCACTCTAGCTTAACTTCTGAACATGGCAGAATCAGTTATTGTAAAATGTTGGAAAATGATAAGGCGTTGATAGAAAGAAAGACAGGAATCAGACCAGAAATTAAAACGGATTTTGAGCATGCAGGATAGCAGCCTCCAATCTGAAAGATGTTTGTTGCACAAGTGTATCGAAACCTTTACTCGTTGCTTAAGCCTATTAATTTTGCCATCTCATTGAATCCAAATTAAATTGGCTGCAACAGTGCATGGGGTGTTGCTCATGAGCAGCTATGTCATTGATGATCATGATATTCAACTTCACAAGGAACATCATTATATCTTTTTTTATAAGATACAAGTACCGGTGTACAGTCTTGTGAAATTGAATTTTGCAACTTTGTTTTGCGCACATTCCATTCTGCAGTTCTATGCATGTTTGTAGGCAGAGCGACCATAATAATTATTATGTTAGTCAATTTCGGATGCATGTAAGCAACCGAGAAGCTTCACCATTTTTCCCATAATTATGTGTTTAACCTGAGCTTTTTGGAAAGTCAACCATATATTTTAATCGCTGGCAACTATAATGGGTACATAGCTTCACACATTTCAAAGAAGTATAAAAATATTTTCTTCAATATTTACTGAAAATATTTTATGCTTTGCAGTCTCATTGTCGTTGGTTTAGCAATTAAATTTATTAACAAACTTGCTATGACTGAATATTGTTGAAGTAAACTGTTAACACAAGGGAGACCTAATAGTAACAGGTCCTCTGATACCAGCCCAACAACTAGCCTACAGCACTGCATCCGACTATAATTATATGCAGCAAAATTGCAAACAAATTTGAAATAAAACACTGACTAGGTAACTATAGTAATTCCACTGTCAGAATACTACATGTGCCTTACATGTGCACTAGTCAGAAAATGGCACAGCAAAATTGTCAAGATTGCTTTTAAACAGCAGTAGCATATTTGAACCATACTATGATACTGTCAATGTGTCCAATCTCCCGAGATGCTTTTTAAATTAAATAAATGGATAAAGGTTTTCCAATTTTAGTATACTTTTGATGCACTGATAATTATGTTCTCCCAACGTGTAGGCTATGTGTGAACGTTTGAAACTCAACTTTGTTCAAATTCCAAAGCTCTTTTTGCATACACGCTGCAATATGACGAGAGGCATTAATAAATGACACTCGTTAGGCCTAATGGTGAATCCGCGATCAGCTAATTCGGCTATTCACTGAAACAACATGCTCCGATAATAATTTGTCGAATAGATCTAAATGAATTAAATAACTCCGTAAGGATTGTGGTGTCTGTATTGAGACCATGTCTCTATGCGAGCCGACAAGGTGGTTTGTCATAGACCATCGCAAAACAGCTCGTTGTAACAGAGCCTTTCAGTTTTGCTTGCGATAGATTGTCTCTGGCTGCAGTTTTTAGCCGCCGGTGCTCTTCGCACGTTAACCTGGACATTCAAGTTCGTGTATTTTGGACTTCTCTAATTGAACCTTTATCCATTTCAGTAAGTTTGCCGCAGATAAAACAGTAAAAACCCAGGAAATAATTGTTATAATAAGCGCTATTCGCATACGTATCCAATGTCAACAAGTATTGCCTGTATATCAAAATGGCGCAGGCCATTATGCAAATGAGCCGTGACGCCACTACGCAAACCCCAAATATAAAAATCCGATTGCATTTACATTTTACGTGGGGAGTGGTGGTGTAGTGGTGGCGTCGTTGCCTTGAAGCCGGAAGGTTCGAGGTTCGAATCCACCTCAAGTCGCTGCGTAGGAACCTTGTGCAAGTCCTTCACTCGCAATTGCTGAGCGCTTCGGTGTGATGCAGTGTCCGCGCTGTAGTCGGGAGCGCCTCTGAGTAGCGGTTGAGGGCTGGAAGAGGCGCTCTATAACAAGTGCGCATACAAAACAAACAAACTTTTAGCCTTTAGGCGTAGGCAAATTAAACGAATATCTATAGGTTTATTAGGCTACCTCTCGCACTCTTGGCCAGCGTGATAGTCAATAGTCAGTACTCTACCAAATCATGCATTTCCAAGCTTATGGTCTTAGCCTCTTAGGAAGGCATTATAAGTAAGTAGGCAAGTATATACTTTATTGAACCGCCTGCAAACGCACTGCGGGAACAATGGACAAGAACAGAATAGGCTAATTAATGCATGTACAATTGTTGTAGAGTTGAACACTTTTCGTACATATATATATATATATAAAAGCCATTATGCATGTATGTATTGTGTGTATGTATATATATAACCGTATATATATTGCGGCGGAGTAGGCCCACCCCTCCCCATCGTCACCCTGGGCGGAGTGGTGCACTCTCTCTCTCTCTCTCTCGCTCCTGCTTCCCACGACCCGATATGACCTCGAAGGATCGAGCAGAGCGGACAACCTCGACGACCTGGGCGTGGTGAAGAAAGTCCTCCCTCCCCATCCATCCTGGGCAGAGTGGCCCACCCATTCTGACGGACACAACCTCGGGTGGGGGGATTCAACTGGAAGAGGATATATACACTAGCGGCCAAAACTGTAAGGGAGTTGAAGGCGGGACGGCAAGGAGAAGGGAACGAGTGGACTTGCTTGCTGGAAGCCTCGACGGCCTCGAGTGTAGAGGCTGAGCAGGTAGAAACGGTGATGGCGACGATCGAGTAAAAGTAGACGTTGTGACGACGAAGTGCTACGGAGTCCGTGGAACAACGGACCGGGATAATAGGCCTGCGTACCCGACACGACGAGTCGAGGAGTCGGTACGACGCCTGATCGGCTCTGAAGGGGCAGGAGCCTATCCTCAAATCGACCCCATGCGGTCTCGCCGACGGATTCTTCCAGAAATTCGCCAATCTCTCCGGGATATCCACTTCTGAGAAGGGACTGTGTTGCCGACCTTATACTTCACCTTCGTCGATCCATGCATGCAGGATACGTACCACGCACCGCGCCACGATCATCCATGCGGATCGTGGCCTCGTCGCCCTCCCCACGCGCCACTCCGCCGTCCCGGGGTCCACGGTATTTTGTATTGTGTATTTTTGTTAAATATTGAATTCATAGATAATCTATTGTCGTCATCATGGACGTATGATTCTAACTAAACCTTCTTAAGATTGTTTATACTTTTTGGACTATTAATTTTGAGTTGTTATGCATCGATTGAATAATTTCAGTTTCATTCATCCATCACATCATTCATAAATTCACTCATTCATCCGATCGTTCATTCAGTTAAACTATAAGCTTATACACAATATAAATAATATGCATTTGCAAATTGTCATGGTCCATTTATAATGTATTTTTTCCTCTTAACTCCTCATTATAGATCCCGGCTGGTCTTAAGTTAACCCTATAAGGCCATTAAATTAGATAGGACCACAACAATTGGCGAGCCTGCCAGGAGGAGGGCCCACGTCACTGCATTTGGTCGTCCAGCAGGGAGCATTAATTAATTTATTGTTCTGGCTGCTGGTGGTTAACTCCGTTGAGGTGCTTCCTCGTGAAGATCTACTTCATACGACTGACTGAGTGATATTTATGTTTGTGATCCTTTTAATTGCGGCTGGGTCCTTTTACCTCATAGTCGGGATTCGAGGTGACAACGTTTAATTGATCTCATATCAAGCGAGAGTATACGATTCAGACGGATGTAGACGGTCAGGTCTAACAGGGCATTGAGAATATTATTTTGATCCCGTTAGGATAAGTTTCTGTGATTGATTAATATAGTAGGCTTAGGAATTGAGAAGTCTATTGGTTTGTTTGTTGATGTGAGTAAGGGCATTAATTGAATAGTCGCATTTTGTCAGTCTCATTGCATCTGTGAATTTTAGCATGGAGATTTCTGCCTTAACGGCGGCAGGTAAGGAATTAGGTCTTGCAGGTGATGAGCTAAGAATTTTCGTTGGCGAACAACAGGCTGCGGCGCGAGAAGGACGCCGGCTGGCCCTCGAAGTGCAAGAAAGAGAGAGAGAAGAAAGAGATAAGGAGAGAGAAAGAGAAGAAAGAGAAAGAGAGAGAGAAAGGCAAGAAGCAGAAAGAGAGGCGGTCCGCAGACACGAGTTGGAAATGTTAAAGTTAAGAGCATCGCTCATCGCACGGGACCGTGAAGAATTGGAAGACGAGGCCCATAACAATGAAAGGGCTAGGATCTCAGGCAGAGGAGGTAAGCTGCCTAAACTACCGCCATTCGATGAGAATCGTGACAATATCGATTCTTATTTGACGCGATTCGAACGGTACGCTGATAGCATGGATTGGAGGGTGGAACGGAGACCATTGTATTTGTCTTCTTTGCTAACTGGCCAAGCGCTTGAAGTTTATTCGAGGCTAAGCGCAGAGCAGGCAAATGATTACACCGCATTGAAACATGCTCTTCTTGACAGATACCAGCTGAACGCAGAAGGCTTCAGAAAACGATTCTATGGCGCTAAGCTCGAGACAGCAGAAACAATTCCCCAGTTTCTAGCCAGAATAGACGGGTACTGGGCTCGTTGGCTTGACTTGGAAGGGGTGGAACAATCATACGAGGCAGTGAAGGAAGTCATTCTCAGAGAAAGGGTTTTGTCTGCTTTGCCTATGGAGGTATCAGTTTACATAAAGGAGCGCGCGGAAAAGAGAATTGGGAAGATAACACAATTAGCCCAGAGTTTCATAGACGCCCATAAGGAAGACGACAGTGGGGGTAGATATTCAAATGAGGAAACGTTTGACCGACAGCGACAGACGGCGGCATTAGATCAAGTAGAGCACGAGCAGCTGGGCCAGGGGAGACCGGTCATCAGGCAGCAGCAGAAGGCGGGGCTAGGTCAGAGGCTCTGCTGGACTTGCTCTAGTCCCTTTCACATAGCATCACGATGCGGCTACGCCTTCAAGAGGCAGCAACAGGGCGACACACAAACAGACAATCCATCTCCACATCAACAGAGTTGCGGGGGAGATCCCCACACGGCATCCGTGATGCAGGAGGTAAGGGAAGGAGAAGGGGGCACTAATAACGAGGCGGAGCCGCAAGAGCCCAACGGCGTTGCCTACGTCTTATGCGTAGCCCACAACAGAGCAGGCTGTTCACAATGTATTAAATTCTGTCATAGACCAGATGTCCCAGCCGGCGGCCAAGCGGTCTTTGAGGTATATCAGGCAGGAGGCGGGATGCTCAGATTCAGGGCCCTGGTAGGCGATAAACGGGTCGACTGCATTAGAGATTCTGCCTGTACAACGGTCATAGTGAGAAAATCGCTAATCGACCCCACCAGGCTAACCGGGAGATCGAGGACCTGTAGGCTAGCGGACGGGTCCGAGGTTAGCTGTCCAGAAACAGAAGTGGATATAGTATCACCTTTCTTTCAGGGTAGGACGCTGGCCCTTTGCATGAATAATCCTGCGGCCGACCTGCTCATAGGAAACATCAAGGGTGCATCCCTCCACCCGACACGGGCTGGTCCCAACATACCAGCGTACGCAGGGAAAGAAACCGACACAGAGAGAAGTGGGGAAGGATATAGGGCGAGTGATAGACGCGGCTATAGGAAGTATAACGCGACAAATTGGAGAGATAAGCATGATGATGTTGGGCGCAATGATAGGATGAGAGACAGAGGAGACTGCTTAGAATGGCGACGGCCGAACCCAGGATCATGTTCGAGAGCACAGGCGCAAAATGAATTAAGAATGTGTGGTCGTGGAGAAAACTGGAATAATGGACCATGGGTAAGGAAGACATGGCTAAACTCGAGGAGAAGAGTTTCGGAGTCTAAGAGAGGCAATGATGGAGGGGAATGGAAAAGTTACAGAATAGTAGATGGACCTATTAAGGTGGCGGGTGAGCCCGAGAGCAAAAACATAGATAATTTCGATGACGGGTTTAGGAGTGAAGATGTTCTGAGCTGGAGGAAGAAGGAAGGTTTTGATAGGCGAAAAGAAGTGCCATGTTATTATACGTCAGGGAGGTGGCAGAAAGGTCCTAGAAGAAAGGGGTCAAATGTTTAGTCAAGAGAGTTAATAAAATAAGGGAAAGAGGTACAGATGTTAAGGACCCGTGAGATGTTATTGAACATGAGAAGAAGGTGAGTTCTGCTCTCATTTAAGACGAGCAAGCTTTCTTGTAGTAGCCAGGACAATAAGCTTAACATTGGCGAATAGGATTTGGAAATTTAAGTGGCTCATGATATCATAGGTAAATAAAAGTTCACAGAAAGGGTGTGCATAGATCTTAGTCGAAGAAAGAAAAGGTTTCGCACTGATCTGGACTTTACAAATAAGGTTTAACTGGTATACGTACAAACTATAGGTGAAACAGAATGCCGCTAGACTAAGCATATAGCATAATAGGTGGAGAGAATAATATATCCGTTCTGCATTGGAAAATAAACAAAGTGCCAAGGACACACACTGAGGAAGTATGGACATTAGGCATGAGCAGCATTCTTCTGCAACTGTATACATGTAGATTCTAAATGCCTATAATAAATGTTGATAATATGATTAACTTAATCGTACTCAAGTCTCATATACGAAATAATGTCTCAACTCGGCGAGATTTGTTACCAAATCTTCTAAAGAAGGGGAGTCATTGTTGTAGAGTTGAACACTTTTCGTACATATATATATATATATATATATATATATATATATAAAAGCCATTATGCATGTATGTATTGTGTGTATGTATATATATAACCGTATATATATTGCGGCGGAGTAGGCCCACCCCTCCCCATCGTCACCCTGGGCGGAGTGGTGCACTCTCTCTCTCTCTCTCTCTCGCTCCTGCTTCCCACGACCCGATATGACCTCGAAGGATCGAGCAGAGCGGACAACCTCGACGACCTGGGCGTGGTGAAGAAAGTCCTCCCTCCCCATCCATCCTGGGCAGAGTGGCCCACCCATTCTGACGGACACAACCTCGGGTGGGGGGGATTCAACTGGAAGAGGATATATACACTAGCGGCCAAAACTGTAAGGGAGTTGAAGGCGGGACGGCAAGGAGAAGGGAACGAGTGGACTTGCTTGCTGGAAGCCTCGACGGCCTCGAGTGTAGAGGCTGAGCAGGTAGAAACGGTGATGGCGACGATCGAGTAAAAGTAGACGTTGTGACGACGAAGTGCTACGGAGTCCGTGGAACAACGGACCGGGATAATAGGCCTGCGTACCCGACACGACGAGTCGAGGAGTCGGTACGACCTGTTGCTACTACCACTCCTGCTGCCGTTGCTGTTGCTGCTGCTGCTCCTCCTCCACCTCCTCCTCTTCAGCCTAACTGTCATTCTACTGCTGCTGCGGCGTCTATCGCTACCTCTCCTCCTCCTCCTCCTCCTCCTCCTCCTCCTCCTCCTCCTCCTCTTCCACCATCTCCTCCTCCTCCTCCTTCTCCTCCTCCTTCTCCTCCTACACAAGACAATGACAAAAACAAATTTCTACTATGTTCTCTAAATATGCGATCACTGCTTCATCCATCACGCTGCTGAATTAAACGACTTGGCTCTTTCTGCTCATCCTCCCGATCTATTTGCTTTAACCGAAACATGGTTCAATTCAGGCACAACACATGCTCAGTATCAAGATTCTATTCCCTCTGGTTACCACTTGTACAGCACCCCTCGTCCCTCAAAATCGACAACCGACCGGAATACCACAGGTGGAGGGATTGCATTTCTAACCCGAGAACCTTCCACTGTCCTTGACTCACCTGGCTACTGTTTCAAATCTTTCGAATGCGCCTCAATTACTCTCAAACTCCCGAACTCAATCCTAACCATCTTCAATGTCTACCGTCCTCCCTCCTCCTCCTCATACTCTAAACCTAACTCTGTCTTCTTGCAAGAATTTACCACCTTACTCTCCATTGCTGCCACAACTCCTCATGAATTCTTGATAACAGGGGATTTCAACATACATGTTGACGATCTATCGAACTCACTTGCTTCTGACTTCCTCACGCTCTTGTCATCTACTAATCTGGTCCAACACGTCAACTTTCCCACCCACTCTCACAACCACACACTTGACCTCATCATCACATCATCTCTCTCAAGGCTATCGCCAAACATCTATTTCTCTTTTGATACTCCTTCTGACCATTACCCCATTTTCACACAACTTAACATACTGCCTACTCCACGTCCTGATCCCGTCTCTCATTCTTTCCGCCGCATCAGTTCCATAAACATAGAAGCCTTCAAGCACGATCTTGCCTCTTCAGACCTCATTCTAAATCCTCCATTCTCTCTCGATGACCTTCTGTCATCCTACAACACCACTCTCTCCATGATTCTTGACAAACACGCTCCTACTATTACCAAATCTGGTTCTCACTCTAACAACCCTTGGTATAACTCCTATCTCCAGGCCTTCAAATCTTTCCGTCGACGCCTTGAGCGTACTTACAAACGAACCCATGACCCTGAACTCCTCTCTGCTCTAAAAGCTGCTACAAACAAATACCATCACCTTCTGGCAATGGCCAAGAAGAGGTTTTACTCCTCACTAGTTCAATCCCGATCTTGTAACCCTCGTCTTCTCTGGAAAACGGTAAACCAACTCCTACATCGGAACTCCTCTAGCCCACTTCCAAACTCTCTACCATCTTCTTCAATCGCTGACTCATTTTGTTCGTTCTTCTCAGGCAAAGTAACTACTATCCGTCTCTCTCTGCAATCACTCCTCTCAAAATCTACCATCGATTCACCTGCAGATACACCCTCCTCCACTCACGACCTTCCGTCTTCCCAACCTCAATCATCACTATCTGCCTTTAACCCAACATCAGAGTCTGAAGTGTCCAATTTACTACAATCTCTCCCAAACAAGCAGTGCGAACTCGACCCTATACCTACCTCCCTACTGAAAGAGTGCGCATCTATCATTGTCCCCATCATCACAAAAATAATCAACCTCTCCTTATCCACTGGCAACTTTCCCCTCCTCTTCAAACATTCTTTGGTAACTCCACTTCTAAAAAAACCATCACTTGATAAGGAAATCCTTTCAAATTATCGTCCTGTTTCTAACCTTTCTTTCATCTCTAAACTAACAGAACGTGTCGTACTCTCTCGGATCAATGACTACTTGACTTCCAATTCACTCCTCAACCCAAACCAGTCCGGCTTTACTAAAAAGCACTCAACCGAAACACTTCTCACTTCCCTCTACAATAAACTTGTCTCTGCCATTTCTCATCAACAAGTCTCCTGCCTTTGCCTCCTTGATGTTTCTGCAGCCTTTGACACCATCGACCACAACATACTACTCCAAAGACTTTCTTCCTGGTTTGGCTTTACCGACACTGCTCTTCTTTGGATTCAGTCTTATCTCTCATCACGCACTTTCTCAGTCAAAACACTTGAAACATCATCTCAATCATGCCCTCTTACCTGTGGTGTTCCGCAAGGTTCTGTCCTCGGGCCCCTCTTGTTCATCCTCTACACCACTCCACTCAGTTCACTCATAAAAGCATCCACAGTCGACCATCATCTATATGCTGACGACACCCAACTATTCATCTCTTTCTCTCCAAGCAGCTTCTCTGACTCCATAGATACTCTTCTCTCTGTGGTCACCCAAATCACCTCTTGGATGACCTCAAATCTCCTCTGCCTTAACCCCTCCAAGACAGAATTCATACTAATTGGCCTCAGAGAACAACTCAAGAAAATTCCTGATCCCTCTATTTCCTTCAACAATGACTCTTCTTCCAACCACACTTTCTCCGCAAATTCTCCTGTCCGAAACCTCGGTGTAATCTTTGACCAGCATCTCAACTTCTCCGACCACATAACCCAACTTTCCCGCACTTGTTTCATGCACATACGAGATCTCCGCAGAATCCGACCTATGCTCGACTTTAAAACTGCATCCACAATAGCCACATCCATAGTTCATGCGAAACTTGATTACTGCAACTCTCTCTTCCTAAACATTGATATAACCCAAATTAATCGCCTCCAAGCTATCCAGAATGCCCTTGCTCGTGCAGTGACGAAAACCCCCAAACGTCACCACATCACTCCTGTTCTGAAATCACTTCACTGGCTCAAAATACCTGAACGCATCGAATACAAAGTCCTCTCACTCACTTACAATACACTTCAATCATCCCAGCCGTTCTACCTTCGTCAGTTGTTCACCATCCAGCCACCTCGTTCAACACGCTCCTCATCCTCCATTACCCTGCTTCGCCCTTCCATCACTTCATCACTGAAATTCGCAAACCGCTCCATAGCCATTGCCGTTCCACCTCTCTGGAACAAACTTCCGCCAGCACTTCGGCAAACTTCCGACCCATCATACGAACTCACCAAAACTCCACCTCTCGCTATCTCCCCACAGGTCTTTCACTCAAAACTGAAAACATTGCTCTTTCAAAAATCCTATCCTGATTCTTCCTCTTCTACTCACATCCCCCGTCACTTCAACTCTAAACATCACCCACCTTAGCTGTCCATCTATCTGCCTGCCTGACTCTCTGGACTTGACCCGCTGCCTACCGATTTTGTTTTGATTGAGCGCCTGTGAATAAGCTGGTTCCCGCGACTTGGCTTTTGTGGGCGCTGTAGAAGTCCCGAGATTACGATTACGATTACGATTACGACGCCTGATCGGCTCTGAAGGGGCAGGAGCCTATCCTCAAATCGACCCCATGCGGTCTCGCCGACGGAATCTTCCAGAAATTCGCCAATCTCTCCGGGATATCCACTTCTGAGAAGGGACTGTGTTGCCGACCTTATACTTCACCTTCGTCGATCCATGCATGCAGGATACGTACCACGCACCGCGCCACGATCATCCATGCGGATCGTGGCCTCGTCGCCCTCCCCACGCGCCACTCCGCCGTCCCGGGGGTCCACGGTATTTTGTATTGTGTATTTTTGTTAAATATTGAATTCATAGATAATCTATTGTCGTCATCATGGACGTATGATTCTAACTAAACCTTCTTAAGATTGTTTATACTTTTTGGACTATTAATTTTGAGTTGTTATGCATCGATTGAATAATTTCAGTTTCATTCATCCATCACATCATTCATAAATTCACTCATTCATCCGATCGTTCATTCAGTTAAACTATAAGCTTATACACAATATAAATAATATGCATTTGCAAATTGTCATGGTCCATTTATAATGTATTTTTTCCTCTTAACTCCTCATTATAGATCCCGGCTGGTCTTAAGTTAACCCTATAAGGCCATTAAATTAGATAGGACCACAACAACAATCAAGACAAATAGAAATATGCAATTCAATAAACATATTATACAACTACATAATAGACATAGGCCTATTATGAACTATACAGGAGAGAACTTGGGTTAGACTGGAAAAAGTATTGTCACTTGAATAGCATCCGTGTTATGAAGCCACATCTGGTGCGCGTCTGCATGAGATCATGATGAGGAATCTCACGGGTATGAGCAAGGGCGAATCCAGGGGGGGCCAATCCGGCCATGGCCCCCATCTAAAAATTGCATGGGACGTGCCCCCATTTGGTTTCAACAAGCCACTAAAAAAATGCAGTGGGAGAGAAAAGCAGGACAACAGGCCCCCCTATTACAAAATCGCATGGGACGTGGCCCCCGTTTGATCTATTATTACTCTCCTCGATCCTCGATCGACTACAGATGACAACTAAAAAAAAGGTCATCAACTTTTTTGGCGGTTGAAATGGCATCTTTTGCCCGGAAAATCAGACGGATGACTAAAAAAGGTCAACTTTTTTGCGGCAACGAAATTTTTCCCTGTCCCACCAAGACACAAACTTTTGGCCCTCCTCTTCGAAAGTTTCTGTATGCGCCCTTGGTTATGAGAACGTGGAGTACGTAGGCCTAGGTAGCATTTTTAATGGGAGGTAGGCCTAATAGAAGACCAATAGGACGTGGCTTGGGTTGTAGAGTACAAAAGAGGATAGTACCAGTATGTCAACTTTCATTAGAGAAAGTTTGGTGACGTTTGCAGCGCGTTGATCTCCTCGTTTACCGCGAATCCTAAAATTCCCGGGCAATGTCGGGTAGCCTACCCCAGCTGGTAGAATTATTATGTAGGCCTAGTATATCTACTCTACTCGGTGCTCCGTTGTTAATATCGATGGCTCTGTTACGCTCGGACTCGAAGCCAAAGTCTCCCGAGTACACACGGGGCAATTGTCGTTCGCTCGTGGAACAAAACAGAGTGGTGCTTCTGGATTTGTCCCACTTTATCGCTCGTTATTTGTTAGTGAGATAACCATCATTCTTTATTGTTAAGATTGTTCACAAGTACATTTCGCAATAAATGTTAGAAGATAAAATTTATTTCGAATTTGAAAATATTTAAATGGTGGATGTAGCACAGTTCTTCAAGGTTTCAAGACCTGTACCGATACGACGACCCTCTTTTCCTCGCCTAGAATTTTGCAGAAAAAGATAGATTATACTACTTAACTTGTCATTTCCTTCCTTGTGTACGCAGTATGTCAATTTAATTTTCTTGAGTGAACGAAACTTTTATTATATACTGTTGATCGTACTGATTTGCACTAAAAATAGTCTTGGAGCTAGGGGTCAGCCGGTCAGGGTTATATAAGCTGTTAGCTTTTTCCTGATTCCTTTTGCACTATGTTTATTGAGACATGTTTATACTATTTGACTTGTGTGTGTGCAATAAACAAGTTCATTCATTCATTCATAGCTAAGCAAGAATATGTGTTGACTGAGCGCCTAGAAGTGTTAGTTTTCTAGTTATATTAAACATCTGTTTTGAGACGTATCTCTTCAGATTCTTTTATCATAATCGTTCTAAAGCGCCACTCGAAACTCGAAAGCCAAGCGCAGGGCACCAGCTTATTCACGAGCGCTGCTTAAGGCTTTGTGTAATGTGCTTCTGGTCAAAACCACATTAAAAATCACTTGTTTCTTTATAACAAGAAGAAAAAAGCAAGCTTGCAAGCATATAATTATATATATATATATATATGTGTGTGTGTGTGTGTACATGTATGTATACATATACAAAATTGTTTATAACGTCGACATAAATCACAAAAGCATTAATCCATGTTATAAAATGCAGTCAGTAGTGATTTCTGTAAACCAGTGTTTTTCAACCGGGGTTCTGTGGAACCCAAGGGTTCCGCGGGCGTCGGCCAGGAGTTCTGCAGCAGATTGCAGCATAAAATTGTTTATAACGTCGACATAAATCACAAAAGCATTAACAGTCAGTCGAATTATTTCACAGCTTTAAAATTCAGTACTTGGATAATAATCGAAAATGATGGTATAGGCCTATGAGTGTAAACCAGTGATTTTCAACCGGGGTTCTGTGGAACCCAAGGGTTTCGCGGGCGTCGGCCAGGGGTTCTGCAGCAGTTTGACATAAAATTGTTTATAACGTCGACATAAATCACAAAAGCATTAACAGTCAGTCGAATTATTTCACAGCTTTAAGTCATTCTTGCTAAGTAACTTTATTACGTGAATGCATTAGGCAACTATTTCTGTTATGTTGTTAAACAACATATAATGATGACCCCACCGGTAGGCTATATATGCCACTGTTGTCAGAGTGAATCTGCGCATTAGTCTTGCTGTTTAAAAGAAACATTGGCTTAGCTATATCATATGGGAATTGATAGATGCCCTGCGTCTTCAACTGTCATTTAGACACAAAGTTTATGATTGCTTTTTGAACTGTTCAAATGGAAACTCTATTCTTAACAATTTCTTCCACATTAGAATCTGCTGAGCACTGTAGACCAGCAACTGGCTTAGTTAATTCTTCTTTGAGTCGGTTTAACATTGAAGAGATAGTGGTTAATTTTTCATTCAGAGGTGGCGGATTTACCAAGTTTTGCAATTGTAAAGCCTCAGTCTGTCTGACGAATTTTTAACCGATAGGCCTATACCCGCTATTTGCTATTCGAAAATCACACAAGATGACATTGTCAAACAAGAATCAAACGCTTGATTATTTTGACAGAGGCTCTATTTCAGGTTAGGCATGATGTAACCAGCGTTCGACTTGGGACACGACTTCAAATGAAGCTGAAACTCCCATGTTTGCTGAGGTTCCTCTGCCCCACTATGAATAACAAGGCACAAATTTCGCAATAACCTTAAAGAAGGATGCTTTATAGCATAACATAAACTGGTCATAGCACTGATCTAAAATGCATCGTATTTCCATTTCGATATTTTATCCAGTTGATACATAGTTGGCGAAATAAGGCCTACAGCAGAATGCAGCTGATCTCTGACAGTGCTTTGTGCACTGGACTTATATGAAGACTCTATAGAATTTTAAGGCATGTATTAATAATTTAGTCGACTATTATACATTGTATACTGCACCAGAAGCGCAAATAACATACATTAAAAGCTTTAAGCTGCTTAAAACTAAACATTATTTAGAAAAATTACAAGTGACAACTGCATGCATTTCTTGGTGCACTGGACAGGTGAAGTGCGTAGGGTTCCGCAAGCAAAGGAGTGCATGCGAAAGGTTCCGTCACTAGAAAAAGGTTGAAAACCACTGCTATAAACAGTGCTATCCTGAATGATGTACTAAAGGAGCTGCCATCAAATGCATGTTTTTAGATGTGCAATTCCTATTCCTTGTGGATACAGAAAGAATACCATCATTTTCGATTATTATCCAAGTACTGAATTTTGGAATGCAATTTTAGAGGTTAGTTTTTAGTATGCATTTATAAAGCAAATGTTTTACCTGTTGCTATTTGTTTGCAGCATCATCTGATGAGAAAGCGCCACCTTGTTTTGACTTTTGTCATTCTTAGTGTCGTATTTATCGTCTTTCAATTCAGGCTGTTCTGGAAATTTCCTAGAACTGAACAGGTATTTCAACCAAACAAATGATCATGAATAAAATGTGATCTACATCAACACCTGACTCTAGCAGCTCATTACGAACAGCATTCACTGTCACTCTTATGAAGATGTTCATTTTTCGCAGTTGAGCTGCTGTTTTTTTTAGTTTGCCTACTACATGCCAGTAGGTGAGGCACTGCTTTTTCTGACTGTGTCATTGTGAGGCTCTAGCCAAATTTCTTTCTTTCGTGCAGGTTTAGGCCTACACTTAACTCAGGTGTAAAACCTATATGCTCAGGCAATCATGGCTTCATGAGTATACAAATAAAAATATAGAATTTTCTATCTTGGCCTTTAAAGCAACGACCTCATATATATTATTACACAGAGCTTTTAATGTTGAGCTGCCCAGTGACGTTGAAACAACAGAGAAAGAGCAAGAAACAAGAGTATAACATGAAATATTATGTGTTGGACTTGCCGATATAGATGGTCTATTTTTAGCTCGACCAATGAAACGTCACGAGAGAACCACCAATCACAGAAGGTGATTCATCGTATTTACATTCGCCAGTGGAAAATAGTAATAATATATATATATATATATCCATATTATTTTATAAATACTTGAATGAATGATTGTAATTATATTATTGCTTTTTACAAAGTTATAACTTCAGAAAAATGCTGAAGAAACCTGAATTTCTATAGTTTCTCTTCTGGGATTGGTGGTAGAGCTAAAAATAAACCATCTATATCGGCAAGTTCGACACATAATATTTCATGAGCTGTGATTGGTTGAGCTAAAAATAGTATGTGTGATGAACGATTACGAGAAAGTTCCCAAGATGTTTCAGCAGAAACCAAGTGACCCCACCGGCCTGCTTTAAAGCTGTAAATGCCTGTGATTGTTTACTGTAGCCTCATTATTATATAGTTATGAATCTTAGGATGACTTCAAGAGAAATGTTTGGTAGAACAATTGAAATAATGTCAATAATGATGGAAATTGCGGTTTTAGGATTAGGAGCAAGAATGTAATTTCAGAGCAAAACTCCTTCATGTAAAATACAATTGCTTACATGACCATGTTACTGCTACTGACACTGCTGTCGCACTTGCTTCTACCATCTTCGTCAAATTCGCTTGGTAAGTCGCTCACTTACAACCAAAGCTGCCACTACTCTGATGCATGCATTTATATGCACGAGAGTTGACTATGGTAGTGCCATCTATGCAGGCTTAACACTTTCACGCATTAATAAGTTGCAATCTGTCCTTAATGCTGCGGCCCGCCTGATTGGCGGCATACCAAAGTTTGGGCATATATCAAGTTTTATACGGGAAGAACTGCACTGGTTGCCAATGCAAAAACGTATTGAGTTTAAGATTTTAATGTTCATGCGTAATTGCCTAGCAGGCCAAGCTCCGATCTATCTTATGGAACTCTGTGTACCTGTGCTGTCCATCCCAGGCCGTAGATTCCTTCGCTCTGCTACGCATGGTGACCTGGTTGTCCCTAGGGCTCGATCTTCCACAGTGCTACATAGAAGCTTTGCTATGGTTGGTCCGTCTTTCTGGAATAAGTTACCTATTAGTCTCCGCAATGAACTTATTTGTATTTCTTTGCCCCTTTTCCGCCAGCATTTGAAAACCATTCTCTTTGATTGTGGTTAGGTGTCAGGTCGGGAGCGCCTCTGAGGAGTTCTCTTGAAGTGGCGCTATATAAATGTACGATTACAATTACTGCACAGTGCACATGTCTGCAACCATGTAGTGTTTGCTTTTAATAATGTCTCAATTTTGGTTTTAGTTTTGATTGTTAGTCTTAATATTTAGTTTTAGTTTTACTTTTAATTGTTGCTGAATATTAGTTTTAGTTTTCGTTTTAGTTTTTATGGACCAATTTTAGTTTCAGTTTTAGTAATGCAGTTTTAGTTTTAGTAAGCTGGGGATTCGCTTGTTAGAAAGTAATGCCATTTAATTGTGTTGAAGAACCTAAATTAATACAAAGCAAAACAAGGATGTGTTGAATACAAAAAATAATGATTATGTGAAATGTCATTTGCTTTTAATCTGTGCAATTAATACCTCAGCATATAGTTAATTATTGTTTGTGGGTTAACCCTCGTAGTATGTTGGGGTCCATATGGACCCAAGGCATGTTTTCAATTGAAAAAAATTCAGTGATGACATGCACTTAAGAAACTGAAATTTTATGACTTTTCATCATATATGGCAAGTACCAATTCCTGCAAATAATTTATTTCCACACCACTTGTGGGGCCAGATATGAGATAAATATACACATAGGGAGTTGGGGTCCATTGGTAAAAATGCAATTGGATACTGCGCAAAGTGATATTTTGCAGCTTGATCCGTGATATTTTACATTGCACTGTCGTTGGTTTAGTTTATGGTGATGTTTAAATACAATACAATACAATTATGGATTATTGGTCATTATGGATGATTGGTCATAGGATGATTGGTCATATGGATGATTGGTCATAGGATGATTGGTCATAGGATGATTGGTCATAGGATGATTGGTCATATGGATGATTGGTCATAGGATGATTGGTCATATGGATGATTGGTCATATGGATGATTGGTCATATGGATGATTGGTCATAGGATGATTGGTCATAGGATGATTGGTCATGGGATGATTGGTCATAGGGCAAATTCGTCACATGGACTATTGGTCATAGGGTCTAAATGGTGAAAAGGCCTGTGACCAATAATCCATGTGACCAATAGTCGTATGACTAATCGTCCTATGATCAATTTCCTATGACCACTAGGCCCTATGACCAATCATCCATATGACCAATACTCCAATAGTCCTATGACTGATCGTCCTACATCAATGACAAATTGTCCTATCAGGAATAACAGTTTAACTGGTTGCATGGAACAGGGTGTGATGTAAATGTGGGTATGACTTTTGTTGAATCTTTGTAAATATCACATTATGATGTTCATTTTTCAGAAAAGGGATCATTTTGAAAATGGCTTCTCTTCTTCTTACGTAAGTTAGTCTCAATTTCTTAAAAAGAACTCTATAACTGTTTGTAAACATAACTGTTTACGCTGATGTCATATGGAGGCCTGTGTGAAGGATTTTTTGGTTGGGCAATTTGTTAATTTGTTAAACACAAATGCTATTAATCTCTTTAAAATCTAGCTTAATCATGGCTTGGTAGGAATGATGAGAATTATGTGATGAGTTAGAATTGCAGGAGATATTCTGAATTTGAGAATTTTTAATCAGTAGAAACCCTTGAGTTTTGAAACGCTGTATCTCTTCTCTTTGTAGGTGTCGATACAGGCATTTATGGAGGTCTGCCATAGACATGGTTTTCCTGTCTTTCTCATTGATCCCGATCTTCTGAAGACCATCATGACCAACACGACGTCATCGTCATCTTCAGTGGCAGCATGTGACCAATGCCCGAATGAGTGCCGCTACCTCTGCGCAGATTATCCAGTTTTGACGTTTGGGGTCATCGACCAACTTTGGAAAGTTGAGGTGCAGTTTATGATTTATGATTTGAATTTCTTCTTTTCATCATCTAATTTGATGTCAGCACAGTGACCTGTCAACGTCTGTGCTGCTAATACACAAGACATCAATCAACAGCCCATTGGGTCTGTTGTCAAGTGAAATTCTTTTAATTACTAGCCGTACCCGGCCACGCGTTGCTGTGGCTGAAAAGACTGTCCAACCCTCCCTTCCTACGTCCCCTCCCCTTCCCCTTCCCCTCCCTTTCCCCTCCCCTTCCTCCTCTCGCCTTCCTCCCCTCGCCTTCCTCCCTTCCCGAAAAATGGACGGAGGGATGCGTGAAAACTGTAGAAAGACGCGTGGAAAACAGCCATAAATGGACGATTTTGTAAAAACCGACAGTTGCATATAAATTTGCGCTATAGAAGACGGCCGGATATACGTTTTGAAACATGCCCGAAGAATGGGTTTGAAACGCGCCCGAAGAATGCGTGAAAGTTCAAACTCGAAATGGCTGGACTCCATCGACGTCTATCGAATGGAATTAAAAGTTGTGTTTTTTTGGTCGTAAAGATTGTGCTTTTCCCAAAAGGCATTATACAAACCCGCTCATGTTCGAATGGAACGTTTTGCGAAAATTTTCAAAACAATCGGTCAAGAACTTTCCGAGATCCTTCATGTCGAACGGTAACGTTTTACATTTTTATTTATATAGATGACAAACAATTTTTGCATCCCGGTTTTAACTTGCTGGTAAAGCAGGAAGCTATTGCTGACCAGAATCAACCAAGTGCTTGTGGAGTTATAGAATTTTTAATCTTTCAGCCCGTGCAATACAAAATATTGGTGGGAGGAGTTATTGCTATTCGATCGGCCAATCATTGTCCAGACTCTTTTAAATCCATGCTAAAAATATACTTGTTCGCTAGGGCTTATCCCTTTGTTAGCTGCTTTGTAAGGTGCCCTTGTAACGGCTTGGCTGTGTTACTGCGCCATATAAATTGTCATAATTATTATATTAATTATTATTATTATTATTATTAGGAGTGGGTTCAACACATTTTTCAATATGTGTTTGTCTGCGTATACATACATACATACTTACTTAGTACTTAGTCCATCCGTGCGGGTTCCACAACAATTGGTCTTCAGACAACGTCTGTAGACCAGTTGTCTAACGACAACTGGTCTACAGACGACTCCTATCGATGAAATAGAAGCTGGATTTATGAAAAAACGTTAAATGGTTTTCTAGCTTAAATGGATGCTGGATTGATGATTTTCATTCATGTATTTCAACATGCATCCAGCTTCTAGTTCAGATCTAAAAATACCTTCTATTTCTCGCTCGTTATTTTCGTCAAGCCAGCTTGTATTATAGATATAAAAATACCCTCATCCAGGTTCCATTACTTAAGCTTTTTTTCATCAGTACCGTTTCTATTTCAGATCTAGAAATACCTTCATCCAGCTTTTATTTCTCATGCGTTATTTTCGTCAATCCAGCTTCTATTTCACCTGTAAAAGAACCTTCATACTAGGGAATGTAATCCCGGGGCACTTGCTCAATCCCGGGATTCCGGGATTATAAATGAGCCAATTCCGGGATCCCGGTATCCCGGGATTGGCTTATAATAGCAATTTAAAAAAATTCTTAGACATAATATAATAGTAGGCCAAATACAGTACAGCTTTCTCTTTGCTTTAGGCACTTCAACCGCGATCAATTATGACTCACGACAAGGGCTTTAGTCATTGGTCCCTGGCAACAGCGGGTTTGTTTGAAACTTGATAGTGATAGGCCTACGACCAGTGGCTTCTATCCCCACTAAACAAACAAGTTAGACCCCTCTCCTCCCCACCCTGGCCTGCCCTCTCATGTCTCTCCTTTGACCTAGATTGCCGTGAGTTGAGCCCAGATTCAGATTCCCCGTCTTTAACTGGGCTTAAGTTGCGATCACTCTGAATATGGTAATTAACCTCTGCATACGATGACCCGGAATTAGGTCAAACGATATGAGGTGACAAATGCACCGACTGACCACAGCGCGAGGAACACAACAGGTAGCAGGCTAGCCAAGATTTACCAGTGAGTGACTGATCTTGCAGCCTAGCCTAGCCGCAGTCCTCTGATATTAAGGCAGCAAGAAAACCCAGAGGGGTGACTGGAGGTGACTCTGTGTGCTGTCCAGGTCCTTTCCACTCACCAACCGGCGCAATTATACGGGCGAGGCGTCATCAACACACGTCAATTGGAGTTAGGCGCTATGACGTCGCAGGCCTAGTCGGTCAGCTCTGCTAGCGTCTGACATCTGTTTATCTTCTATAAGTCAACTGAATGTGTCTGGATGATTATTGTGGGTCTGTAGCCTGTATACATGAACCAGGCAAGGAATGGGAGGGAGCAAACCTAAATCTCCTGCCTGATCACTCAGAAACGCCTACCTCCAGTCACCCCTCTGGGTTTTCTGCTGGCCGCCAGCTTACCTTCATTAGGGCGTCTGCTTATCCATCGTTTTGGCGTCTATTGACCGTAGATTGTTGCAAAATTGGTCAAGTAATTTAGTAAAAATCCGAATTTTCGGAAATCCCGAAAAACGGGATTCCATGTGTATCAATCCCGGGATTACGGGATTGTAAAATGTCCGGGATTCCCGGGATCCCGAATATCGGGATCCCGGGATTACATTCCCTACTTCATACATATTCCATTTCTCTTGCATTTTTTCATCAATCCAACCTCCATTTCACCTGTAAAAAAACTTTCATCCAGCTTCCATTTCTCAAGCGCTGGACGAGTTGTCTGTAGACCAGTTGTCTTTAGACGTGTTGTTTGTAGACCATTTGTCTTTAGACGTGTTGTCTGTAGACCAGTTGTCTTTAGACAAGTTGTCTGTAGACCAGTTGTCGTTAGACGAGTTGTCTGTAGACCAGTTGTCTTTAGACAAGTTGTCTGTAGACCAGTTGTCGTTAGACGAGTTGTCTGTAGACCAGTTGTCGTTAGACGAGTTGTCTGTAGACCAGTTGTCGTTAGACGAGTTGTCTGTAGACCAGTTGTCGTGACGCCTTCCGCACGCCGGCAGTGCACCAGGCAACACAGCTCCTCCACACAACTTGTCCTCCGCAATCCTCTCCACCTCCTCCCACGTCATTCCACCATCGTCCAGATCTTGAGTGATTGTGTCATGCATACATACTTGCACAACATATATATATATATATATATATACATAATTATATATGTTATATATACATATATGTTATATAATATATGTATATACATAATTATATAACGAAGAATATGTAACTATCTATTATATAGCATCTAACTATGTTCCACAAAAGCTTTTGATCCACTCGACCGATTCCTCTCAAATTTTCCACGAATACTTCACAGCACCCAAGAAAAAACACAGGGAGGTTCAGGATCAAAAAATCTGATCCCTTCCCGAGTTATGAACATTTTAAATTTCAAAGCCATGGTTAACGTTGCATTTCAGATGCCATTTTTTCTGCCTGTCGATTTTCAATCAATCCATTGCTTTTTGACGTCATTACTTGATCTCATTTTTCGCTGAGGGTGGAGCTTTAGCTTAATATGAACGGTTGATCACAAGTTACGACAAGGTGATGACAATAGATACCGGCAATTAATATCCTAATATCCTATCCGTATGTATCAGGACATTTATTTAGGGCAATGTGGGTTTAGGTAAAAAGCCCAAAATTCACCAACAAACAATGCTTGAATATGGTGTCCATTCACCATATTCAAGCATTGTTTGAAGACACATTGTAGTATGTTACATAGTGTTTAAACAGACACTATTGTATTTATATCTACGGTGACCCTGCCTAGCGGAACCTTATGTTCCATTGACGCCAATGTACATGAATGTCTAATCTGTTGATTGCCTGTATCATGGTGATCAATAAAAAGTATTGATTGATTGTTTGATTGAAGATTGATTGAGACCACGTTCTATTTTATTCCATTCAAGACTGTTCTATATAGCTGGGGTTGAGTCAGGAGCACTTCTGAGTAGATACTCTTGAAGAGGTGCTATACGAATCTCTTAAATGAATGAATGAATGAATGAATGAACGAACGAACGAGCGAACGAACAAACGAATGAATACTTTCAGCCAATATATATTTGATCATGCAGGCCTCCTCATTTGCTCCTTTGAAGAATCATGTACATTATATATTCATTTGCCTCAGGTCCCAGGCTTTATTTGATAATAAGTGGTTAAAATAAATAAAATATGTTTGTGTCATTGTGCTAAGGTTGCCTATGACGACTTTCGTGCCAAAGGTTTTCTCATCTCGGAGTTCTTTCAGCCAGCGAGTCGTGATCTGATGCAGACAAGGAAGAAGACAAATATTCCGACTCATTATCTGTTTCATCATCATGGAAACAATCATCGTCTCATTCATCTTGTTGTCTTTTATGAAAGACAAAACAACTTTTTCTGGCATGGGACATTCAACCAGAAGCCAGATGGTACAGCATCAATTGTTTTGCCTCATTTTGGAATGGAGGAGGAGGGTGCGTACACAAGGTGACTCATCACATTTTCCACTAAAAGGTAGTGTAGTATAAGTTAGTTTAAGCATTTTGGTAATTGTCATGTAATATAGTGAGCTGCATTAACACATCCTCCAATTAAACAAATATCTGTCTACTAGCTGGGGTACCCGGCGTTGCCAGGGAATTTTAGGATTCGACGCGTTCCCGGCCAATCCCCTACTTCCCCACCCTCACTTCGCCCTATTCCCTCCCTCCCTCCTCCTCCCTCTCTTCTTCGCTCACTCCCCCACTCAACATTCCTCTCCTCCTACCCTCCCTACCTCCCTCCCCTCCCTTCATCCCTCTCCCCTCCCTCCGTCCCTTCCTCCCTCTCTCCCACTCTACCTCCTAAGATTAATTATCGGTATCTATTGCCATTATCTTGTCTTATAACTTCCGATCAAGCATTCATATAATGAGTGCTTTATTATTTTTGGAAAACCATGCGCTATTAGATCGGCCTTCAGCAAAAAATGACGTTAAGAAGTGATGACGTCAAAAATCTATGAGTTCATGTTGAAAGTCGATGGGTGACGTAAATACCGTGTTAAATGTGGCCGAAATTTAAGATGTTCCAAACTCAGGATTTTTGGATCGCAAACCCCCCTATGTCCTGCCCAGGGTCCACCCCGACCCCCTGCGAAGAATTGGGGTTAATTGCTTCAAAACTGTGGCCGTATTCATCTAACAAACAAACACACAGACTTACTGAAATATATATAAGATATGCCATACAAATGTAGTTCTTGGCAAGCCATCATAAAGATGTGAGATCACTTTCGGGATTGTCGCGCTTGGTAAGAGGAAAAGCTGACCATAAACATAACGTTATGACTGGAATAATGAAAGATATTTTATTTTAGTTTCGTGGAAATTATATAATCCCCCTTCAAGATAATTATTCAAAGGCGCTTCCAAACCCAGGCACGACCAAAGAGTATTAGTTTGAGTAGTTTGTAGTCTTGAGTAGTTGTTAGAAAGAGTTAGACAAGTAGCACTGTGGATACGGAAATCCAATTACTACATAGACCATGAAATCATCTGAAATGTAAATCTGAAGGTAACTAATTTGCATTTTAGAAGTGAATCTGAGCCACGTATAAAAATGTAGATCTATAGAAGGTGGCAGATGATGTAATGTATGTCATAGTTAGTTATCTGATGGAAACCAAAGGAGAAGAGCACGATATGCAAAGCACATCATGCTCGTTTTATATTCTCCAGTCTTTCATTAGACTGCAATCTTGATGCCAGTGACGTCATCGGCAAGAGTTGGTGAATATTATATTAATGGCCATCTCATCAGATGTCTGACCAGACATTGGTCCCTACGTTGTGCCCACATACACTGGTCTTGTTGAGAAGGGTGAGTGTTGAGAATCTATGAGGACATAACTTGCGAATTGACTTGCAAACAAAGCTATAGCAACATCTGTCACAGCTGTTGGCCATCCAGAAGCATCATTTAGGATGATCATGAAAATTTATGTACTGATGTGTGAATTGAGGGACTAGTGAGAACAAGACATGATGGGGGAAGTGGTGGATATGTGGAGACTGTATTTGAGCTTCAATAGCAGATTAATATTACTCTTCAGTTCATTGCAGCGTATACTTATTTCGTTTGTAATGGACCTAATCAGTTGTTGAATCTGCTGCATTTTAATCTGCTGTAGTCTTGATATGGTCAAGGTGAAAATGGATGGACTGAAACTGCGTGCACCAGCCTACCCTCTTGCATTTCTCAATCAAATCTCAGAATCACACTTCATAGAATGCAATCAAAGCCAAGCGAACGTCTTTTATGAGACAAATGGCCAACCAGATGCAACGGTCAAAGCGAAACACTTCTATGCAAATGCCAGAGACGTGCTTTCTATCACAAAAAGAGTTCTGGATGAGATTGGAGTCAGGTTCTGGATCAGCAGTGGAACATGCCTTGGTAAGACACTCAACATAAAAAAGTAATGTTATATTGGTAACAACTGCTACTGTCTGTTAGGAATGAAAGACTTTGTAGCTGTAGAAAACAACACATCGGAAAGTCTGGTATAAATGTGGTGCAGATGATGGAAGCTGTCCATCATACGACGACAATCGTTGATTTTTTCTTCCATGGTTCACACTTTCATCAACCTACCTAAACTCTGCTTGGCTCTGCTCCAATCAGTACTTAATGCATCTGCTCGTTTGATTACCCACCTCCCTTGTTTCTCTCACATTTCGACTTTTATGACTGAACACCGACATTTATTAAGCGCAGAAACCCAGGGAACGAGAAATGCAACACGTGTGTCTAGACCAGTGGCCAATCTGTCCAACCTGCGTCCCGCAAGGCGATTTCAAATGGCCAGCCTAGGCTCAGGGACGTCATTTCAGCTTTTTTCAGGGGGGGGCAAAAAAAATTCGCGGGTCAAAACTCCACAACCTTCGTAAGTTCTGTATTTAGCCAACATGTGCAAAACTGTGCTTAAATGAGATGTTTTATTCATGCTCATATTTATTAAATCTACTTATAGGCCTTTTTGATTCAGTGATGAGGTATATTTTAAATGCCTACTACTGGTACTTTAAATAGACTATAAGTGCTTTGCACTTGTTATTATATACCGTGATATTATTTACCATTATATGATTATAATAAAGGTATTATTTACTATGATATATGATAGTATCATAATAAAAGAGTAGGATTTATTGTTAATATTTGTACAAATACTATTTTTATACAATTAAAATGACAGAAATAACCTTCACCCACAGAAAAATTATAATGGCCATTGCTCCAGTTTATATTATTGTATTACATAGAATTGTATTGCATAGACCGGGTTGGACCATTATAATCTACCATAATATTATTGATTATTATATAATTATAATGATATTACTTACTATAATAATAGTCTAATAGATGACATCATCATCATGAAATGGAAAATAATTTACTGTTAATACTTTTAAAAATAAAAATTTACCATTAAATGTCTTATCTCCATTATCCAGTGTAATCTTTCAAGTTTCAAACTGTCAGATTTCAAAATGTTTTGTTCCTTGAAACACTTAGTAAAACAACATCATTATTACATATGCTTCCCAATTTTGGTAGTTTAATTGGCAATTCTTGCTTACTTTGTATACCATGCTTAACCATTTCTACTAAAATTGTGTTGTCTTGAACAACAAGGGTAAGCTTATTCCAGTACAACAAAGTAAGCTTACATGTACATAATAATTATTATACTCCAGTCTGCTGCTGTTACTCGTTGTAATAGTCCATTAGCAACAGAACAGAATTGCCTAACTTGATACACAAAGAAATTATTATTGCAATTATAATTACATTTTGATATTGATATATTAAACCGCTCTTTTTTATCAGCACTGAAATAATAGAGTGATTTTGTCAGGATAACATCCTACATGCTATGATTACAATGTGGAAGCTCAACAAGAATTTGCTATTATTTTAAGTGGACCTATATTTTTTAAGTCTTAGACCACTCTTAGCAGCACTCAAATGGAGCAATTTTGTTCAGACCACAGCCTAAAATGGTGCCATTGCACCGTGGAAATTCAAACAAATTTCTTGCAGGCAGTTGGGCACATCCCCTCCCCACTGCTTTAATTTGTCATTAATAACAATTCACATAACAATATTGCATGCTGCATGCACTAAGTCTGCAATAATTATTTTTGCCTTTGGGTTAATGACTGTTATTATCTATGCCTATGGGATCATTCAAGTGATGGTCAATGGCTTGTGATTATATCAACCGGGAAAAGATATGACTGAAAGAAAATTTTAATATCCAGGATTTCATGTATAAGAAGTAACCTGCTTATAACCATTGCACTAAAAACAGTCAGTTTGTGTAAATTTCCAGTTCAATTGGATGTCACATAATTATAGGCCTACCGTGTGGAATGTGGATCGTTGTGAGTGTTTACAGGATGAACTCTCATGTCCTTTGGTCCGCCTTTATCCTCTTCAGTTCTCAAGAAAGCCCAATCATCAGCTCTACTGACTCATACCTCTCCCCAACTGCTGCATGCAGTCTGCCCTAGAGGTCGCCGGTGTTGAGAGGCGAATCCACTCCAGGTCCCGGTCAGACGGGGTGGGGTGCTTGTAGGCCTAGTGTTTATAAGGCTCAGAGGGAGAATCATGCCTCAGATGCCTGGCTGCTTCATGTTATAACTGGGTATTGGTCGGCTTGCACTACATGTGTGGCTGACAGGACCCACACATCTGGTGACCTTATACTGACCTGGGACTTTATCTATAGGGGGAGCAAGCTGTACATCTTTCCAGTATCAGCCTGAGCTCATTCCCTGTGCAGATAATATCACAATATACACATAAGTTGATACATGTATCTGTGGCTATGATGAACTGTGCACTGTGTGCAGCTCGAATCTGCCCTCACATACAAAATTACACAGGCTGTGAAGACACAGGCCATTTTGGTATTTTGAACAACGTGTGGCGTTGCAAAGCAATGCAAAATATGTCATGTGTAAGAACAATCGGTCAAATTCAGGGGGGGCAAATGCCCCCCCTGCCCCCCCAAATGACGTCCCTGCCTAGGCTCACTAAGTTTGTGCACTTTTGTGAAAATGAAGTGGCCTAAAGGATAAAGTCACTGGTCGACTTGAGCATATATATTTTTTGATTGATTTTGTGACAGTTGCCGATTTGGAATGCTGCAAGGAAGGCCAATCCGAAAACTAATCTCTTCTTTCTCTTCATGGGCTTATGTTCCCGTAGTCTATGTACATTATCGACACATGACTTCTGGTTTTAGCATCTTGTATTCTTGAACTCAACTAAACGGAGTTCGCAAACCGTCCCAAACTGTTTAACTTCTAGTCAGTTCCTGAGCTGTGTAGCCTACAGGGTTCCAGCACGTCTGCATGTGACTGCGACTATACCTGTCAAGAGATAGTCGAGTTCTAGTTCAAACGATTAGAAAGAAACAATCGATAAGAGATGAATGGAAATGTCTTGGCTCTTTCTGCTCCAACGATTATGACTGTCTTTAGAGCGAGACTCTGTCTTTGACATTTTTTATGAAAGCCAGAGCAGGAGGATGGAAATTCGGCTTAGTCATAAAGTGGATCCAAGCCCCAAAAAATGACGGGATGACATAATGAAGAGCTGAGCTGGCCAAACTGTGTCTGGGTGACGGAACTGAGTGCAAGGCAGAGATAAACGCCACCTTGAACATTCTGATGCTCAACTATTGTGAAGCATGACAATCATGGTCGTTTGTCTAGTCTACATGCTTAATTCATTAGTATTATTCTTGTGGAACTTTTCAAACTCTAGCAATAAACTACTCAAGACTTTCTACTTTGACCATTCCTAGGTCGGGAGCATCTCTGAATAGTTATCTTGAACCGGCATTATATAAATTTCATACATAGATAGCTATATAGATAGATTATAACCATTCCATATTAAATTTCACTACTCATTTCAATGTTAATATACCAATAAATTTTAGCCATTGTCTTTGGGTTTGCTGTTGCGGCCCTCGGATTCAAGGATCTTGCTTTTGCGGCCCGTGGTACCAAAAAGGTTGGACAGCACTGGTCTAGACGAAGAAGATACTCCAGACATAAGCACATAGGGGAGGCAGAGGTCATTCAGAGCACAGGGCGTATTATTTTTATCGTGAGAGGGTGGGAAGTTGGTCGATGTAAGGGGGGTGATGGGGTTTGGCGGGGTGAAAAAAATTTACCGGTCAACGCCGAGCACCACAGCTCGCTCATACTCAAGCAACGAATTGAGTATAGGATATCTACTCTAGTCTGGCGCTGCATGCTACACCTTGCTCCTGCCTACCTTTGTGAGCTCTGTAGCCCTACTCTTAGTTCTCACCATTTCCGCTTCCTTCGTTCGACTGAACAAAGTCTGCTCTCAGTCTTCTTTGCTTGTACTTCCACTATGCAGAGCCGTGCTTTCTCGGTGGTAGGACCCTCTACATGGAATGGTCTTCCTCTGACCCTCCGCTCTCTTTGTAAAAGTGCTTTTCTCTCTCATCTTAAGACAGTTTTATTTGGCCGCGCTGAGGTTGGGAGCACCTCTGAGTAGTCCCCTTGAAGAGGCGCTATATAAATGCATATAATGAATGAATGAAGTTCATTCATTTATATGTGCATAATGCATACAAATATTCAAATTCTCCTCAAGATCATCATTTATACTTTGCTCAGATTTTCTTTGTGAAATGACGAGTCCTTCCTGGTGCATCCTCCACTTGTCCACAATAGATGATGACTTTGATGAGGCATACAAGGTAACGATTAAAAAAATTCTGAGGTAAGGCGGGTAATCCTAGTGGAATCGGTGTTGGATACCGATGTTAGAATGACAAATGACGCAAATACATATATGGGGAATCTAGCATTATATTTTTCATGTGAAATATCTGTTTAACTTTTCACTCTGATTTTCTAGGTTGGTTTCGACAGTGTGATTTAATTCCTTACAGCAAAGATGTAGACATTGGAGTCTGGATCACTGATTACAAAGCACAGCTGATACCATCAATGCAAAATGCTGGTCTAGCGTTAATACATGTCTTTGGAAAGGTAACTAAACATGACTCTTTCAACAAAGTCTGTTATTAGTTCTCTTGTGTATTTAGGATAAGCATGGATGTAACGTTCTTATGAAAATTAAATGTCAAGGTCAGACATTTGCTACTGTCTGCTTTCTTTCCTATTGAAGTCCCATTGTTATCACCTGGAAAATTTTAGAAAAAATTTCTATGGCTAAGCTGATGCATCAAAGCTATTACAAACTCAAATTATTGACATCAATTGGTCTTGTATTTCCTACTTCCACTGGCAGTACATGGCAAACAGAATTCATTTATGCTCCAGGAGTCCTTAGAATACTAGTAAGATTAATAATCTTGAAAGAAATGTTGCGATTAATTTGCAGTTAATTGCGATTAAAAAAATTAATCGTGTGATTAATTTTGATTAAATTTTTTAATCGAACAACAGCCAAAATAGTTTTTTTATGTCACACACACAAACAAATTTTACATATATATAATTACTAGCTGGGGTACCCGGCGTTGTCCGGGAAATTTAGGATTCGACCCGCTCCCGGCCACGACCCACTGCACTCCACAACCACCCCACTGCACTCCACAACACTCCGACCTCCACTTGTACGCTCCGACCTCCACTTGTACGCAACCCGTGAAATTTTAGTTTGCGGGAAATTTCCTTCTCACCCCCCACGCCCTCCACACACCTCGGTCCTGCGGGCCGAGGTGTGTGGAGGCGAGGTGGCCCGTGTAAACATCTGTCTAGCTGTAACGTTTCAGATATAAGTGTTAAAATATGCATGACAACATGCGGTAACGCTGGTACTCTGTTTCTTTATAAATAATCTGATCATACCAAGCATTTATTGAAGAAAAATATAACTCCTCTTTGTATAAGCTTATATATACTCCTTGGCCGATGGCATTTATCTTTTCACAGGGCTGTACGACAGCGTATGATTTTCATGCTAATTAAGCTTTGCGAAAAATGACGTCAAAATATGACGTCAACGGCAACAGGCCGTTACTGAAAACGATCGAAATACGGCGACGCAATTGCAGGCTTTGCAGCGGTAGGCTATAGCCGCTAGCGCATACATTAACACGGAAATTTAATTAATGTCTATTTTTCGAAATCTAAAGTGAATAAAAAGCTGAAAATAGGGTACTTTGATGGTTTTGGTGAACGTTTATCTATATGCAATGTTTCAGGTCAGTAGCTGCTAAACTGCAAGCGTGCATCGGTCCCAAATAAATAAATATAGGCACATCCTTTCTTATAGATATAGATATATATGTAATTTTTATACTCAGTCAATTATAAATAATTTAGACTTTGCTAATTAAAATAAATACAGTGATATTTTCTGCTAACTGGGTGTCTGTTTACATTGACTTTCATTCTGTAGTCTAATAATGATGGTAAACCTTACTTCAGCTATATATATATGAAAGGTGGCTCCCTGCATCCTTCTTGTTTATAACTTTGGCAGCCATAAGCCAAGACCCATGCAGTGAGCTGTTGAACGTGGCATCCCTCCGGCATTCCCCAGCCCCATGCAAGCAGCCCTGGACAACAGAGGTCTTTCCTCTGAATGTTTGGTGTAACTAAATGTTGAGCTGCTGGTCATGAAAATGACGTTGACAATTTTGTATCAGGTGCCATACATTACATACATTACATCAGTTCAATCATTTGGATGTATTGAACTAAGTTTTGCTGTATCACTTTCTTATTTAGTCCCTCCCTCAATTCAGGTATCTTTTCTAGGATTTGTTTCTTTTGGAAAGGTTAATGACAGTTATGAACTTTCATTTTCTGGTGGTGATGTCAAACTGGACATCTTCTTTTTCTACGACGAGCAGAACTACATGTGGAACGGAGGAACTCAAGCAAGAACTGGAAAGAAATTCAAGTAGGTTTTATGAAAATAACGACTATCTACAGTTTCTCCAGGGCTGATGTAAAACTGCACATCTTATTCTGCAACTTATAATATAAACCTAATTCCTTACCAGAGGAGATATCACTCACAAGGAAAACCCATAGGACCACGCTACCATAAGAAAAGTAAAGTTTTTATGCAGTCCAGCAGCTACATTCCTTTAGTTTAATTTTGAACCGAATTTTGTTTTCAAACTTTTTAAGAGATAAATAAACTTTTACACTTTCAACACCAGTACAATGTTCTGGAATGGTAATCGCTATTGCAGCAGCATAAATAGCTGTTGGTTTTTATGTCTATATATATATATATATATATATATATATATATATATATATATATATATATATATATATTCATATTCGTTTACAGAGAAAAATGGTTGTCAAACTGCACCCAGTTACAGGTGATGACCTTATTCTGTGAAAATAGGACAAGTGGCCAATGTCTTATGCACTGCATAAATACAATAACAATGAGATACTAAATCGCTTTATTACATGATTCTATTTCAGATATGTGTTTCCAAGATTCCAGTTGTGTTGGACGTTGTTTCTACAGCTCAAAGTACGAGTTCCATGTGAAACACTGAAATACGTTGAAGCCAATTATGGACAGAACTGGTTTGAGCCGGTTAAAGTTTGGGACTGGAAGAAGAGTCCACCAAACGTCCATGAAAATGGCCAGTGGTCTGAATCAGAGAGGAAGAATGTCATTCAGGTTTATTGATGAAGTCAGGACACCTGGTCTGTAACAGTTGTAGGACCATACACAAGTCAAGTCCTAGGTTGAGACATTTTGCCGTGTCTTCAGATAGTCATCATATTTCTTTGCTTGTGCTTCATACAGTTTTGACAGCTTCTTGATCTGAGATTTGCTCAGCTCCTGTCCCGAGGCATCATGTGTGGGAAGACCCTGAAGAGACAAACAAACGTCCAAATCAAATTCAGTATTCCAATCCATAACATCAGTTTGCAAATGTGACACTCTGCTTTGGTCTTGTGAAGGCATTCACCTGCATTTTGGAGACAGTTTTGAGTCTGCTTTTGAGGTATAAATGCCGATGGAAATATCCTAGATGACAAAAAATGCAGCATCATACCTTCCTCCCAAACGTCGACTCAGCCTTCCACTCGCTAGGGGCAATGGCAAACTGTGATGTGATGGGCGCCAACTGGTTGCCAGACATAACTTGTAAATGATCTGTTTATAATATGACTTGCAATTGTACAGTGGTATGTCAGTTTGAATTAATAATAAGCATGAATAATAAATAAAAAGACTGAAAAGATGATCACAAAAATATTGGTTTAATAGCAAAGGCATACTAGAAGATTACTTAAGATTTGAGATTTAACCTTTTCATCAAACTTAGAGTAGCGTTCATCTTTTCGAAACATCTCTGTGGGAGGTATTTTCTTTGCTTCTTCCTTTAATTCCTGCAAAACAATAATAACAGGGAAATGCTTTCAGAGGTGCTATATAAATACTTGAATGAATGAATTTCACTTCATCCGTATCTAATTCCGTGAATAGAAAGGACCTTTGAGTCATTCTGGCTGAACTCCGCTATTACTAAGCAAACACTTGATGCGATCACCTCAGAATTGGCTGAAAATGTTTTTAACCACTGCTGCAAACTCAACATTTTCATCCCAGATGTTGTTAAGGAGTAAGAGACAAACAAATGGTTTATGACTTTTAAATATTTTAAGCATTTGCTTTCATATGAACTAATAATGGCACACTTCGTACAGAACTTAGCTGCCAAGTGCATACACATAACACTTTAGTGGTGTAGATGTAAATTAGACCACATCCTGTAGGCATCTGTGACAATAAAAAAGCAGAAAATTGTAGGACAATATAGTAATAATTTAATTTGTATACAATGACAAAATTGCATGTACTTTGGTGTAACAATTCTATATTATATCAATTGTAAAACGTATTTTGCTCTTTAGATGTCCACTCACATTTTTCCAGCAAAAGGACATGTGCTGAAAAGTATGTCACAAGCGAACAATTACCCTATTTACCTTACGAAATAAGACTATATAAGTCGCTAACTCACATTTTCACGAGCCTTTTCTGCTGCTTTCTGGCGATCGAGCTCTTCTTGCTAGAACAATATAGAACAATTATTGATTAAATTTGTCTTCTTGCAGTTATAGTTGCATTTACTTTGGTCGGACAGTTCAACATATATATATACATGTATATATAAATTGCCATATACCGGCCTACATACGTTTGCACTAAGAATTGTCAGTTCATGCAAAGTCTTTTGCCCTTCTCTAACGCATGCTTTAAAAAATCATAGAACTTTGTAAGACTGGAAGTTGATTCCTTCGCTTCCTTTTTCTTTTAGCACCAGCATCAGCCTGAATGTTGTCTTGGCAAAGAAAGCAGAAACAGCATTACCAATTTTTTTTTAATATTTAGATTTTTTGAGTAATATTCATGTTTTTCAGATACCTTCAGCATTTGGCCATATTAAACTTCTTACTAATGATTCTTATTTTGGATGGCATTCTCATATGGCATCGTTATGTATTCATAAACAGTAAAAATGTGAATAAATAACAAGTTCTGCAAATCACCTTCAGCTTTGCTTCTCTCTTAGCTTCCTTTTCTTTGAGCAGCTTCTCACGACCAACGATCTTTATGCTAGGAGGAACTCCTGCTACAAAGAAACGTTACTTACCACATCAACCACGTCACACTTTCAATTAATCCAAAGCAAAGCAAGCAACAGGTAACAACTGAAAATGCCAATGTCGAGCTATACCATAAAAATCAAACGTGCACTTGCTAAAATGTTCTAACAAGTAGTCATGCTTCCTAACCAGTTGACATTTATTACTAGAAAGCATAATGTAATGAATTCTGCCAGTGAGGATGCACTTCATTTTAATTACATCATAATCTTTATCACGGATGCATAATGAAACAACCTGTCATAAGAAATTATGTTTATATATTAAGACGACAGAATCACTGATGTTAACGAAACAGGTTTCTTCAGCCTTGCACTGACCATCATGATCTTCGAGTTGTACGCCAAGGTCTGGAAGCACATCATCACGAAGTCTGTCACAAAGTTCAAGCATCTCCACATCTAGAAAATCAGGTTTTAAAATAAATTAGTGTATTCATTTCATTTTCCGAGAATTTATCAAGCTGGCTACTCAGAGGTGCTCTCTGCGCTGACCTATAGGCCCTATATACTATAATGTTAAATGTCATTACGACCAATAATTACATCAGTTACTAAAATAATGACTGCTATGTGTACAACGAATTTAATTACATCTCAAGCCATCAAATGCCTTTCATCAAACGCACGGATGATAAAGAATACCACTTCATGAATCATCGTCCCTCGTCTAAAGCATTTCCTTTTCAAAAGCATATGCTGTGTTTTCTGGACCACAGGTTGTGGTTTTTACACGAGGCACATGTAGCAACTTAAATAAAATTGTCGAACTGGTTAATATGTTTAATATCTAACTGCCTCTCTTATAAGTCAATACATTAACCTTGGATCCTTTAAGCAAAACCAAATGACATAGAAACTAGTACTAATCAGTGCTGTAAAATCATAACAGACAGCAAAGGCTTTAAAATTAAATTTCAAATTCATTAAAATGACCATAGGCAAGCACCATAATATGTCGAAAAAATTATATAAAAAGGACCTAAATTTAATTCTAAAAAGGTTATTTTTAGTATTTGCTAATAATGGCCACACACTCATGATACTTGACTTATGGCCCTGGCGAAGCTTCCGTCCGCATCAGCCGCTCCTTTATGGACAGCCTCCAGTTGTCCCTGTCCTGTGCTCTCCGCATCGCCTCGCCCACGGTTAGTCCCATCCTCAGGCAGTCCTCTTCCACCATATCCATCCATCGCTTCCTGGGCCTGCCTCTTCTCTTCCCATGCACATATCCCTGCAGTGCCACCTTTGGGTATCTTCCGCTCTGCATTCTGGTGACATGTCCGAAGTACCGCATTCTTCTGATCTGTATCCTGTCCACAATGTCTCGTTGTATCTTCAGTCTGCTGCGTATTTCCGTGTTTCGTATCCTTTCCCTCCTTGTGACCCCCTCTATTCTTCGCAGGCACGTCATTTCGAATACCCTCAATCGTCTTTTCTGTGTTTCCTTTAGCGTCCACGTCTCTGAGTTAACAGTACGCTCAGCACCAAGTATCACTTACGATACACACTTCACTATCTTTTTATGGGTTTATCTGCCTGCTAGTACTACATCAATCGATTTTAACTAAACTTTCGCCATCTATGCATCGCACCCCCTTTTATGCAGAGCCGTTCGTTCTCTGTGGTTGGTCCAACAACTTGGAATGGGCTTCCCTTGACTATGCAACACTTCCCAAACTGTTCTCAATTTCACAAACTGTTGAAGATTCTTTTATCGCTAGATCTCGGCTGGGAGCACCTCTGAGTAGTTACCTTGAAGGGGCGCTATATAAATTCTGATTGATTGATTGATTATAAAGGAGCAACTTAAAGCCCAGACAATATGGGACCTGTGGGGTTAGTATCGAAAGAGTTACATAACAAAAGAGTGACATAACGAAAGAGCAACATAACAAAAGAGCAACATAACAAAAGAGTGACATAACAAAAGAGTGACATAACAAAAGAGCAACAAATTGGAGAGCAATTTTAACACAGTGACAGATATATTAGATATGAATGACATAGTGACATTATGACATAAAGAAAAATTAGCTAATATTGTAGTTTGCTGCAGAATATACAAGAGAGTATTTTTAGCCAGAAATGTTTGACTACGCACATTATTTATTAAGGAGTCGCTGAGTTTGTTCTCTATAATTATTCAAGAGAGATTTTGAAGAATGAGTGGGTTTGGTTTATTTAGAGGTTTGTAATGAACAACGTTTACAGACTGGAATGGCTGTGAATTCCAGCCATCTACTTATATTTTGATGTCCTTCTGGTTTCCGCATTTTGGTGTTAGTACGGTACATTTTTTAGACTCGCAGCTTAGATATATTGCTTTTGAATGAGCACATATATATTTCTGTTGCACTTTTGAATTCATTTCCTAGGTTGTCACTCATCTGATATGGCATTTATGTCACTCAGTTTCTGTCATGTTGCTATTTCGTTATGTCGTTCTTATGAACAGATCCCCCAACCTATTATTAATAATATATACAATTAAATTGAAAAAATACCTTTCTTGCGTCTTGCAACTTCTCTTGCTTCTTCTCGGAATTTCGCCAGAACACTTAGATATGGCATCACCACTTCCTCCACCTATTGATGAAACAATTTACCTTGTCAACATTACATTCCAAATAATTCTTTCCCTATAAAAAAAACCTCACAATCTACACAAACTCTATTTGAATCTCTTATTCTGCAAACATTTCTAAAGAAAAAAGTTGCTTATTACATACAGTATTTGTATGTATTTTATAAATAGATACAATATACGACACACACTATATATATAATATATTTATTATCTCTAAGCATACTGGCCTAGTTAGCTACACCGGTAAGCGAGAGCAGCATTCGTCTGTTGGTTGCAACGGACTGCGGTTCAAGCCCCGGGCTGGGAGTTGACATTCAGAGATTTAGATATCTCGGGCTAGCACGTGTGGGACGCAGGGGCGCAAGCTCCTGCGGAGCGACCTTGGGCAAGTTGCTTACCCATCATTGTCTGCGAGGAAGGCAACGGGAAACCACCTCACTCATCTCATCCCCAGGGGCGTCAAGCCAATGAACCTGCCTTCGAGCAGAGCACCATCATCATCATCATCATCTCTAAGCATGTTCCAATTAAATTCTTTCATCTATTATGGACACTCACGTTCTTCGTAGTATCACCAGTTCCCTTGACAGGAAAACCAATCTGCTTCTCATCTTCTATTGCACCAAAAATCTGAAGTTTTAGCAACAAATGCAAAATATTAGATCTTAATACAAAGGCTAAATATTCAATCCAGTGAAATAAAATGTCAGACTAGTTGTAACTCAGCACACACATATGTTTTCTATCATTATTATATGTTTCTTAAGAAACACACAAAAAATTTGAAAATATTGGCAGGAGTAATAACAATAATAATACTAATAATAACAACAATACAACGTAGTTTAAAGTAGTGAGAAAGAAACAATGGGAACTTGGCATTGAGAAAGTTTATCAGGTGCATCCATGTAACAGTCAAACCACTGTACACTAAGTAAAGTGTTTCAACAACAACTTTCTTAGCATCCTTTTCAAAATATAAATGTCCATTTTCATTGCTAATTTTATTAAGATACAGCTCCAAAGGTCAGGATAAAATATCTATTAAACAATGGAATAAAAAGGTGGTTAACTTGAACATTTTGAAATTTTAATCTATAAACAAGTATTTAATTTGGAACCACTTTCTCCACATCCTATTGATGCTGCCACCTGTTCTGTTACTCTGCCTCCATCCTATTGATGCAACTTAATTCCAGAGACTTTGAACATCCAACCATGTCATCTTGTCAGCTGTCGAAAAGCGAATCCATTCGTTGGTTCCATGCATGTTCCACTGTGTTCTGTGCACAGCGGCACGTCTTATTCGCCATATCACTAAATCAGTCCAAGTCACGAAGTACATGCGGAATGTACTCCACTAGTTTCCATACCTGCAGCTGATCGCTTATAGGGTTTGGTGCCATGGCTATAATCGGGGGTATATGCAGGTATACACCGCATGTATCCAGCTCACAAATATCTGTGTGTAATATATGGGAAAACTGACGCGCAGACAGAAACAAGTATGTAACTGTAACATGCACTCACCTCTAACTTTGCCAGCACAGTAGTCTTGGGCTCTGCATTGATGGTATGGTTCCCATGTACCTGTGGCAGTTCTGCTGTCCTACCTCTCGTGTCCACACGTGATCTGCTCTCTGATCAACTCATCAAATCGAATTCTTAGTCCCTCACTCGCGGATGTATAAGGCAGCTCGGCATTCTTTCTCAGTGGTTGGCGCTAGAACCTCGCTCGGCTCCCTGTTGCACCCCACCTGGTGCCTAGAGGTCACATCACTATGTTTCTTTTGAACTTAAAAGCTGCCTCATTTAGCCAAGGCTGGACTTGGAGCGCCTCTGAGTAGATTACCTTGAAGGGTGCTATATAAAAACTCCTTAATAATGATGTGCGTGAACGTGCCACTGGTGACTTTCAGCTTATTGTTAATTATTTTGCTAAGTTTATATTTATTCATTGTATTAATGGTCAACATCATATGACAGGCTAGCGCAGAGAACGCCATTCAGTAGCTATCTTGATGAAGTGCCATACAAGTGCAAGCACAGTTACTTAGGTAATACAACAAGTACATGTAGATACCGCAAAATACAAAATCATCTGTTTAACATATAAGACTAATATTATTATTATTATTATTATTATATTCGTTTAATGGTAACAAAAACTGATAGACACACCACTATCAGGGACAAAAAGCAGTTTATCAAATACAATATAATACCTATAGACAGGGATGGGCAAATTACAGGGCAGCATGTAATTGAATTACAAATTACCAATAACTGGAGAAAATGTAATTGAATTACAAATTGCAAATTACTTTTGACTCAGAGCCTCAAATTACAAATTACGTAATTTCAATTACATAAATTACAAATTACTTTGGGGCTTAAATCATTGGAATAAAACCTCGTGCAGGAAGTGCATGCCTTTCCCTTATTTCTATGTGTATCATTACTTATTGTGTAACTTTCTTTTGGAAGCAGCAGCCGTTCAAACAAGTTAGGCCTATCTGATCGTTTGCTATGCCTTGCAATCATGCCTGTAAAACTAAAGAGCTTATATCTACTGGTGCAGAAAAAGGCAGGGCATCATTAAATTGTATTTCAAGAATTTGTTAATAGGCCTAGTTGTAGAGCTATGAGGCATTATTATAGTTCCCTTTTCTGTCATATTCCATATCGATGGTCAAGAGCACAGACGTCGTATGTGCAAAAAACAAAAATTTTCAGGAAGTAGGAAAAACTTTTTTTCAAGATACATGTTCCTTTCTCATAAAAAGTGAGATAGCCAAAATGTTTATTTTGATTCAGCAAGTGACATTGTCAGTGTCTTTTATGCAGCAGCATAATGAAAGGCTTTTACAATGTAATTAAAGGTCAGATACGACATCTGTGCACTAGATTATGTCGTATGTGTGGCAGATATTACTGCACAAATGTCGTATGTGTGTGCAGATACGACGTTTGTGACCTTAACTTGCAGATACGACATTCAGATTCTGAACGATATCTTACTGCATATACGTCGTATGTACATACAAGCTTTATTAGGCTGTGAAGAATAATTTTACGCATCGAATAGTGTCAAAAAGTGATTTTCTGAAAAAATTGCAGATACGACGTCTGTGCTCTTGGCCATCGATATGCTGCAAGATTTCTAAATCGTTTTCCTTTCTGCCATATATGTATAGTCGACTTAATTTATGGTCACTAACACGCTGCACATTAAAAGTTTTAAACCATTAAATTCTTCATCTTTCTCTTCTTCTTTATGACCACTAGATGCTCAGTATTTTGTTCGCTACCGGTGGTATATTCAGATGTTGTTACTAGCAACCCGTGTATTCTTTTAGTTTGGTCTGCAAACTGTGCAGGTAGCCACATAACTTAAAATACGGATGATTCACTGTTGCAAGGATCGCATGATTCATCACAGAATTTTAATATAGGCCATTCAAAGTAATTTGATTTTGCAGAATGTAATTGAAATTACAAATTACAGGAAGAAATGTAATTGAATTACAAATTACTTTGATGCAGAGCATCAAATTACAAATTACCAATTACAATTGTAATTTAAATTACGTAATTTCAATTACTCAATTAAATTACTGCCCATCCCTGCCTATAGAATGTCTTTAGCCTTGACTGTTGGACTTGTCTTAGGATGAGAGCACAAAATGAAAGAAATTACAAAAGAATGATTCTAGGTTAATATGAAAATATTAACCCTCAGGCTACCAAGCTTTTTTTGTAACACTGACTACCAAGGGGGGGGGGGGTGGTTACCACCCCCCCCCTGGATTTTGGGTTGGGTTTGAGATATCATAACTTGTAATACACCATTTGATTCAGCATTCATTTCTGCACAAAATGGTATATTTAGGTTTAGAAAATATGAATGCCCCTCGAAATTATGAATTTTTTACCATGGGTACCCGTCGATTCCACAAAATGTATACTTACGCATAGGAAATATATTAGATTCTGTGTGTTTTATACATGATTTATATATAAAAGGTAGTTTACATATAATAAAGTCCAATATTCAACTATAAAAACTAGTAATAAGTCTGTTTTATGTTCAATCAAAACAAAAAAAACATGTTTTTGCCGCTGAAAAACGTTTACGCACACATTTCGGCTTGCGTTGTAAAAAAAACCCAACATTTTCATACATTTTAATTTATTTTGAGCACTTCCGGTCATCAAAAAACAAATTATTTAGTATCAGAAAATAGCCCTAAATGCCCTCTACAGAATGGCATAATTTATTTCTATTAAAAAATAAATTATGGATAAGTTATAATAGAAACAACATGACAATTTTATGAAAATAAAACACCTTTATATATATTTCAATTTATTTTGAGCACTTCCGGTTGTCAAAAGACAACTCAGTGAGCATGGAAATGTAGCCCCACATTCCCTCTATAGAATGGTATAATTTGTGTATCTTAATATTAAAGGGCGGAAAAGTTACAGACGATATTCTAGGGGGGTGGTGGTATCCACCCCCCCCTGGTACCTTTGGTATATTGGGTGTAACTTTTGAACGGTAGGGGCATCATCAAAAGTTTTACCTCAAAATGTGTCCCAATGAACCCTCTACAGCTACCAATTTTTTCAAAATTTTATTCCAGACGGAACGCGTTTGATTTGCGAAAAACCTAGGGGGTGGCAACCACCCCCCCCCCTTAGTAGCCCGAGGGTTAAATGTGTAAATATGAAATGTGGAATTTTACAGATTATTTATTTAAGACATAAACATTGCTCTTGAGATATATTAGCCTTTGTGAGCATCTTATCATTAATGTTTTGTATATAATTATGTTGAAACTTCAAGTTGAACACATCAACAATTCCAATTTCAGATAATATGGATATTGAAGTTTGCACATAATTATGGACAAAACAATTGTAAGAAGGCAGCCATTACAGTTCTTAACATCTTCTGAGAATGTTCAAGATACTTCAATCTAGAAATGTGATTTTTCAGATTTGAAACTTGCAAAAGGTCAAGGTTAAAGTGCTTAATTGTCAAATACATCTCGATGTTAAACTTTTAAACCGTAAATAATCTGCCAAAATAGTTCATTAAATGGGCTTAAAAATTACGCTGAGAACACTTTTTTAGCTCTTATAGCCAAGATAAAGACGTCCAAAGGTGTAAGGTTTAGTGGGTTGGGTCAAATTTGCCTGTATCTTGGAAAGTAATTGAGCAAGAAACTTTTGTTGGGGTGGGGCAGGTCTGCACATGTCTCATGTGACCCAAAAGTGCATCAAATCTCATGTAAATCTAAAGTTATGTGCATGCAATGCATGTTGAGAATTTGTATGAGTCTTGTGTCAAGATGTTGGTGACATAGGACCAGACCAGAGTCAGATTGGTGAGTGGACAACATTGATACCTTGAGGATCCTTGTAATGTAGAGAACTATATTTTCCAGCAGAAAAAGACTAGGGGTGGACTCTGTAGACTTTTGCCTTTCTTCAATGTAGACGTTAGATGTCGAGACAAGTTCTCTCATTGCATCCAGAGCGCCTCTTGTATCAACAGAATCTACAACATGCAACGCTCTCCATGCACCACATTACATACATACATACATACAAACATACATACATACAATGTATAATTGTATATGCACAACAGAATCCAATGTCAGCCATCATCATTCATCGTGTCTCAACTGTGACGACTTTTGAGTCTCGATTGCTTATCACATCAGAATAATTCTGTCGCTGACGCCACGAAGGACTGACTTTGTCTTATAACAACTATCTAATCTAATTACCCTTCAACATTATCATAATGCACTTAATCTAATTACCCTTCAACATTATCATAATGCACCTAATCTAATCTAATTACCCTTCAACATTATCACAATGCACTTAATCTAATCTAATTACCCTTCAACATTATCACAATGCACCTAATTTAATCTAATTACCCTTCAACATTATCACAATGCACCTAATCTAATCTAATTACCCTTCAACATTATCATAATGCACTTAATCTAATTACCCTTCAACATTATCACAATGCACTTAATCTAATCTAATTACCCTTCAACATTATCACAATGCACCTAATCTAATCTAATTACCCTTCAACATTATCACAATGCACCTAATCTAATCTAATTACCCTTCAACATTATCATAAAGCACTTAATCTAATTACCCTTCAACATTATCATAATGCACTTAATCTAATCTAATTACCCTTCAACATTATCACAATGCACTTAATCTAATTACCCTTCAACATTATCACAATGCACCTAATCTAATCTAATTACCCTTCAACATTATCATAATGCACCTAATCTAATCTAATTACCCTTCAACATTATCATAATGCACCTAATCTAATCTAATTACCCTTCAACATTATCATAATGCACCTAATCTAATTACCCTTCAACATTATCACAATGCACCTAATCTAATCTAATTACCCTTCAACATTATCACAATGCACCTAATCTAATCTAATTACCCTTCAACATTATCACAATGCACCTAATCTAATCTAATTACCCTTCAACATTATCATAATGCACCTAATCTAATCTAATTACCCTTCAACATTATCACAATGCACCTAATCTAATCTAATTACCCTTCAACATTATCACAATGCACCTAATCTAATCTAATTACCCTTCAACATTATCATAATGCACCTAATCTAATCTAATTACCCTTCAACATTATCATAATGCACCTAATCTAATCTAATTACCCTTCAACATTATCATAATGCACCTAATCTAATTACCCTTCAACATTATCACAATGCACCTAATCTAATCTAATTACCCTTCAACATTATCACAATGCACTTAATCTAATCTAATTACCCTTCAACATTATCACAATGCACCTAATCTAATCTAATTACCCTTCAACATTATCACAATGCACCTAATCTAATCTAATTACCCTTCAACATTATCATAATGCACTTAATCTAATTACCCTTCAACATTATCATAATGCACCTAATCTAATCTAATTACCCTTCAACATTATCATAATGCACCTAATCTAATCTAATTACCCTTCAACATTATCATAATGCACCTAATCTAATTACCCTTCAACATTATCACAATGCACCTAATCTAATCTAATTACCCTTCAACATTATCACAATGCACTTAATCTAATCTAATTACCCTTCAACATTATCACAATGCACCTAATCTAATCTAATTACCCTTCAACATTATCACAATGCACCTAATCTAATCTAATTACCCTTCAACATTATCACAATGCACCTAATCTAATCTAATTACCCTTCAACATTATCACAATGCACCTAATCTAATCTAATTACCCTTCAACATTATCACAATGCACCTAATCTAATCTAATTACCCTTCAACATTATCATAATGCACCTAATCTAATCTAATTACCCTTCAACATTATCATAATGCACCTAATCTAATCTAATTACCCTTCAACATTATCATAATGCACCTAATCTAATTACCCTTCAACATTATCACAATGCACCTAATCTAATCTAATTACCCTTCAACATTATCACAATGCACTTAATCTAATCTAATTACCCTTCAACATTATCACAATGCACCTAATCTAATCTAATTACCCTTCAACATTATCACAATGCACCTAATCTAATCTAATTACCCTTCAACATTATCATAATGCACTTAATCTAATTACCCTTCAACATTATCATAATGCACCTAATCTAATCTAATTATCCTTCAACATTATCACAATGCACTTAATCTAATCTAATTACCCTTCAACATTATCATAATGCACTTAATCTAATTACCCTTCAACATTATCATAATGCACCTAATCTAATCTAATTACCCTTCAACATTATCATAATGCACTTAATCTAATTACCCTTCAACATTATCATAATGCACCTAATCTAATCTAATTACCCTTCAACATTATCATAATGCACCTAATCTAATCTAATTATCCTTCAACATTATCACAATGCACCTAATCTAATTACCCTTCAACATTATCATAATGCACCTAATCTAATCTAATTATCCTTCAACATTATCACAATGCACTTAATCTAATCTAATTACCCTTCAACATTATCACAATGCACCTAATCTAATCTAATTACACTTCAACATTATCATAATGCACCTAATCTAATCTAATTATCCTTCAACATTATCACAATGCACCTAATCTAATTACCCTTCAACATTATCATAATGCACCTAATCTAATCTAATTATCCTTCAACATTATCATAATGCACTTAATCTAATTACCCTTCAACATTATCATAATGCACTTAATCTAATTACCCTTCAACATTATCATAATGCACCTAATCTAATCTAATTATCCTTCAACATTATCACAATGCACTTAATCTAATCTAATTACCCTTCAACATTATCACAATGCACCTAATCTAATCTAATTACCCTTCAACATTATCATAATGCACCTAATCTAATCTAATTATCCTTCAACATTATCACAATGCACCTAATCTAATTACCCTTCAACATTATCATAATGCACCTAATCTAATCTAATTATCCTTCAACATTATCATAATGCACTTAATCTAATTACCCTTCAACATTATCACAATGCACTTAATCTAATTACCCTTCAACATTATCATAATGCACCTAATCTAATCTAATTACCCTTCAACATTATCACAATGCACTTAATCTAATTATCCTTCAACATTATCATAATGCACTTAATCTAATTACCCTTCAACATTATCATAATGCACCTAATCTAATCTAATTACCCTTCAACATTATCATAATGCACCTAATCTAATCTAATTACCCTTCAACATTATCATAATGCACCTAATCTAATCTAATTACCCTTCAACATTATCATAATGCACCTAATCTAATTACCCTTCAACATTATCACAATGCACCTAATCTAATCTAATTACCCTTCAACATTATCACAATGCACCTAATCTAATCTAATTACCCTTCAACATTATCACAATGCACCTAATCTAATCTAATTACCCTTCAACATTATCATAATGCACCTAATCTAATCTAATTACCCTTCAACATTATCACAATGCACCTAATCTAATCTAATTACCCTTCAACATTATCACAATGCACCTAATCTAATCTAATTACCCTTCAACATTATCATAATGCACCTAATCTAATCTAATTACCCTTCAACATTATCATAATGCACCTAATCTAATCTAATTACCCTTCAACATTATCATAATGCACCTAATCTAATTACCCTTCAACATTATCACAATGCACCTAATCTAATCTAATTACCCTTCAACATTATCACAATGCACTTAATCTAATCTAATTACCCTTCAACATTATCACAATGCACCTAATCTAATCTAATTACCCTTCAACATTATCACAATGCACCTAATCTAATCTAATTACCCTTCAACATTATCATAATGCACTTAATCTAATTACCCTTCAACATTATCATAATGCACCTAATCTAATCTAATTACCCTTCAACATTATCATAATGCACCTAATCTAATCTAATTACCCTTCAACATTATCATAATGCACCTAATCTAATTACCCTTCAACATTATCACAATGCACCTAATCTAATCTAATTACCCTTCAACATTATCACAATGCACTTAATCTAATCTAATTACCCTTCAACATTATCACAATGCACCTAATCTAATCTAATTACCCTTCAACATTATCACAATGCACCTAATCTAATCTAATTACCCTTCAACATTATCACAATGCACCTAATCTAATCTAATTACCCTTCAACATTATCACAATGCACCTAATCTAATCTAATTACCCTTCAACATTATCACAATGCACCTAATCTAATCTAATTACCCTTCAACATTATCATAATGCACCTAATCTAATCTAATTACCCTTCAACATTATCATAATGCACCTAATCTAATCTAATTACCCTTCAACATTATCATAATGCACCTAATCTAATTACCCTTCAACATTATCACAATGCACCTAATCTAATCTAATTACCCTTCAACATTATCACAATGCACTTAATCTAATCTAATTACCCTTCAACATTATCACAATGCACCTAATCTAATCTAATTACCCTTCAACATTATCACAATGCACCTAATCTAATCTAATTACCCTTCAACATTATCATAATGCACTTAATCTAATTACCCTTCAACATTATCATAATGCACCTAATCTAATCTAATTATCCTTCAACATTATCACAATGCACTTAATCTAATCTAATTACCCTTCAACATTATCATAATGCACTTAATCTAATTACCCTTCAACATTATCATAATGCACCTAATCTAATCTAATTACCCTTCAACATTATCATAATGCACTTAATCTAATTACCCTTCAACATTATCATAATGCACCTAATCTAATCTAATTACCCTTCAACATTATCATAATGCACCTAATCTAATCTAATTATCCTTCAACATTATCACAATGCACCTAATCTAATTACCCTTCAACATTATCATAATGCACCTAATCTAATCTAATTATCCTTCAACATTATCACAATGCACTTAATCTAATCTAATTACCCTTCAACATTATCACAATGCACCTAATCTAATCTAATTACCCTTCAACATTATCATAATGCACCTAATCTAATCTAATTATCCTTCAACATTATCACAATGCACCTAATCTAATTACCCTTCAACATTATCATAATGCACCTAATCTAATCTAATTATCCTTCAACATTATCATAATGCACTTAATCTAATTACCCTTCAACATTATCATAATGCACTTAATCTAATTACCCTTCAACATTATCATAATGCACCTAATCTAATCTAATTATCCTTCAACATTATCACAATGCACTTAATCTAATCTAATTACCCTTCAACATTATCACAATGCACCTAATCTAATCTAATTACCCTTCAACATTATCATAATGCACCTAATCTAATCTAATTATCCTTCAACATTATCACAATGCACCTAATCTAATTACCCTTCAACATTATCATAATGCACCTAATCTAATCTAATTATCCTTCAACATTATCATAATGCACTTAATCTAATTACCCTTCAACATTATCACAATGCACTTAATCTAATTACCCTTCAACATTATCATAATGCACCTAATCTAATCTAATTACCCTTCAACATTATCACAATGCACTTAATCTAATTATCCTTCAACATTATCATAATGCACTTAATCTAATTACCCTTCAACATTATCATAATGCACTTAATCTAATCTAATTACCCTTCAACATTATCACAATGCACTTAATCTAATCTAATTACCCTTCAACATTATCATAATGCACCTAATCTAATCTAATTACCCTTCAACATTATCATAATGCACCTAATCTAATCTAATTACCCTTCAACATTATCATAATGCACTTAATCTAATTACCCTTCAACATTATCATAATGCACTTAATCTAATCTAATTATCCTTCAACATTATCACAATGCACTTAATCTAATTACCCTTCAACATTATCACAATGCACCTAATCTAATTACCCTTCAACATTATCATAATGCACTTAATCTAATTATCCTTCAACATTATCACAATGCACCTAATCTAATTACCCTTCAACATTATCATAATGCACCTAATCTAATCTAATTACCCTTCAACATTATCATAATGCACCTAATCTAATCTAATTACCCTTCAACATTATCATAATGCACTTAATCTAATTATCCTTCAACATTATCATAATGCACCTAATCTAATCTAATTACCCTTCAACATTATCACAATGCACTTAATCTAATCTAATTACCCTTCAACATTATCATAATGCACCTAATCTAATCTAATTACCCTTCAACATTATCATAATGCACTTAATCTAATTATCCTTCAACATTATCATAATGCACCTAATCTAATCTAATTACCCTTCAACATTATCACAATGCACTTAATCTAATCACCCTTCAACATTATCACAATGCACCTAATCTAATCTAATTACCCTTCAACATTATCATAATGCACCTAATCTAATCTAATTACCCTTCAACATTATCATAATGCACCTAATCTAATCTAATTACCCTTCAACATTATCATAATGCACCTAATCTAATCTAATTACCCTTCAACATTATCATAATGCACTTAATCTAATTATCCTTCAACATTATCATAATGCACCTAATCTAATCTAATTACCCTTCAACATTATCACAATGCACTTAATCTAATCTAATTACCCTTCAACATTATCATAATGCACCTAATCTAATCTAATTACCCTTCAACATTATCATAATGCACCTAATCTAATCTAATTATCCTTCAACATTATCACAATGCACTTAATCTAATCTAATTACCCTTCAACATTATCATAATGCACCTAATCTAATCTAATTACCCTTCAACATTATCATAATGCACCTAATCTAATCTAATTACCCTTCAACATTATCATAATGCACCTAATCTAATCTAATTACCCTTCAACATTATCATAATGCACCTAATCTAATCTAATTACCCTTCAACATTATCATAATGCACCTAATCTAATCTAATTACCCTTCAACATTATCATAATGCACCTAATCTAATCTAATTACCCTTCAACATTATCATAATGCACTTAATCTAATTATCCTTCAACATTATCATAATGCACCTAATCTAATCTAATTATCCTTCAACATTATCACAATGCACTTAATCTAATCTAATTACCCTTCAACATTATCACAATGCACCTAATCTAATCTAATTACCCTTCAACATTATCATAATGCACCTAATCTAATCTAATCACCCTTCAACATTATCATAATGCACTTAATCTAATTATCCTTCAACATTATCACAATGCACCTAATCTAATCTAATTACCCTTCAACATTATCATAATGCACCTAATCTAATCTAATTACCCTTCAACATTATCACAATGCACTTAATCTAATTACCCTTCAACATTATCATAATGCACCTAATCTAATCTAATTACCCTTCAACATTATCATAATGCACTTAATCTAATTACCCTTCAACATTATCATAATGCACCTAATCTAATCTAATTACCCTTCAACATTATCATAATGCACTTTATCTAATTATCCTTCAACATTATCATAATGCACCTAATCTAATCTAATTACCCTTCAACATTATCACAATGCACTTAATCTAATCTAATTACCCTTCAACATTATCATAATGCACCTAATCTAATCTAATTACCCTTCAACATTATCATAATGCACTTAATCTAATTACCCTTCAACATTATCACAATGCACCTAATCTAATTACCCTTCAACATTATCATAATGCACCTAATCTAATCTAATTACCCTTCAACATTATCATAATGCACCTAATCTAATCTAATTACCCTTCAACATTATCACAATGCACCTAATCTAATCTAATTACCCTTCAACATTATCACAATGCACCTAATCTAATCTAATTACCCTTCAACATTATCACAATGCACCTAATCTAATCTAATTACCCTTCAACATTATCATAATGCACTTAATCTAATTACCCTTCAACATTATCACAATGCACTTAATCTAATCTAATTACCCTTCAACATTATCATAATGCACTTAATCTAATTACTCTTCAACATTATCACAATGCACTTAATCTAATCTAATTACCCTTCAACATTATCATAATGCACTTAATCTAATTACTCTTCAACATTATCACAATGCACCTAATCTAATCTAATTACCCTTCAACATTATCATAATGCACTTAATCTAATTACTCTTCAACATTATCATAATGCACCTAATCTAATCTAATTACCCTTCAACATTATCATAATGCACTTAATCTAATTACTCTTCAACATTATCACAATGCACCTAATCTAATCTAATTACCCTTCAACATTATCACAATGCACTTAATCTAATCTAATTACCCTTCAACATTATCATAATGCACTTAATCTAATCTAATTACCCTTCAACATTATCATAATGCACCTAATCTAATCTAATTACCCTTCAACATTATCATAATGCACTTAATCTAATTACCCTTCAACATTATCACAATGCACCTAATCTAATTACCCTTCAACATTATCATAATGCACTTAATCTAATCTAATTACCCTTCAACATTATCATAATGCACCTAATCTAATTACCCTTCAACATTATCATAATGCACTTAATCTAATTATCCTTCAACATTATCACAATGCACCTAATCTAATTACCCTTCAACATTATCATAATGCACCTAATCTAATCTAATTACCCTTCAACATTATCATAATGCACCTAATCTAATTACCCTTCAACATTATCATAATGCACTTAATCTAATTACCCTTCAACATTATCACAATGCACCTAATCTAATTACCCTTCAACATTATCATAATGCACCTAATCTAATCTAATTACCCTTCAACATTATCACAATGCACTTAATCTAATCTAATTACCCTTCAACATTATCACAATGCACTTAATCTAATCTAATTACCCTTCAACATTATCATAATGCACCTAATCTAATCTAATTACCCTTCAACATTATCACAAGGCACCTAATCTAATTACCCTTCAACATTATCACAATGCACCTAATCTAATTACCCTTCAACATTATCACAATGCACTTAATCTAATTACCCTTCAACATTATCATAATGCACCTAATCTAATCTAATTACCCTTCAACATTATCACAATGCACTTAATCTAATTACCCTTCAACATTATCACAATGCACTTAATCTAATTACCCTTCAACATTATCATAATGCACTTAATCTAATCTAATTACCCTTCAACATTATCACAATGCACCTAATCTAATTACCCTTCAACATTATCATAATGCACTTAATCTAATCTAATTACCCTTCAACATTATCACAATGCACCTAATCTAATTACCCTTCAACATTATCACAATGCACCTAATCTAATCTAATTACCCTTCAACATTATCATAATGCACTTAATCTAATTACCCTTCAACATTATCATAATGCACCTAATCTAATCTAATTACCCTTCAACATTATCACAATGCACTTAATCTAATTACCCTTCAACATTATCATAATGCACTTAATCTAATTACCCTTCAACATTATCACAATGCACCTAATCTAATTACCCTTCAACATTATCATAATGCACCTAATCTAATCTAATTACCCTTCAACATTATCACAATGCACCTAATCTAATTACCCTTCAACATTATCATAATGCACCTAATCTAATCTAATTACCCTTCAACATTATCATAATGCACCTAATCTAATCTAATTACCCTTCAACATTATCATAATGCACTTAATCTAATTACCCTTCAACATTATCACAATGCACTTAATCTAATTACCCTTCAACATTATCACAATGCACTTAATCTAATTACCCTTCAACATTATCATAATGCACCTAATCTAATCTAATTACCCTTCAACATTATCACAATGCACCTAATCTAATTACCCTTCAACATTATCACAATGCACCTAATCTAATTACCCTTCAACATTATCACAATGCACTTAATCTAATTACCCTTCAACATTATCATAATGCACCTAATCTAATCTAATTACCCTTCAACATTATCACAATGCACTTAATCTAATTACCCTTCAACATTATCACAATGCACTTAATCTAATTACCCTTCAACATTATCATAATGCACCTAATCTAATCTAATTACCCTTCAACATTATCACAATGCACCTAATCTAATTACCCTTCAACATTATCACAATGCACTTAATCTAATTACCCTTCAAAATTATCATAATGCACCTAATCTAATCTAATTACCATTCAACATTATCATAATGCACCTAATCTAATTACCCTTCAACATTATCATAATGCACCTAATCTAATCTAATTATCCTTCAACATTATCATAATGCACTTAATCTAATTACCCTTCAACATTATCACAATGCACCTAATCTAATTACCCTTCAACATTATCATAATGCACTTAATCTAATTAATTACCCTTCAACATTATCATAATGCACTTAATCTAATTACCCTTCAACATTATCACAATGCACCTAATCTAATTACCCTTCAACATTATCATAATGCACCTAATCTAATCTAATTACCCTTCAACATTATCACAATGCACCTAATCTAATTACCCTTCAACATTATCATAATGCACCTAATCTAATCTAATTACCCTTCAACATTATCATAATGCACCTAATCTAATCTAATTACCCTTCAACATTATCATAATGCACTTAATCTAATTACCCTTCAACATTATCATAATGCACCTAATCTAATCTAATTAACCCTTCAACATTATCATAATGCACTTAATCTAATTACCCTTCAACATTATCATAATGCACTTAATCTAATTACCCTTCAACATTATCACAATGCACCTAATCTAATTACCCTTCAACATTATCATAATGCACCTAATCTAATCTAATTACCCTTCAACATTATCATAATGCACTTAATCTAATTACCCTTCAACATTATCATAATGCACTTAATCTAATCTAATTACCCTTCAACATTATCACAATGCACTTAATCTAATTACCCTTCAACATTATCATAATGCACCTAATCTAATCTAATTACCCTTCAACATTATCATAATGCACTTAATCTAATTACCCTTCAACATTATCATAATGCACTTAATCTAATCTAATTACCCTTCAACATTATCATAATGCACTTAATCTAATTACCCTTCAACATTATCATAATGCACTTAATCTAATTACCCTTCAACATTATCACAATGCACTTAATCTAATTACCCTTCAACATTATCATAATGCACCTAATCTAATCTAATTACCCTTCAACATTATCACAATGCACTTAATCTAATCTAATTACCCTTCAACATTATCACAATGCACCTAATCTAATCTAATTACCCTTCAACATTATCATAATGCACTTAATCTAATTACCCTTCAACATTATCACAATGCACTTAATCTAATTACCCTTCAACATTATCACAATGCACTTAATCTAATTACCCTTCAACATTATCATAATGCACCTAATCTAATCTAATTACCCTTCAACATTATCATAATGCACTTAATCTAATTACCCTTCAACATTATCACAATGCACTTAATCTAATTACCCTTCAACATTATCATAATGCACCTAATCTAATCTAATTACCCTTCAACATTATCATAATGCACTTAATCTAATTATCCTTCAACATTATCACAATGCACCTAATCTAATCTAATTACCCTTCAACATTATCACAATGCACCTAATCTAATTACCCTTCAACATTATCACAATGCACCTAATCTAATTACCCTTCAACATTATCATAATGCACCTAATCTAATCTAATTACCCTTCAACATTATCATAATGCACCTAATCTAATCTAATTACCCTTCAACATTATCACAATGCACTTAATCTAATCTAATTACCCTTCAACATTATCACAATGCACCTAATCTAATTACCCTTCAACATTATCATAATGCACCTAATCTAATCTAATTATCCTTCAACATTATCACAATGCACCTAATCTAATCTAATTACCCTTCAACATTATCATAATGCACTTAATCTAATTACCCTTCAACATTATCATAATGCACCTAATCTAATCTAATTACCCTTCAACATTATCACAATGCACTTAATCTAATTACCCTTCAACATTATCATAATGCACCTAATCTAATCTAATTACCCTTCAACATTATCACAATGCACCTAATCTAATTACCCTTCAACATTATCATAATGCACCTAATCTAATCTAATTACCCTTCAACATTATCACAATGCACCTAATCTAATCTAATTACCCTTCAACATTATCATAATGCACTTAATCTAATTACCCTTCAACATTATCACAATGCACTTAATCTAATCTAATTACCCTTCAACATTATCATAATGCACCTAATCTAATCTAATTAACCCTTCAACATTATCATAATGCACCTAATCTAATTACCCTTCAACATTATCATAATGCACTTAATCTAATTACCCTTCAACATTATCATAATGCACTTAATCTAATTACCCTTCAACATTATCACTATGCACTTAATCTAAGTTCTGTGGCATAACCTCCTCTTTCAAGTGCATTAATGCAAGCATTATTCAAGGGTCTGGCCTTGGGCCAGTCAACTTTCTTTCCTTAATTTCTGGATTAAAGCTACTGTTTGTAGCATAGATGTAAAAAACGATGGAAACGAAATAAAAAACGGAAAAAAACGTCGTTTTTTTCGAAAAAATAAAAAACGACAAAAAAACGATGAAAAAAACGGAAACGGTAAATAATTTGACTTTGCTACATCTAAAACCGCATTTTAAGCTTGAAAACATTCATTAGGAACCTACTACACGCAGGCTATCTCTTAAATGATGATGTTAAACGATGAAATAATGACTTTAGTTAGATGAATTCTTGAGAGTTGGCGGAAAACATAAGGAATATCAGAAAAAAGTGAAAATTAAGGAAAATAATAACCGAAAGTAAATGAATAAATAAAGTTAAAGAAAGAATAAAAAACGATAAAAAACGATGGGATAAATAAAAAACGAAAAAAACGACGTTTTTTGGGAGAGAATAAAAAACGGAAAAAAACGTTTTTTACATCTATGGTTTGTAGGTAATAGACTTTTTAAATATGCTGATGACTGTTACCTAATTATTCCTGCATCTAATATTGACACTACTGATGCTGAACTTAATCACATTGCAGAGTGGGCTAGTAATTGTAACTTGCGCCTCAATCATAGCAAGTCATGTGAAGTCATCTTTAGGCGTCCCCGTTCCAAAACTTCTGATTGCCCTCCCCCCATTATAGGGATTGAACGAGTTAATGCAGTCAAGGTTCTGGGTTTAACGCTTTCATATAGATTGGGTTTTTCTGAGCACATTGATAACATTGTCTGTAAAGCAAAGCAGTCATTTTATGCACTTCGTGTCCTTGTTTCACATGGTTTGACAGGTAGCCGACTCCATGATGTTGTGCGTTCCACCACTCTTGCGCGAATGCTTTATTCTTCACCAGCATGGTGGGGTTTTGCAAATGAGGGTCAGAGGAGTCGTCTGTCCGCTATTATTAGAAAGTTGATAAGACAGGGTTTTTTGCCCTCTAACACCCCTACTTTTGACATGTTATGTTCTAAGGCAGATGTATCCCTCTTTTCTTCTATCCTCTGTGACCCCGGGCATGTCCTCCATTATCTTCTTCCACCTGAACGTGTAACTGGTTACTCCCTTAGGCCCCGATCACACAATCTTGAAATACCACGTTGTGATTCGTTGATTGCAAAGGGATTTATCACCAGAATGTTATATAGTTAGCTTGTTTGTCGATGATAGTTTAGTAATTATATTATATTTAACTTTTGATTATAATTTGCACATTTTTATTACCTATAATTACTTCTATGTATTATAATGATGTTCTGTGTCCCATTGTGCGTTTGCAAGTGGAGTAATAAAGAAAATACTTACTTACTTACTAATTAATTAATTACCCTTCAACATTATCATAAAGCACTTAATCTAATTACCCTTCAACATTATCATAATGCACTTAATCTAATTACCCTTCAACATTATCACAATGCACTTAATCTAATCTAATTACCCTTCAACATTATCATAATGCACTTAATCTAATTACCCTTCAACATTATCATAATGCACTTAATCTAATTACCCTTCAACATTATCATAATGCACCTGGCATCTAAAGGTCAATTTTCATTAATTCAAAGCATTGCTTAAAATGAAGTTATATCAGGAATTATACTCTGAAGATGTTTAGTCAAAATCCTGCAGTCAAAGCTACGGTTATATGCAGGTTGAAACAGAGAGAGAGAGAGAGAGAGAGAGAGAGAGAGAGGGGGGGGGAAAGAGACTGACTGGTGGACTGAGGAGAGCAGCTCTACGTTTCATTTGTACATTGACTGCGTTGTTTCGAATGGCAAGCTGCGCAGTTTCAGTGCGAGAAACACATCACAAACATAATATTTTGCAATTGCAATCATAAATGTGCGCACAATCTCCTTCATGTGTATTCTATATTTCTGCATTGCTTCTGCTGCATAGAATGATGACATAATCAACCTCCCTCTTCCCTCCCTTTCCCCCCCCCCAATTCAAAAAGTATAGCACAGAAGATTTGCTGTTGCAGTTGGTCTAACTTTCTTCATTCGGTTGCCTAGCACCCAGCATACAATGAGTCAGTGGTCATTGTTAAGGCAAACAAAAAAATGTGTTTCCGGTAACCCGACCGACGCACTAAAATTGCCGCGACTTGAATTATTTTGTGAAAAGCTTTTTTATTGACATAATTCAGTGATATTGCCTTCTGTTGTAGGCTCTTGAATTGGGTAATTATAGTTATAGCATTGACTAAGGCAGACAACATACCAACTGTCTTTCAAGGTATACAAGAATTCATTAATTAGAGCAATCTATAGTTTCCCAAGGTCAGTTTGACAAGGCAGACGGTTGTGGGTGGGGGTGGAGGGGAGAGTAATAGACCTTAAGGCCAAGGTTTGACACAGCCGAGATCTTCTCGTTGTAAACAATGGGTGGCTATCGAGAGAACCGCCTGCCAATCAAGCAACCACACAAAGAACCCTGTAGCTATAGGCTGTCTAAACTAGGTGAGGATTTGTCCACTGGGTACCTCTATGCAGATTAGCTAGGCTTAGAGCGTTTTACCTCAGCATGTGTGTCCTACAAATATTCCTGTGTTTATTTAAACACACACACATATATATATATACACACACACTTATATATGTATATATATATTAGAATGGTCCAAAAAAATGAACATCGAAATATTTGAAAGGCAAGTTGTTTTTTCTGTACATCTTGTACAAGAAACCCACAGTGCAAAATATTAAAACACTGACTCTATCTTCAGGTCACTCAATGCTGTCAAAGTTTTAACATACTAACTACATTGTAAACACTGCAATATAACTGGCGGGCCTTCAGTCAACGAGCACTGAGCCTTCCATTTTAGCTGTTAGCAATATTATTTAATTGCCAGTATGAAAAGCAGCTGCAATTAGTGTTTAATTGACTTCCAGTGTCTAATAAAAGCTATCTAAACATGCTGTCAGCATGTCACAATGTCGGTTCAGAAAGTCGAATTTGACCATGAAGATTACGATGAAGCATCGCCACCTAGAGTAATGCTTAGTGTCTTCGCTCTTCGTCATCGAGTCATTGACGGGGTGCTGATTGTTGCAACTAATCTCAGAAATCTCTCTGCCCCATCATTCACGACTTGGTCTGTAGGCCTACTTAGGAGGAAGATCCAACAACGTCTCCTTGATACAAAGAGATTTCATAAACCACCGACTCTCTGTTATTCCTCTCCTTTTTCCTTAGGAACCTACGGCTTGCATTCTATGTTCTTCTTCTTTACTTGCGTCTTGATTATCTCTTTTCTCTTTCATTAACTGCTTCTTGGAGAAAAATAAGAACCCAGCAAGGTCAATGTCAATTCCTAAATACCACACTTGTTAGCTGCATGTTGTGCATGGTGGAGTGTGAAGATCCCCTGTTAGAAAATACAGAGGAACAGTTCTGTAAGTCTTCATGAGCACGATGGCTGCATCTTGGCACTTCCTGCAGTCAGTTATTTTAGAGCCTGAAATGCACGGACTAGCGGACTGTTATGATGAAAGACCACTGTTGGTGATAAACGTTTGAATAACTGGCTATCGGGTCCAGACGATGCAGCCATCACAACTGTGAAGACTGTATCCAATAGGCTATAGACTCTTTTGCGAGATGTCTATACAAGCTAAATGCCACAGAAGCAAACAAAATAAAGCACCAAACAATTAGCAACATCCGTAATGGATCCCATGGCAGTGTTGGAAGTAGTAGTGTAAAATAAAAGAGCCTCGATATGTTTTTCCACTGTCAATGATCTTGACAGCGACGTTGGTCATGGCAGCTCCAATACCCGATGGAATAGAAGCTTTGGCACAGCAATGAGCTAATCGAATTTGATATTTGGGCTTGAAGTCAACAATTATTGACAAAAGGTCAACCCAGTGTGAGAATTGTGGAAAAATAACTGGGGTTGAACCATGATCCACTTGGAATTGGGGTGTGAAAAACAGACTTTACTATGGGGCTCTAAGAAAGACTGGGGCTGATACGCCCAGCAATTCTCACCCTGGGTCAACTTATGCGCTCTCTTCTTTCTCCTGTAAGGTTACTTTACTATTCCAGTGTGGAACTAAGAGAACACCTTTCCTCTTGACTTCGTGAATGAAGGATTTTCTCAGATTGACGCTATAATGGTTCGGCTATCAACCCAACCCTGGCATGCCAAAGTGAGCTTCAAGAAATAGACCTTTGGCCATGCAGTATTGAACTGCAAATAGGATGTGACTAGAAAGCCTGTTAAAAATAATACTGCGGTCCAGTGTTGAAACCAGCTCAATTTATCGAACATCATGGGGGCACGTGCCCTAATGCTCCCTTCGAGTCTCCTAAGGGTAGGCCTATTTAAGTATAGGCCTACTTATCAATGTTCTGAGAGGGACAACCAGCAAATTTAATAAAATTGTTCTTGAGAACATCACTTTACACTTTTACAGCCACATTAACACATTGGCCGCCTACACGCCATGTTAAATGACTGGCTGAAGGACGAGTTAACTCGTCCTTGGCGGTCAACGTGTTAAGGTTGTCAGCAGCCCGATATTCAATGTAAAAATACAGGGAAAAACCATACTATTTTTAACCCCATTTTGGGGGAGATTCCATGGTCAGATTTTGTCGGATTTTTGATATTTTTTTCAGCAGAAAATTCTGAGGAAGAAACCGTTTAGAAAGCTTATGTTACAATTTTTCCCTGGTCAAACCGCAAATTGCCTGGACTATTAATATATAGCCCCAAAACCCCAACTTTGATGCTCGTGAGTGACCCCAAAATATTACATTTTTGGCATAAAATTTCACACAGGTACTTTTTAGGTCAAAATGAACAAATGTATCCGCATGCCTCAAAAATCCAAAAGGAAAAAATTTTTACATGCCATTTTGGACCAGTCTAATATATATATATATATATATATATTTATTTATGTATATATATCGTCCCAGTGCCACTTGAGCCACCTCTAAACGGTGGCTGGGGAACAAAAGTGGTAAATACTCACTGGCTTTGCCAGTCCCCAACGAACCCAGAAGTGATGTTCTGTTCCCACTCATCTTCCCCTTCCCCTCCCACTCCACCTTGTCAGAAAAGATGTCAACAAAATGAAATTAATAACATTGTTTTCTAAAGCAGTTTGTAGGTACAAACATTCTGCAAGTAGCAGTTTAAACTTGCTTAGAACACGTACTTTGTTGCTTCCAAGTTCAGCGCTAATTGATTTTCCCATTCATCTTGCAGCACAGTTTGTAAATTTTAAGAGGTTTTTTCTAGAACAACAGTGAATATGGACAACATAGATGGTCACAATGGAATAGTCAGCAGTAATTAACAGAGAAAACTCAAGAAGGATTTTCAGGATCTACATCGCTAGTACATTCAAACTCATCAACTCACAACGGATCCAGGACAAGCAGCTTTGAACTTACCACACAGGCATTCATGGACTGATTTCCGACATTCCTTAAATCTGTAACAGAGATACAAAGTCAAAAATGACTTAGCAATATATAAACGCCTTCTCTGATAGGCTGGTCTTCCAATAGAAATAAGGCCACTGGCCAAGCCAGTATCTCTACTTAAAATCATCTATGGCTCTGCAAAAACAATTACACCTCCTGTGACCTGTGACACATCAACCTTAAGTAACAAACAGTGCACAACACACTGAGGCAGTTGACCCACACTGAAACATCAGATCCGTTTTAAGACCTAGGCACGCGAGGCACGTGCCTAGGCCCCGAGCAACATGGGGCCACACAGCAGCTAAAAACCAAAGTAATACCTCGGGAACACATGAGCCCAATTGCAATACGGTAATATTATTCAACAATTATTAATAATCATTATTATAAAGTTCTATCATCATTATGACTGTCGCCAGAGCTCCAAGAGCTGACGGCACCAGGTGACCAGGTGATCATCATTATAATTCTTACTATTATCAGTTCTAACGATTCTGCAAATATTCTAGTCCGTTTCTAGTTGTTTAAGTAATGAAAAAAGCTTATAATAATCAACGTATTAGCCTACGGTTAATATTATATTGTATCTATATATTGTATCTATAAATTTATATAGCGCCTCTCACAGAGCACACCGATAAGAGGCGCTCCCAATGCGTAATACCAAGAGAGAAAAAGGGTTTTGAGACAACGACAAGAGGCAAAGATGTCGAGGGAAGGTATAGGAGGCCTGCTCGGTAGATGGTTGTGAACTTCACAAACTAATTTAACTTGACAATATCTAAAACTGTTCTCATCACTTCATTTCCACATCCAGAGTTAAGTCGTCTTTCTTAATTTAGCCTTTAGCCTGCCCTTCTATTATGCATATTGTGATTTTCAGTTATCACCGAATTGTCAGCAGCAAATTTGCATTCTTAATTGAATGCCGAACATAATAATAAAATGCGGTGAAATGCTTGCAAAGTTCTATCTTCAAGATCTTTACCAACTCAATTAATTTCATTACTCGAGCACAGGAGTAGGTCTACTACATTAGCCTATGTCGGTGTCATTTGTAAAACATCAGTGGTATCTTTGTCAATAATAATCTATGGCATGATAACGAGTGGTAGCAAGTATAATCTGGAATCAACATTTCCAGCCTTGAAATTGCAATAAGAATGTTTCTGTCATTGATGGTGACAACAGTTAGGCCTAGGTCTACTGTACCACGAATGTTTTTCCCCAAACTTTAAGGCCAAATGAAACAAAAATGAAATTCGGAATCCTACAATGTAAGAACGATTCAAACGGTCTGCCAGAATCTGATGTTATATAATCTTTGAATTTCGATGATAGGCCTATTAGCCTGTAAGAGATTTTGCTGAGGTCAAAACATGAATGTGAGTTTGTAAGAAATTGTCCTGGCAATTCGTGCATTTACTTTTACTTTCAATTTGTTTAACAAATTAACAGCAAAAACTATGAAGCGTCACAGCGTGCACACAAAACTGTTGTTTAGTAGCCATATAGCTGTGCTAGTTGTGATGGCAGTTTAGTCCTATGTTAAGAAATTTTAACAAGATTACACATAGCTTCGATTTGCAGATATTTAGCACGATTGTAAAGTCAATAATCTACCTGTGATTCAACTCTCTTTCCTTTTCAAGCCACGGCGAAAATTTATTCGACAACTTTGTATCTGAACTTCGCATCAAGTTCTTGACTCGCCAGAAAAATGCCTAAAAATAATTTATAAAAAATGACAAAACCACAGCAATTAGTCAGTTATGCAAAATAAAACTGAAACGACATCTAACAACGACAGAGAATCAGACGTCAACTATTTGACAACTATTATTATAGCACCCAGCACAGACAACATGATACGCCTGAACTTATAATAACTGCTACAAGCATTCTTACACTAAATGCTCACAAACAGAATACGCTCAAATATTCTCATGTGAATATCAAGTTCAATGCCACTATTTTCAGCCCACAATTTATTTAAAATTTCGATATTTGGACATTTTCACGAAAACCTGTTAAAATCTAAGTAAAGCCTGTAATTTCGCAACAAAACAGACAACATGCTCCAAAGGGAACAAGCAATTATAATACGTTGGCGTTGCGTTTCACAAGTTTTCACTTAGCTGCGACGTAGTTGGCTAGTAACTTAAGCCCTGCTCATGCATATATGCATTTAGATAAGACTGTAGATTCAATAGAATGATGATGACGATGATGATGATGATGATGATGGTGGCAGACATTCCCAATAGAAGAAACGAGCGAGAACCATTGTTGATCTGTAACAGAGCTCAAGTCGAACTAATCAACTAACGTCGAGAGTCTTTTCGTAGCTGATGGCCGCCTTCATCGTGTCGTCGCTGTAGTCGAGCGTGTCTTTCCACGAATGCAGAAGGAACATGAGTCGAAGTTGGCCGGCCGAGTGCTTCTTCAGAGCGTCCTTGATTGTGATGAAGTTCTTCAGAGATTTCGACATCTTGCATCCAGAGATCGTCAAGTGACCAGAGTGCAGGAAGTAGCGAACCCAATGGTCGTTATCAAAGTACGCCTAAATTACACAGGTCCCACATATAACAGACGTCATTTACATCCAGATTTAATCAGAAATTATATTACCTCATATCATGTGATGAGTTGCAGCTTCTTCACCAACAGACAAACAACAAGCTATACTTGGGAGAGCAAGACCAGTCAGGGTCAGCAGAAAGCGGATTGTTTATTAGTCGATTGGTTGAACATTCGTTCTGCACAAACTGCATACAAGGACATCAAGATAGCAGTCAACTGATGCTGATATGAGATGATGAAGCACTGAAGAAGGACCAACCTCTGCCTGAGCCAATTCATTGTCATGATGAGGAAACTTCAGATCAACTCCTCCAGTATGAATATCCAGCGAATCTCCCAAAATGCTACTTGCCATCACAGAACATTCAATGTGCCAACCAGGTCGACCCTGTCCAGAAAGAACAAAAGAACATTGTCCGATATACTGATGTAAGTTTAAGTTATCATACTTTGAACATAACTTACATCACGGCTTCATTACAACACCAGTAACACAGAACAGATATGATTTAGAAATCAAAGTCATCCTCATCATGAACAAAGGTCCTCCTCCTCCTCCATTCCACATGATCACTGATCAGCATGCTTCTTCAATGCTATTCTACCCAACTTCTGCCAAATGCTGACTAGATTTCAATTCACTCCATTAACATATATCAGTTGCATTATGGCAACCAACTGATGTGTCATGCAGCATATATCTATACTCACCAATCTCTACGTTTTATACAACTTATCTCCACGAGTCATGTTGAGAAAAAATACAGTACGTCCACATATTTTAATTTGTTACCGCATAGAAATATCCATCAGCAGGCATGAACTAGATAGAGAAAATACTTGTGGGTTAACCTTTCCCCAGGGTGAGTCCCATGAAGGTTCTCCGGGCTTTGATGACTTCCACAATGCAAAGTCTGCCAAGCTTTTCTTCTCACTCAGCCGTTCCTCTGACACACTCAGATCACCTGATTAACAGGCAGAAGAAGACATTGTATATACAAGCCATGTACGGTACATACGAGAAAGATCAGAATCTTAGCAAATTTAAGCAACAACATTAAACAGTTGCAGATCTTGATTAATTATTGAGTTTTCTTGTTCATTAACTGACTGAAAATATGTAATTGCACGCAACACATGTGAATAGAAGAGGTAAATAGCTAAATCGAGTTCTGTCGTCTGCATATAGTGTTAATTGCATCCTATTCACATCTGATGCTTGGCATATTCTTCTTTATATTGCTGTTTGCAAGATATTAAATAAATAATTGATCACAGCCAAAGATTATTCAAGTCACTCCATTCAATATGTATCCAAGTATGTATGTTTGTTTAATTACAAAAAACAACTGGCAAAACGATGCAGGTGTACAGCAACATAATTCACAGTATGGTCACTTAGTGCTTATGGTTGGGTTTGTTAGTATATGTTTTAAAATAAATCATTAGATAAATTTCATACAGTCTTTATTTGGAAGGGTGAAATTGTAGGCTGTTTGCCTAAAGTTAATGGGTTTCGCTGCAGTTGGAAGAGGTTACGGAGGACATAAAGTTCCCTGCTGTGAATAGCTCTAAACAGCACAATGTCAGCCTCTTGCGCCAATGATTATGCTGTAAGAGTATCAGGATGCAGGGCTTAAAGTGTGGCTGGACGGTCATGGACGGCGTCCATGCACTTATTTTAAAATCTGAATGCCATCCAGTCACTTATTGGCAAGCAATGACTGGAAAGGTAAGGGGCGCACAGGCACTTCTTTTGGAAAGATAAGGGGGCGTCCAGGCACTTCTTTTGGAAAGATAAGAGGCATCCATGCACTTATTTTCCCACATTTTAAGCACTGTCAGTATGTAAGTAGCTGGCTCGTCTAGGTCTGTTCACGGAGCCCTCAAGGCAGGTTTTGTCCCTTCCGCTCACAAGGCCCCATCATGTAGGAGAGGAATACACATTATTTAACAATGCAAAAAAACTGGCTAAATTTGTGTGTGAAATCAGTGCATAGCTCCAACTGGCAGGTATGGCACACCAATGGTTCCGAAAGCGTTTGTCTAATGACAGTCGTAACTATATGACACTGACAGCAGGGTCATTCCACGTCAAATCAACCAAAATTCAGAAACATCCCCACCACACCATCTCAGAATTTGATTATATTTTGTCAGTTTGTAAACCAACATATCTTAGGAAGCTATGCAAAATACTAGCTCAAAATGTTGCATAGTCTTTGAGATATGGCCATTTTTATAGTGGGGGGTAGCGACAGCTCGCGAACGACTTAATTCTGAGGCGGTTTTGATGGCTAATAACTCGGGAAGTATGCTAGATATTTCTATAAAATTTTCACAACATTAGCAGTTTTATGAGTAGATTCTGAAAATTGCAAAATTTTACAGTTTGAACCATTACTCGTGAGCCCAGCTCAGTCTGAAAATGACATTTTGTTCATTTCGACAGTATGAAACTTGATATTTGAACAACCACTACTTCATTGGTATTAAATATAAAGTCCCAGAACTTTTTGGGTTTGTAATGGGCCTTGTGGTGAATAACCTGACAAATTCTGAGGTATTTTAAAGGCTAACTTGATGTGTTAGACCATCCTGAAAACTGCACAAAGTGAAAAGTAGGTCATCTGCCGATTGAAATATGGCCATGTGGGATAGGTAGCACAGTTATGTGCTACACACCATTAAAAAGGGCTTGAAAAGTACTTTAAAAGGATACCAATTTCATTTTGCTTCCATGATGCCTTCCATTTCAAAATTCCAGTTGAAAAACGAGGTTTTTTTACATTCGGGAGAAAACTACATGATCTGCAAAGTTTGGACTGTCATATCTAGGCCAGGAAATGAACCATAGGGCTTATATTTCTTTCATTTAATCAGTTTGTTGTACTCTTTTCAAATATACAAAAACATTGGTTGTATTATCGGTTGTTTATAATTTATGAATGTGTAAATATTGCCCAAATGCCAATTTTCATCTATTCGGACGTGTATAATTGCATATGTATCTCAGATATATGCTCTTATATGGCCATGTGGGATAGGTAGCACAGTTATGTGCTGCATACCATTGAAAAGGGTTTGAAAAGTACTTTTAAAAGATGCTAATATCATTTTGCTTCCATGATGCTTTCCATTAAAAGCTGCCAGTTGAAAAACGAGCTTTTACGCATTCGGGAATAAATCACGAGAAAACAACATGATCCGCATAGTTTGGACTGTCATATATAGGCCAGGAAATGAACCAGAAGACTGATTATTTTTTCATATGATCAGTTTGGTGTACTCTTTTCAAATATGTAAGAATCTTGGTGGTATCATTGGTGATGTTTAATTTATAAATTTGTAAATATTGCACAAATGCCAATTTACATCAATTCGAACATGTGTAATTGTATATATATCTCGGATATATGTTCTTATATGGCCATGTGGGATAGGCAGCACAGTTATGAGCAGCACACCATTAAAAAGGTGTTAAAAAGTACTTTGATAAGATACAAACATCATTTTGCTTCTGTGATGCCTTGTTTTACAAAACACTAGTTGCAAAACACGTTTTTTACATTCTGAGATATTCATAAATATGTCGAATTGATGTAAATTGGCATTTGTGCAATATTTACAAATTTATAAATTAAACATCACCAATGATACCACCAAGATTCTTACATATTTGAAAAGAGCACAACAAACTAATTGTATGAAAAAATAATCAGTCTTCTGGTTCATTTCCTGACCTATATATGACAGTCCAAACTATGCGGATCATGTTGTTTTCTCGTGATTTATTCCCGAATGCGTAAAAGCTCGTTTTTCAACTGGCAGTTTTTAATGGAAAGCATCATGGAAGCAAAATGATATTAGCATCTTTTAAAAGTACTTTTCAAACCCTTTTCAATGGTATGCAGCACATAACTGTGCTACCTATCCCACATGGCCATATAAGAGCATATATCTGAGATACATATGCAATTATACACGTCCGAATAGATGAAAATTGGCATTTGGGCAATATTTACACATTCATAAATTAAAAACAACCGATAATACAACCAATGTTTTTGTATATTTGAAAAGAGTACAACAAACTGATTAAATGAAAGAAATATAAGCCCTATGGTTCATTTCCTGGCCTAGATATGACAGTCCAAACTTTGCAGATCATGTAGTTTTCTCCCGAATGTAAAAAAACCTCGTTTTTCAACTGGAATTTTGAAATGGAAGGCATCACGGAAGCAAAATGAAATTGGTATCCTTTTAAAGTACTTTTCAAGCCCTTTTTAATGGTGTGTAGCACATAACTGTGCTACCTATCCCACATGGCCATATTTCAATCGGCAGATGACCTACTTTTCACTTTGTGCAGTTTTCAGGATGGTCTAACACATCAAGTTAGCCTTTAAAATACCTCAGAATTTGTCAGGTTATTCACCACAAGGCCCATTACAAACCCAAAAAGTTCTGGGACTTTATATTTAATACCAATGAAGTAGTGGTTGTTCAAATATCAAGTTTCATACTGTCGAAATGAACAAAATGTCATTTTCAGACTGAGCTGGGCTCACGAGTAATGGTTCAAACTGTAAAATTTTGCAATTTTCAGAATCTACTCATAAAACTGCTAATGTTGTGAAAATGTTATAGAAATATCTAGCATACTTCCCGAGTTATTAGCCATCAAAAACGCCTCAGAATTAAGTCGTTCGCGAGCTGTCGCTACCCCCCCACTATAAAAATGGTCATATCTCAAAGACCATGCAACATTTTGAGCTAATATTTTGCATAGCTTCCTAAGATATGTTGGTTTACATACTGACAAAATATAATCAAATTCTGAGATGGTGTGGTGGGGACCATTGGTTGATTTGACATGGAATGACCCAGCAAATACTTGCTAGTAAATTATAACTGGGTCACTGGTATTTAACATTCGGTTCATGAATGCTCAACTCCCGCGCCATATAGCAGCCAGCGCCAGGCACTGTTAGAGATCGCTGGAGTCTGGCAAGTACAAGTAGCAGCAACAGGGGCCACAAAACATTTCACTGCTTTACATCTCGTCTTATGTTTCTAAGTTTTAAAGTTATGTAAAATATTTTTCTAAAATTTGCTTCAATGCACTTCCTACAATATTCTCACTAATCGAAAGATTGGGATAAAATTAATCTACTTCACATCATAGTAAATAGTTCCATATACTACATTCACACAAAAATCTTATTTTCGATCCCCATACATACATACATACATACATACATACATACATACATGCATACATACATACATACAAATAAGCTTCTTTACCTCTACCCCCTACAAGGCTACTTAGCTAAAGTCACATATGAATTTGAATTAATACGAAACATGTATTTGACTGTAGGCTACTATTTAATTTTTAAACATCAAATTTGCTAGCTACAATTTTTAACTGCTATGGCTTACTGTTTAGATTTGAACAGAATCTAATTTTTATGTAGTCAAAAGCCATCGGACGACTATAGGATGATTTATAGAGTTATAAATAGACTAATGTTGACGTCATGATTAGACATTTATTTTGCATTTGTACATTTTGCCGATACCCCTTCACCCTTTGTACACACCTGTATGCAAATCCACCTCCCCTCCATGCGTACATCATATATGGACTGCCACTAAAGCTCGGTCTTTTCTTCCTCAGTATATTAACTATTCACTGAAGTAATTTTTTGGTAATATATATATATATATTTATATATATATATATGATCTGAGTTGATTTATTACCATTTTCTAAATAGCAATTCCTACGGCATTATGACTAATCGCAACATTCGAATTGAATTGATTGACTGAGCCATATAAGCCCTTTCTTTTCTTCCTCAGTATCATCAAAGTAATTCTTTGCTAAGTACTTATATGACTTGACCCATAATACACGAGATCCAATGTTTTCTGTTGCAGAAACCAAAGGAAATTGACACACACTTTATTATACAACCCTAACACCTTCCTTCAAACAGCAAAACCAGTCACGACGTTCAATCAGAATCTTGCAGCCTAAGAATGCGATCGATATCGTCGTCATCATCGTCGTTTACCTTCGCCCTCCTCCAAAGCTTTCGTGTCACCAAATGCCTCTGGTACGAGCTTAGCATAATAATGTCCTTCTGACTGACTGAATTTCATTGTATCAAAGTAAACCGATCCATTGGATACGTATCTGTCAACAGAGGAAATGAAATCAACAAAATTAGCAAAACTTCTGCAGATAGCATCATCATTATTTTACACATTATAGAAGATGCTACAGCGCCAGTCACAGGTGCTTTCAGTAGTGCTTACAAGTAACAGACAAATTCCCAAAGCAAAGAAAGTTGCTTTTCAACTGATTACTGTACAGTGTACAACTATAACTTCCTCACACATAGAAACAAGCTACAGCATGAGATGCAGTCACTGATTTTTGATGAGCTGAACATGTTCAACGCAACGCTGTGTGCGTGTGGAGGCAGCTTTGAACAGTCTGTGTGCCACATGTTCATGGCATCTTCTGTTTCAACTAGAAAAGTCTATGTTCAGAAACAAGACATAATGAAAATACTTAGAAGCACTTGAGTTGAGAGTCAGAGGTTTTCTCTGGCATCAAGTGTACAGAGCAGATTTGTTCCATGATCATAGATATGCTTTGTAATGTACTTCGTAATAACCTAACACCTGATAAGCAATTGTTTCCCATAAAGGTTCGCAACCATTGGACGACAGTGAATCACAAGTCACACACACACATACACACACGCATCAACTTGAATGTTGTAGACATCGACAACAAGCAACACATTTGCAACCGCACTACTTCCGTTTCTACGATAAAAATTAATGAGTTCTGATAAAACAATTCATCAATTTTATTCAATTCAAACCTATATCTTATGGTAATTATCATATCTATGAGATATCAAGTTATAACTCTATAACCTCATGTGACACAAATAGCCACAAAGGAACATGTTTCATCCTCATAAAAAATGAGTTGATCTTATTCTCTAACTGACCAAAGTCTACCATCTGCAATTCGGTGTACAGACTACAAGCACATTATCCATCAAGCTCGTCAAAAACCGTCAATATTCTAAAATCACACAAATTAACCTAAATCCGATCTACCATCCACATGATGAAAGTTGTTCTCATACATACATACATACACACATACATACATACATACATACATACAATATATACATTACATACATCATACATACATTACATACATCATACATACTTTACATACATCATACGTACATACATACATTAATACATCATACATACATGCATAGCTCCTTAGATCGGCATTATCTCTTCATCCCGCGAGCTAGGACTGCCTTAGCCAAAATGCGTGCTTTTGCTCTCATTGGTCTGGCATTGTGGAACCAGCTTCCTCCTTCAACTCGTTCCTCCATATTAACTGGTGGGCCTAATGCCTCTTTTCGGTGTCTCAAGACTACTTTTTTCTCTCTTGGTCTAACGTACTGGGAGCGTCTCTGATTGGTGTGCACTGTGAGAGGTGCTTTATAAATTTATAAATACAATACAATAAATACAATACATACATTATACATACATCATATCCTGTACTGCAGTTCATTATTGGTAGCACCATCCTTTGAGCTATATTTCAAATAGTAAGTAAGTATTTTTTATTACTCCACTTGCAAACACACAATGACATAAAACATCATTGTAATACTTTGAAGTAATAAAAGGAAGTAATAAAAATATTAATAAATAATTAATAAAAATTTAATAACAATTAAACCACAAGTTGAATGAAATTACCAAAATATTAGCGTCAAACATATAAAATGAAAGTAAATAAATTATTATTAAATCGATTATATAAATTCATATATAATATAAATGTGCTGTCCATTAAGTGCCTTGCAAGCCCACAAAATCTTTTAGAAAAATCTTATACGAATGGATACACTAAGCTAATTCCAATACTTGAGAAAAATGGAATATCTTGGTCATTTTACCCAAAGCCTTGGTCAATAATTTTCTGCACAAATGCAGCAATCTGAGGAATGAATTCACTAACGCGAGTCAAGACGCCCGGCGGAAGGACCTACAACACGAAAGTAAATCAACCAATTCAATGAATTCATGTATTATATAATCACGCCCACGTACTCTGCTTATCTAGGGCAAAAATGCAGCTCAGCTGAAAATTCTCATAATTTGTTATTTAAAACACCAACAGAATTTTGAATCAAGCCATTTGACTGGATCTTTATTATGACAACTACTTTCTCAGTGTCTAGCTGGCCTCTCAAGAGAAGAAGCATAAAAAAGTATATAATAAGTACGGTTGCTAATCTGCTTTTTTGGCATACCAATACTCGGTTGTAGAAAATCAATTTTGAGCCAATATCAGTTTTGATTGGCTTTATAGAAAATCTACTAATCCCCAGGTGGCCATGATAAACAAAGATGGCGGCCGTTGGGATTCATTCGGCATTTTCAACGTTAAAATGTGCTTAAGAGGTTCTGTAATTAACTCATCTCATTTGCTGACAGCGATTATATATTGGTTTTCAACATCACAATGATCAGAAGGACATGGCTTCAACACCCACTGTATGCAACCCATAACGGTTGACTCAGCCTTCCACTCATTCATTCATTCATTCATTCATAGCATTTATATAGCGCCCCTTCAAGAAACTACTCAGAGGCGCTCCCAGCCCAACCACGAGCAAAGAAAAAAGACTTGAGAGACTTGTAGAACCCAGCCGGATGGGCCACAAGTAGAGAGCGAAGCGTAACCGGGAGGTCGTTCCAGACTGTAGGCCCCACAACCGAGAAAGCACGGCGCTGCTTAATAGCTAAGCGGGCCCGCGGGACCAGAAGTTCACCCCTAGCCGAAGAGCGAAGTACACGACGCGCTGCAACGTCAGAGACTGGACAGCAAAGATCGCGCAAATACGACGGAGCACAGCCAAGGACACAGCAGCAATGCGGTATGAGATCCGCTGGGACACTGGCAGCCAGTGCAGCACATCACGCATATATGCAGAGACAGGAGCAAATTTAGGAAGCCGCCCAATAAGGCGAGCAGCGGAGCGCAATACACGATCAAGTCGCCCCAGACCCCAATGGGAAGACCAGCAAGTAAGGAGCAACAGTTGTCAATTCGACTTGTAACAAAGACGTGGACAAGGACGACGACCACATCGTGAGAGAGAGAGAGCGGGAGACCACCCGTAGCTGACGAAGCTGGTAATAGGCACTCTGCGCAACAAAGTTCACATGCTGGGACAGAGTGAGTTCAGAATCGAGGGTGAGACCCAGATCACGAACTGTGAGGGAAAAGGAGATATGAGGAAAGAGCAGAGCAAGCTGGGAAAGGTCAATACCCTGGAGTTGCCTACGGCCACCCAACCAGATAAACTGTGTTTTGGATGGATTTAAGAGTAGCCGATTGGAGACCATCCAGAGAGAGAGGACATCCATTTTCCTACACATCTGGCTGACAGCGGCCACCGCATCAGCCACTCCCTAAGGGCAATTGCAAAATAAGACAGTAGGATAGATGGGACCCTTGCCAGCCACCATACAGTCAAATTAAACCTCTGTTAGACTTGCTATATAATCTGTCACTGCTATACCATATAATCCTACTGCATATTTGTCAGTTTGAAACAATAAATGAATATTTAAAAGTCACCAGACTCATTACTTATTTGGTCAGTCTACCAGTTTTTAATGTTGAATACAGAAAACAGAAGATGAATTGCGCTTACGTTCAGAGCAGCCATGTCTTCATGAAACCTCTCTTCAAACTCTCTAGGAAGGTCCGCAAAAATGGAATTGTCTGTCACTTCTGAGCCGTGATGTTTGTCAAGCCAATCAGAAACAACATCGGAAGCTGATTCAAGCAAGACCTAAAAATGTTGTAAACACAAATGTCTATACTTACAAGCAGAAGACAAGATATGCTCAGCATAAGGATACTTCAAGTGAATGCAGTAAAAACAAGAACCCATTACAGAAACCAGATCACAATTCCACAAGAAAGAGAAACCAGAAGTCAGATTATGGTGGGCAGTGTTGCTACTTGTACCAAAAGCAATCAACAGCAGTAACTGATAGCTTTATGAGATAACAGTAATGGAAAAAATCTAGTTACTTTATATTAAAAGACTTAAATAACGCCTTGAATCTCAGCATTATTTTTGTGATAAAGCCTTTCAATCAGTCAATTTTTTGCGCTTCTGCTCAGCACAACTGCCAGAAAAAACGTCCAATGGGACATTGACAATTATGCAATACAACACAATGGAAGTAATAATAAAGTAATATGCAGGAAATGTAATGAAAAACAGAACATAGTTGAAGCTTCGCATGAAATTCAGTCCAGAAGGACACAAAAGTTTCGTGTGCATAACCACAAGGAATGCCATCAGTGTCACTGATACAAGTGCACATTGAAGACAATGAGGAAAGAGACTTTACCTGACGAGCAGAGCCATCTTCAGAACTAGACCCGTCAACTGCGGAGGAGGCAGTTTCTATGGCAGCGGTCACCTTGGTCAACATCCGCTGATACATGTCTCGCTTATCAGAATCTTTTTCCTCGGACAACTTTTTTTTCAGAGACTAAAAACAGTTCCAAAGGAAATAGAGAAGCCATATATTATGTGTCATGAAACTCTAAGTATTTCTCCATGAAATAAATAAAGGCAGATATATGACAAATCATCAGAAGCCACACTCAACAAACAACCGAAAGAAATCTTGTTCGACTCAAAAGAAAGATGCAAACAACTCAAGTAAAAATATAAGCACACAATACATATGTAAATCAACTGACAATCACATCTTGAAGGGGCACTATAACCAGTGCACATACATACATACGTACACACATACACACACACATACACATGCACAACATCCGTCGAATTAGATGGTGCCACGTATTCACACTCCTCAACCTTTCTGTTTGTGATCATCTCCAAGTCTTCATAACAACTGCAACTCAGTTCTTATCATTCGTATCTCTACATCTAACTAGATCAGAGTGCAAATAGTTCACCAAGCTCTGGCCAAATAAGACGAGAACTGAAAGTCCAAGCACACATCCATTAACATTAAGATTTAATCATTGCATTGCATTCTAATGTAAAGGTCACATTACGCCAAAGATTTGACGGCACACCAGAACATAATAACTGTCACCTCCAAGGCATCAGCTGTATCTTTCAAAGCCTCACGCAAAGGCTGCTGCTTCTTTCTGTACTCTTCCATCAAATGCCTCTGACGCGCTCTTTTAATAATCTGAAAACATCAACTTTTTCATGCAACTAGCTTTGGAAAAATAACTCACAGTCATCTCAAAGTCATTTTTATTAAGCATCCATAAAACTCTATATATACGCTGAGAATTTATGACTGGTTCTTTCAAAAAAATGTACACATGATTTTGTTTCAAATTTATAGTAATCGGCCTAAACGTAAATATGTTGCATGCGCTATATAGCATGTGAGTCTAATTATATGCTGTTAAAGAAGAAATGACAATGCTGTTATATATGCTGCAACGTTAAAAATCATTGCTAATCAAAGAAAGATGGACACAAAGTTAATAAACTGACAGAAATTTTATATTTTTGGAATTTTGTCGCATACCCCTTACCAGCGCCTGGCGTACCCCCAGAGGTACGCGTACCACAGTTTGAGAAGCCCTGCCTTAAACAATGAATGCAGAACTAAACTCTCTAGGCTTCTTCTTCTTCTGGTCATGTTTACATTGAGCAGATGAAGGAAGACTAGATGTGATGAGAAGTCAGCCTAAGTTCTACAATACAGTATGACAGTCTCTATGTGCCAACGCTGTATATTAATCAGGCTACGAATTTAATGTAAAAAATGCATCTAGTTTAAGAATGAGGTTCAAATGACATAAAAGAAATGATCATGTAGCAAACCTTGTCATCGATATCAGTTATGTTCATGACATATAAGACATCATACTGAAAATAGTCCTGCAAGACTCTTCGAAGAATATCAAATGAAATGTAAGATCTGAAAGAAAACGTTTCCCAACTATATATCCAAGCAATATGAAAATGCAAGTGCCTAACCAATATATTTAAGATGCAATTGAAATTGAAGTCTAACACTTTGAATCTAGCTAGTTCAAAAGCTAATTAAACAGATTGCGACTTTGTACAAAGGCCTTTTAACATACATTTATGCGGGCATTTTAATCATTGTAAGGTAGGTAAGTAAGTGCTTAACTAGGCATTGTAGGCAAGCGAGTAAGAAGTTCGGCAGTGCTTAGAAATTTATACTTTACAACGCAATTCTCACTAAAAGGTCAAAATTTTCAACATAAATTAGCTCAGATTGCAGAGGCAAGTAATAGACAAATAATATTGCATTTATTGAGCATAAATAAAATTGCATTATAAGGTCTGCAATCCAACTTATTGCGTCCAACAGTCAAAACAGACCAGAAATGACAACAGTTTTTTTGCATAGGCAGCATTGTCTACAATTTGAAAATGACTTGTGTTACAGTTGAATTGAGAAATACCTTGCATGCCCCATATGAGAATCATCATACACTGTAGGACCACAACTATACCACAGCACCTGATCACCATTCTGTGGAATAAACGGCTCCTAAAATAGCAAAAAAACTCTAAAACACACACACTCACTGAAACCGCATGAAATTTCATGGTTTCCTGCCTTCTGATAGCAATGAAGCAGCTGTGATAGCTGCAGCTGACGAGGGTTTGTTCCGAGCAATTCGCTGCCACAACTCTAACCATGTCCCCCAAGGATTGTTCCACCACCAGACAAAACGGTTAATTTCTTCAGCCCACACTACACAACTTCACTCTCCCTTGCAAGAATAAGGCCAAAAAATAATGTCGTGTTTCCGGTAACAGAGCTCTAAAAAATTGGGTAGGTAGGTCAAATTTTTATTTTATTTCGGTAAAATATTTTTATACAGTGACAAAATTATACCCAACTACTCTTTTTCACATAAAGGTACATGCTGCAACAAAGTACGTGTTCTAAGCAAGTATAAACTGCCTATTTCCTGACTGTCTGCACCTAAAATTGCTCTAGAAAACAATTCTATTAATTTCGTTTTGTTGACATCTTTTCTGGTAAGATAAAGTGGGAAGGGAAGGGGAAGATGAGTGCGAACAGAACATCACTGCTAGGGGTCATTCCAGACTGGCCGAGCCAGTTACTAGTTATACCTAGAGGTTGCCAGATTTATTTTCCCTAGTCAGCATTAGAGGTGGCTCAAGTGAGAATGATAAGGCTAGAGGTTTCTCAAGACTGGCAACCAGGAAGTAGTTAGACAGGCGTGAAACTCTAAGGCAATGTCACTGTAAATAAAAAATTTCCACAAAATTTTCTGAGTCGCGGCAATAAAAGTGATTCGGTCTGGTTACCAGAAACACAACATTTGTTGGCCTAAGATCCAACTCTATACGGAAGGCAATGTCACCGTATTATGTCAATACAATTTTTTTTTTAAATTAAAAATAAAATAATTTATTTTAAATTTTTTTTAAATAACAAAATTTCACAAAATTATTTGAGTCACGGCAATGAAAGAGGGTCGGTCGGGTTACCGGAAACACAACATTATTTTTTGGCCTAACTGAAATTACGTTCTCAGTAATTTTCAAAAACAACATTCTGTACTGCAATTGAAGTAGAATCAATAACTTTTAATCAGAAAGGTGTCAATATCATGAACTGCATCATTGAGAAAAAATGAATTGATTGATTGATTGATTGATAGACCAACTTTTTTACTGCCACAGCAACAAGTCTGCAACAATTGATAATTTTTCCACACTTACCACAAGTGCATCGAAAGTGTGAAATACGAATGCACAAGTGGTAAACAATAAATAATTATCACCTATGAAAACTGCTTCATAGAAGATTAGACAGCAATAGGAATGAATAAATGTTCTCCATTGTTAGCAGTCACCTGTCACGTCGATTGCACCCTTGGTGTTCATCAAAGTTAATTATAAGTCTTCATTTATATTGTCCATTAAAAAATTCGGTCTGCCTTTATTTCATTTTCCTTGAATGTTGCATGTAGATTGGGATTGACTTATGCAATTATGCATACACACACACATAGATACATAATTAATTAATTAATTACGCATACTAATTTAATATATACATACAAAATCCTATGCAAAGGATGTCTTTCACAAATTCTGATAATCAATATAAGCAGATCTCATGTGATGTCCCCAGCTGAAAATATATTAAAAGTTCTGCAACTTGTCCAACCTCCAGACACTGCTGAGAAGTCTAAAAGCAATTTTTAGTTTATTCTGAGCTATCAGTCAACAGAATGAGTGAACAGTGGCGTAGACAAGGGGGGTTTCGGGGGTTAAAACACCCCCATTGGCGTAGGAAAAAAGTGTTTTTAAAGGCTATTTATCCAATTAAATAAGAAAAACAAAACAATTCCTTGTAGTAACAATTGTTTTTCTTACTTTATTCCCTTTGTTACTTTATTCAGAAGGATTTACCTGTAGTCATTGCAAACCTATGAACTCAGTTGAGCAGCCAACCAAATACATGACAGACAAATTCATTCACCGCTGATCATTCAAAACCTATCAACAAATTTATGCAGAATTATATCTTAGATCTGCTTACCTTCTTCCTTGTCAAACTGTTGTAAAGCTTTAACCCAAAATCCACCGATCCCTTTGGAACCTGCCATGGGCATTGACCCCGCTTATTAGAACCCAATTTATCTGAAACAGTCACAATGCACAACTGGACATGCATCAACAGCATCAATGACGCACTCTTAACTCAACAAGACTGAATTAATTTTAAAGCCCAGCCGGTAATTTAAGCGACTTACAATGACACGATGTCAAAGTCTGAATTTCTACGACTTTGCTTAGACAATCACACAATTTGGCCACTATATAAGCTAGAAAACTGAAGCGTGTTCACAAATCAATGTGTCTTATTCATATTATAATATACTAACTGGGGTACCCGGCGTTGCCCGGGAAATTTGGGGTTCGACCGCTCCCAGCCACAACCCCATCCCACCCACTTCGACCTCCACCAGTACGCCACCCGAGAAATTTGAGTTTTCGGGAAAATTTCTCTTCCCACCCCTCACCCCACCACACTCTGACCTCTACCGGTACACCACCCGTGAAATTTGGGTTTTCGGGAAATTTTCCTCCCCCGCCCCTCGACCCCCACCCGTCCGCTGCGGGCCAAGGTGTGTGTTGGGAGGAGGCGAGGTGGCCCGTGTAAAATTCTGTCTAGCTGTAACGTTTCAGGTAAATAAGCATGAAAATATGTGTGGCAACGGCTGAAAAAGTAACGAAAATGAGTTTTTTTGCCCCCCCCCATGGTGGCAGAGATTCATGAATCCATCCACTGGGTGTCCCATGCCGACACGGACACAGTAGTGAAGGTTTGGAGTGAAAAGCTCAAAAACTGCTGAAATGCATCCCGGACAAACAGACATGTATACGGAATCTTCTCTTTATTTATATAGATATAGCCATATTCTGAGCACATATTGGGAATCCTACTTTTTTCCTGAAAGCACATGGAATAACAATTCTGCAATCAGACCGTAGGTTCAAGCGTCCACTGGTGCCCCACTCCTCTCAACGATCACCTCCTTCCTTCACTTACTCTGACATCATATCCATCCGTGAGTCTCATGCAGTCCAGCTCCAGGATTTGTCATTCTGAAAATGTCGTCCTTTGTTCTTCAATGTGCGACAGTTTTCACCAAATCTTGCTCTCCTTCACGTTGTTGCCATCTCCTACCTTTTTGACTTGCTTACCTTTCTCTTTGTTTTCTGTTCTGTCCAACTAACTTTTCCCATTTTATTTTGTGCCATTGTCACAGTATCTCAAGCCTCTAATCTTCTGCTGTCCTCATTTCTGATTGATCATGTATTAAAACCATACAGTACATCATAAAATTGTTTTCAACATTCTTTTCTTTAGGTTCCTATTTAGTATCTCCCTTTCATAGGTTCATTTCTCCTCATTAAAGTGTTTTTATCAAAGAAACAAAAACTCCATCTGATCATCACTATTCAATTGGCCAAATTTTGTGCTTCTGCAAGTACAGCGGTCTCTGTCTATCAATGGATATTCTATTTGTTCAATCTATAAGGCACCTAAAGCAGCAGCCTATTCATAGATGCTCTCTGTAGCGAAGTAAGATGCTCATCTAATTAACTAATTGCCTAACACATTTAATCATTAATTCTAAGTGTGTTAATGAACATGCGAAGTGGCATATACCGTAGGTATAAAAATTAAAGAAACTACAAGGCCTGACCAAGTACGTTAAAACTAATAAATGAACTTACATCGCTGTGGCAACTATGTAAATAATCCAATCAAGAAAGTCATGGTTAAGTGACATCGCAAGGAATGAATTAACGACAGTTGGTAAAACGATAAACTGGACAATTCTCGACCAACATGACGGAGTGAGTGGACGTGCCTTGCGAGACGACGTTCCAACAGTTAATTCCGACGGTCTTGATGAAGATTACGATTAACATGTGGTGTCTGTCGTTAAGCTGCGATTTACGCCAGACAGTTTGCAACGAATGAAGTGACAGAAGGTCGCAGAGACCTTGAAGACGACAAGGAGTGTGGACCTCGTGATTGATCAATGAATCGATTTGAACGTTGTTTGTGATTGATCAATGAATCAATTTGAACGTTGTGTTTGTGATTGATCAATGAATCGATTCGAACGTTGTGTTTGTGATTGATCAATGAATCAATTTGAACGTTGTGTTTGTGATTGATCAATGAATCGATTTGAACGTTGTTTGTGATTGATCAATGAATCGATTTGAACGTTGTGTTTGTGATTGATCAATGAATCGATTTGAACGTTGTGTTTGTGATTGATCAATGAATCGATTTGAACGTTGTGTTTGTGATTGATCAATGAATCGATTTGAACGTTGTGTTTGTGATTGATCAATGAATCGATTTGAACGTTGTGTTTGTGATTGATCAATGAATCGATTTGAACGTTGTGTTTGTGATTGATCAATGAATCGATTTGAACGTTGTGTTTGTGATTGATCAATGAATCGATTTGAACGTTGTGTTTGTGTTTGTGATTGATCAATGAATCGATTTGAACGTTGTGTTTGTGATTGATCAATGAATCGATTTGAACGTTGTTTGTGATTGATCAATGAATCGATTTGAACGTTGTGTTTGTGTTTGTGATTGATCAATGAATCGATTTGAACGTTGTGTTTGTGATTGATCAATGAATCGATTTGAACGTTGTGTTTGTGATTGATCAAACGATTTGAACGTTGTGTTTGTGTTTGATCAATGAATCGATTTGAACGTTGTGTTTGTGATTGATCAATGAATCGATTTGAACGTTGTGCTTGTGTTTGATCAATGAATCGATTTGAACGTTGTGTTTGTGTTTGTGATTGATCAATGAATCGATTTGAACGTTGTGTTTTTTGTGATTGATCAATGAATCGATTTGAACGTTGTGTTTGTAGCGAGTGAGATGACATTTTGGATGATGAGAGGAAATCGATTGTGAGGAAAAAAGTGAATCGATGCTTCAGAGATGTCATCGAAATCTATGAGCATTGGTGGTGGGACCGCTCTTCAACCAAGGCGTCATCCATCCAATTCCTCATTTTCCACGTCGAAGGCTGTTTGATGTTCAAAGCGATAAGACTGGGTAATAAGACGTTAAAATGCATAACTCAACTGCAGTTCAACATCGGTGCCAAAGGACTGAAGCCAATCAAACGGAGTTCAGATAACCAATCACAAAATAATAATAATTCAAATTATTGGCCAAATGTAGGTAATTAAGACTGCAGCACTGCATTGCTGCTTGAAGAAACTTTGAAATTTAATAATATATACAAATCAAATGAAACCTGGAGTCGTTGGGAAAGGTGAATTCAATGTTTAGCAATGGAATATCAAACCGCTGACCACCAGGCCTAAAAGGTGAATTCTGTTTCGGTGGTCTGTCACACTCTCAGTGCGAAGAAAAGTCTTTTAAGACAATGGGCAGAAACAGCAGTGCCTCCAGATAAGATCTGAGCATGAGTTATAGCAGGAAGGTCATTCAACAGCAAAGGGTAAAAAAAAACACAAAGTTTTCTGTGGCAGTCTGATGTACAAAAACAGCGTTTCTCAACCTGTGGGTTGTGAACCCCATGGGGGTCGCTTGACGATTTGCCAAAGGGTCGGCTGGACCTTTCAGAAATTTGCAAAAGATGCAATTTAATTTCAATGCTACCTACTACACTATAGCAACTTAAAATAAATTTTAACTTAATTTTTTAGCGATTCATTAGATAGATTGTGGCAGCTAATTTAATTTTTGCAGTTTAGTTTTCAAATCTGAATTCCACTTTTACTATTCTTCTAAAAATAAAAAAATATCTGTTTGCTCCAACAATCTAAGATGCCAGCTAGTGAGGCCTATGGATGTGATTCACATAATTCATAAAGAACATAAGTAAGTTGCTAGCTTTCTAAAACGAATCATGGTGAAATAATAATTGTTGGTCGAATCGATGACACCAAACAAATAAACTGAAGCGCTACACAGATATGGCCTACTGGTAGATGTTACTGATGGCTCGGTAGCAGATCCACAATATGGCCGCAACAGATAGAGGCAGAATAGAGTGGTCTGACCTATGGCGATCGATAGCCCAATTATTCCGCTTACTAATCAATGGTCAAAAGACCATGAAAAGGTATATATTCATAAATATTAATAAGCTTAAATAGGCTAAAGAATACAACAAAATCAATTAAAAGTATTTTTTTAATGCACACATGTGGGCTAAGTTTGGGCTTGTTTTGGCAGGCTACGTTAACAACCCGCGTTAACTACATGCGGGAGAGCTTATACTAGTAATGCTTTGGGAATGTAAACACACATATGAATGCTTATTCGAGGTACTGGCTGTTTCAGTGTCGTCGTCGCGTGGCCCTCTGACTGTTGTCACCATCTACCGTCCGGGCTCTGAATCATCGTCAGCAACCTTCTTCAGTGAGCTCGCTACATTGCTTGAGAACTTTGCTCTACATAACACACAGTTGGTTATTGCTGGTGACCTCAACCTCCACCTCGAGAATCCAGAGCTACCTACGTCAGTTGATTTTTCGACCATTACCGAGCAGTTTGGCCTGGTCCAACATGTGACTGGTCCAACCCATCAATATGGAGGTCTACTCGATGTGCTTATTACACGGGACGATTGCCAGTTGACCGAGTTAATTATACAACCTCCAACAATATCGGACCATAGCCTCGTCATCGCCACTGTGCCATTCCTTCATCAGGCGCCAATTCACATTGAAAAGCAGGTTCGAAATTGGCGGCAACTGGACCGTACTGCATTCCGTGAGTCCTTAATGAGCGTTCCTGCCTTTGCCAATCCATCTTCTCTGACTGATGCTTCTACCACAGACCTGTTCGCCATCTACGATACAACCATGACGGATGTTCTGAACACCTTACTTCCGTTACACCCGGCAAAAACGCGTCATTCCGTTCTAACACCTTGGTTCGACGCCGAGTGCCGCTCCTTCCGCCGCCATGCCCGTTGCTTAGAGAGGCGTTACAGACGCACCAAATCATCTACCGACTGCACCAACTTTGTGAAATACGTCCGTGAGATGCATCGAAAATACAAAGAAAAGGAACAATTGCATTGGGAGGAAAAGATCGCCTACCATTCAAGAGAGCCCAGGAAGCTCTGGTCGACGTTCAATGACCTCCTTGGACGTGCCCGACCAGGAGGCAACACTAACACGCCTCTCTTCTCGCCTGATGCATTTTTAGACGTTTTCACAACGAAGGTAAACACCGTCAGAGACGCTACGGCTAACTGTTCACCACCGATTTTTCCTCCCGTCAGCTGTGAGCTGTCTTCCTTCGATCCTGTCTCAGCTCAAGAGCTGCGACGAATCATTCTTACCTCTGCACCGAAGACCTGTGAACTAGACCCTCTCCCTACGTTCCTCCTCCAGGAGTTAGTTGACACACTACTCCCTTTCCTAACGCTCCTCTGCAATAGTTCTCTCCGTGATGGTGTGCTTCCCGTGTCACAGAAACGATCAATTGTTGTTCCAGTGCCTAAGAGTGAAAGTTCGGATATGGCGGATCCAACTAACCTTAGGCCAATAGCAAATGTTTCTTTTTTGTCTAAAATAATTGAAAAAGTTGTAGCTGCCCAGCTCACCCATTACCTTAATAAAAAAATGATCTTCTTCCATTTTTTCAATCAGGTTTCCGGAAAGACCACTCCACAGAGACTTTACTTCTTCGCCTTCTTTCGGATATATATACGGCCATAGACAACTCCCAGGTCACCCTTTTGGCATTGTTCGATGTGAGCGCAGCCTTCGACACGGTTGACCATGATATCCTTTTAACTAGACTTTCTATCTCTTTTGGCATCTCAGGAAATTTTCTCAATTGGCTTACTTCCTACCTTCAGGACCGTTCTTACACTGTCGCTTGTGGGGCTACTAGATCATCCTGGGCACCTGCCCCGTTTGGGCTGCCCCAAGGCTCTGTCCTAGGCCCCCTATTATATATAATATACACTGCAGACCTTGGACCACTCTTAATGGCAAATTCAATCCTTAGTCAATCCTATGCTGATGACCTCCAGGCATATGTTCACTGCCCAGCATCTGCCGCTACTGATGCGGTTCGAGAAATTTGTAGGGCTATGGAAACCCTGGAAGCCTGGATGTCTTCTAACCGTTTGCGACTGAACCCTACCAAGACGCAATATATCTGGTTTGGGACTCGTCAACAACTTGCAAAAATTGACATGAAAGCCTTAGCATTAGAGTTTCCTCTGATTACTTTCTCACCTTTTGTGCGGGACCTTGGTGTTATTTTAGACCAAGAGCTAACTTTCACTCGGCATATAAACCTACTATGTCGAAGCTGTTACTACCAGTTACGCCAGCTTAAGGTGGTCTCCCGTTCTCTGTCTTTTAGTGCCGCCTCTACTCTTGTTCACTCTTTCGTAGTTTCCCGCCTTGACTACTGCAGCACCCTCTATCATGGACTTCCGGCTGACCGGATTGGCTGCCTTGAACGGGTCCTCCGCTCTGCGGCGCGACTTGTTGGCCATATCCCAAAATATGGCCATGTCTCATCCTATATGCGGGATACCTTACACTGGCTCCCTTCTCCTCAGCGGATTGCATACAGGGTCTGTGCGCTGGTTAGGCGATGCATTGAAGGACTAGCTCCACCCTACCTTCGAGAATTCTGTTGTTCCACCTTGGGAGTTCAGCGTCGATCGACCCTTCGATCGGCGAACCACGCTGAGCTTCTGGTTCCCCGCTCACGGACTGCTATCCGACAGCGTTGTTCATTCTCTGTTGCAGGTCCTACAGCTTGGAATGGTCTCCCTGTTACACTGCGCTTAATTCCCAGGGGTCACTCCGCTCTGTTCCTTAAGAACCTAAAAACTGTTTTATTTAGCCGTGGCTGGGCCGGGAGCGCTTCTGAGTAGCCTACCTTGAAGAGGCGCTATATAAATTTCTGAAATAAATAAATAAATAAATATTCTTGTTAAATAAGTAACAATATTTTCCTGAATTAAAAATAATGTGTAAGACAATGTTTGGACAGTCGAATGCAGGTTTCAAATCAATAATACTTGGTATCTAATTTCCGCTGTGATCGCCATAGGTGAAACTGCTCTAATTCTGCCACTATCTGCGGCGCCCGTGTTGTTTATCTGCTACCGAGCCATCAGTAACAATAACCGGCCTACTATACATTCTGACTATGCCGGCAAGGATGACCAGTACTTATAAAAACAAAGCTGATGACACCAAGATTAAGGCACACTTGAGACAAAGTGTATAGGGAGTTCCAACAGCAAAACGTAATAGCTGAATAGACTTATGAAACTTCAACTTCAAACTAACGAATAAGTAGCTCTCAGAATCGCGAGAGCAAGGAAACCTCACACAGATGCCAAAAGCAGTTTCGAATAATGAAGTGAAAATGCATAGCAATCCTGACAAAAAATGCAGTGGTTACAGTTTTAGCAAGTTGAAAATGCAAGGTAGAAAATTAAAAGCATGTTTATTTTGCATATTGGATTCTTAATGTAGATTTCTCAGTTTCACTTTGTGCAATATTAGCGTAATTAGTTATTTAATACGAAGAAATTTGATAAAAATAATAATAGTTAGATATATATAATATACATGTGTGTCAATTTTGGGGGGTGGGGCAAGTGCCTACTCTTGTACCTATGTGCGGGTGCCCATGCCAGTATCAGACCTGTGTTTAGACATATCCATCATCAAGCTATCCTTGCACACACAATATATATATAATATATATATGGCCCCATGGCTTTTTGAACATCAAATTTCTATAGCAATCAACTATTAAACCCAAATCCGGCACTTTAGACATTCTGGATTTTAACAAATTTACACAGTAATCACTGATGACAGTTAAAATTATAAGTCAATACCTGCATCTCCGTTGGAAGCCATACGCGGCACTCTGGTCTTTTTGCCTCGCAACTGGTCAAAATTGATCAACGAACGTCTAGTTTCTTTGACAAACACCAGGCTGCAAGAAATCTGTCTCACGAGAAACATACGCTGGAATAGACAACAAACGTCACAAGTCAAACATTAAGGCATACTCAAAGCGCATCGCAGGTAGTAGGGCTATTCCGCGGTAGGCAAGTGAAGACGTTGCGCATGATGCAACAGCTAGAAGCATAGCATCATAATCTATAAATATCAATAAATGAGTAATTATTGACATTCAAAGTGAAGCGACATACTTCCGCAAAGGCAGACAATCAACAAACAGTCAAACAAACGTTTCCACTCCTACATTACATTCCGTCCACGCACGAGTTTGGCGGATGATGAAATCGATACTCTCACAGACACCGTGTAAATTAATACAGTGGCCTACTGTTGCCAGGCGCAGAAATCCAACAACAGATAGCAATTATTCAGATTATAAAATTTTCGTCACCTATATTCCTGCAATATTATATTAAGACAACACAAATACAAGTTATATTTAAATTTTAAGTAAATCACAGCTTTACGTTGTTTCTCTAGCTTGTCATATTTTACGACCTTATTGCACCGCTGCTCCTTGCATGGTTAGAGACTCGGAGTGGACTCGGCGTAAGAGAATTCATAAAGCGATGTAACTGTCGAGCTCTCGAAGAACTCCGCCACTGGTTGCACTCTGCCAGTGTCAGTCCCAAGTCTGGATAAAGGAGGAGGGCGTCGCTAATGATCCTTGTTATCACACTGGGGGGGCCCGGTAGAGTAGTGGTTAACACGCTGGCCAAGAGTGCGAGAGGTAGTGAGTTCGAGCCCCCGTTGGGCGGATTTGCTTTGTAGGCTGCCATTGGCGCCGTGTAATTACAATTAAAGCTGTCTGTTCAGTTGGTAGTTAAGTTTAATTAAGATTACTGCATAACCTGCAAATGTAAAGCGCAGTGCGTCTTGCAGGCGTTTAATTAAAGAAAAAATATTATTATTATTATTATTTTTTATTTTTTATTTTTTTATTATAACAATCATTTATTAAACGAAACATGTTTTACAAGAAAAAGCATAAAAAGTTCTTTGTTCATGAGTTAGCGACCTTCATCACAGGACAACTGTGGGAACGTGCCTCGAAATGCCACGTACTGCATTATATCGTTGCGTACAAATTGAGAGGCGTTGGAAAAGGTACGCGTGGTTTCGAGAGGGTTACCAGCAGCAGTGTGCCATCGTGTTGCAGAGATTCTGGGTCGTGCCAGTCACAGCCTGGGTGGGATTATTATTATTATTATTATTATTATTATTATTATTATTATTATTATTATTATTATTACTATTATTATTATTATTATTATTATTATTATTATTATTATTATTATTATTATTATTATTATTACAGTGACGTTAAACTGAGAAACCACCAGCTCTCGAAGTTGCCTGCAATAATTGTGAAAGCATAGTCAAAGTAGAGCCTTGCGCCGGCCGCGCCGCGCCGTCGCCGCCGACATTTTTTTAGCGCCGCCGCCGCCGATTTTTGTTGATCGGCGCGCCGACGCCGCCGCCGCCGACAATTTATCGGCGCGCCGCCGATGCCTCTCTGATTAGTTTATTTCTTTTTGTTGTATTTTTCACTACCTGGGGTACCTGGCGTTGCCCAGGAAATTTACGATTCGACCCGCTCCCGGCCACAACCCCACTACACCACACCCATCCCACCACATCCCACCACACTCCGACATCCACCGGTGCACCACCCGTGAAATTTGGGTTTTCGGAAAAATTTCCTTCCCCCAGTCCCCATGCCCCAAGCCCACCCCCTCCCACCCTCACTTCACAACACCCCACCACGCTCCGACCTCCACCGGTACGCCACCCGTGAAATGTGGGTCTTCGGGAAAATGTTCCCTCCCATTACACCCCATACCCCAAACCACCTCCACCCCGCCCAACAACACCCCACCAAACTCCAACCGCCACCGGTACGCCACCCGTGAAATTTGATTTTTTGAGAAATTTTCCCCACCCACACCATCCTCCCACCCACCTTCCTACACAACAGCACCTCACTCCAACCTCCACCGGTACGCCACCCGTGGAATTTGGGTTTTCGGGTAAATTTCCTCCCCCCCCCCACCCAACTCCTGCTGGCCGAGGTGTGTGATGGGTGGATGCGAAGTGGGCCGTGTGAAAATCTGTCTAGCTGTAAAGTTTCAGGTGAATAAGTGTGAAAATATGCATGGTAACGGCTGAAAAAGTAGCAAAAATTAGGGCTTTTGTCCCCACCCTGGCCCCCATGGTAGCCGAGATTCGCGAACCCCTCCCCTGGGTGTCCCATGCCGAGACGGACACAGTAGTGAAGGTTTGGAGTGAAATACTGTGAAAAGGTGTAAGCTGTCGAGATGCATCCCGGACAGACAGACAGACAGAATCCTCTCTTTTATTTTATAGATGTCCTGCATGGTTTAGCCGGTCTGCTCCGTCAGTTCAAAATAGGCGTCTTTTTCAAATTTACTGTCCAGTGTGCTTTGACAAATACTATTGTGGGCGCGGTGGTGTAGTGGGTATATTCGTCGCCTTGCAGTCGAAGGGTTGCAGGTTCGAATCCACCTCAAGTCGCCGCAAAACAACCTTGTGAAAGTCCTTCACTCGCAATTGCCCAGCGCTTCGGTGTGAAACTACGATGCAGTGTCCGCTCTGTAGTCGGGAGCGCCTCTGAGTAGGTAGCTTGAAGGGACGCTATAACAAATGCACATACAAACATATTGACATGGCCTATAATAATTTTGCTATGCACGGTATTATCATTATCGACTGGGTGGCTATTTTGTTTACACTTGTGTTCTGAGACATCTTACGGGCATAACATGGCCTGTCAGCACAGATTACTCAGATAAATTGGAAGATAACTTGCTGGTCGTCGCTCGGATATTGTTTCAGAGAGACGATGAGCATCAACAAACAGCCTTGCAAATGATGCGTTCACCTCGATAAAACGACACGTGTTGAGTCAGAGAGAGACGAAGTTACTCACCCCACCCCACCCCTCCAAACAGTGTCAGCTTGTGTGTGTCTTACGTCTAGGCGCTTTTAGCACAGAATGGAGGAAGGAAAAAAGACGAAGGGACTTTCAGCCAATAATAATTATGATTAAGGATACAGGTAAAAGGGAGAAAATATAATAAGCGCCTTCGTGAGGTTATTGTAAGGCGCTATATAAATGTTCATATACATAATGCAGGGCAGTTAGATATGACATAGCCTACATGCAACGCCCCAGGAGGACGTGCCGAATGAATGAACGAATGAACGAATGAATGAATGAACGAAAGTCAGACGAAGGGTCTCGCTCATGTTCCTTACCAATCAAATGTAAATAATTATTAATACTATAACACGTCAAACTATCGCCTATAGTGATCATGGGGTCAGGACGGCATTTAGACAGTTTTGTAGTGTTTTGAAAAAGCGAATGGGACATGTACATGGCCAAAGTGTATTGGTACATGGCTTATATAGTATATAACCCTACGAGTCCGCGCGGCACTATATATACTGCTGATGGGAAAAAGATATTAGCCTAGGCGTGGCCTATGTCTACTATGCATTATATCAAGAGTGGCTTATCTTGGTATTTTGGCGCCCGAGCGAGTCACGAGTGACTGCAATCGGATGCTAAATAGCAATATTAAAAACACGTTTGACGATTAATTTGTGTGGCCCAATTCCATTCCATGTATGCCTTAGCACACAGACCTACAAGGCAAACGTGGCGCATCACTGAAACATCAATCTTCAACTGAAAAAAATTCAGGCTTGTTACTACGGAACCACTGAAGGGACATGAATGCAAAATATTTTAAGTCATGCGCACGACTTAGAACTCGTTCGCACGACTTATAGCTCGTTCCCACGACTTAGTAACTCGTTCGCACGACTTAGCAGCCTAAGTTGTTGCCATGACTGCGGTATATTTATAATGTGCCACGACTCATTAACTGCTCTTATATGAATGATTTCGCGGTAGGCCTAGCTGGTGGTGTGTGATAAGTGTTGATGCTCTGGCATTTATGCGGGATTCAACGTATAGGACATTCTATGGACATTCTTGGTTAGCCATAGGCTGGCCTATTATGGCCTATTATTAGTGTGGCATTTGTGGGGCGCGAACGACATAAAATATTTTGCATTCATGTCTCTTTAGGGGCTCCGTATGTTACTCATTGAAATAGAAGGAGTAATAGGATAGGGTAGAAAGATCACAGAGAAAGAGAGACAGACAGACAGAAAGACAGACAGGGACAGACATATATGCATATATATACACTTTAGAGAGAAGGGGACAGAAAGAGAGAGAAGAAAAATAGAAGGGCAGAGAGTCACAGACAAACAGCGTCGGTACTTAGGAGATAAGGACAGAAACCAGAGAATGACAGACAGACAGGGTTGCAGGGAGGGAGGGAGAGATAGATGAGATAATGAAGTGAGAGACAAGCAGAGACATAGAGAGGCAGAGATTCGGTTCAAAAAAATTTGAACTCTTTAATAGGCCTGAAACTTTATATACATGGTGCATTATATATAGTAACTCAATAAGGCAATCTATCGTACTGAACGTCGTATAGAAATGTTGTTGCCTGGACTGCCGTCCATGGGTGTCTGGGCGGTAGTCCATGCAATCATGGGGGCCGTTCGTAACTTCATAGACGGCGTCCATGCAGTCATGGACGACCTCCAGGCAGTGCTTGCCAAATAAGTGGCAGGACGGCGTCCAGCCTCGAAAATAATTGCCTGGACGCCGTCCATGACCGTACTGCCAGACTTTGAGCCCTGGCTGCACAATCATACACGAAATGCATGAATTGCAAAGGGTAAAGTAGGGTGCTGCCACCGTGGTTTTTATATGCCGAACACTTTCGAACTTGCTGCCTGTCAGATAATTATTGCATTCGGAATTTGATTAATTCCGAATGTAACAATTATTTTACAATTATTGTCAATTATCTATATGACCGTTGTTTTAACTTTTAAAATAGTCCACGTTACTGCTACTGCTTCATTATCTTTCATCAGCTTCAGAAGACCTTCGCTCCCCTTACCTTTGAGAACACTGACATGGGACTTTCCGATTGACCCTGGACCGATCTTGGGGCAGTATCTTCTTTTGCCCCACCACGCCGCGCCGCCGACGCCGAGAATTTGTCGGCGCCGCCGCCGCCGACGTTTGTTTGTCGGCGCGCCGCCGCCGCCGACCAAAAATGACCTTTGCGCCGCCGCCGATGTCGTCAAGTCGGCGCAGGGCTCTGAGTCAAAGCTCTAACAAACATGAGGTAGGCCTACGCCGACATTGTTTTGCTGGCCAAGTCAAAAACAGAACTGAAGGTTTGTCAACGGCCATTGATGCCATAAGACGACGTTAAACTTTGAATAATAAAGAATAATCTCACTTGGGTGGTGGTAGCGCAATGGATAACACGCTGACGTAGAATGCGATAATTAAGTTGCAATTAAGTTCGAGCCCTCGATCGTTGGGGGGACATGCTTTGTAGGTTGCTATATTAGCCTGTTATTTCAAATTATATTATAAGCTGTTTGTTCTGTTAGTAGGCTATAATTAAGTTTAATTAAGATTGCTGCATAACTTAATTAATTGTAAGCTAAATGTAAAGCGCAGTAGCCTAGCTACGTCTTGCAGCTGGGCGCTCAATTAAAGAAAAGATTATTATTAGTATTTATTATTATTATTATAATTTTTGCCCCGAGGTAAACATGATCCCTCGGGGACTTCAATTACACTCTCGATAAAAGCAGCTTTGTCTGGAATGGACCTATTTGTCACTTAAGGGTTAAGGTCCCAGTTGGAAAAGGCACCCCTAAAAGCGACATAGGCCTATTTGAAGCGCTATATTTTTGGTGCAAGTTAATATTAATACTTAATTAATACTTAATTAATTAGAACATAACTGAAAGTAATAGGGACAGACATACGATGCAATAATAATAATAATAAGAAGAAAATTATAATATTAAATAATATAACAAAATAATAACAATAATAAAAAAAATAATAATGCAATACAATTTTCATTGCATACTGCTATTTTTGCCATTTTGCTTATTTGAATTGTTGATCTTTCTGAATAAACAAGCTTGAATTGAATTGGATTGATGAAAATATTTTTACTGAAATTATTATAGTGAAATATAGAACTGGGGTTTATTAAACAATCTCGCTATAAACCTAATAGAAGCTGCAGGTTGATGAGCAGCACTTCATGTGCTAATTTAATACTCTATATTTCTCACTACAAGAGTTTAATACGCAAAAGTACGATTTTACCTGGGGCTCCTGGCAAGAGTTCACTTAAGAGGTTTTCCCTGTTATGTTCACTCAAAATCTTTCAAATAGAAAAATTAACAGGCTAGTCTTCTGACCCAGCGGAGGCTAAAAAACGCAGCCATCGGTAGAGGCCTTTAATGTTGCTTGTTGATGTTATTTCTAATTTAGACAAGCTTTCAAGAAGATGGTTTTAAGTGTATTAGGTAATCTGAAGAGAATTTTTTTGCACAAAATGAAGCGACAGACAGTAGGCTTTTAGTCTACTAAAAGTGTTTCAATTGTAGGCGATTTCAATTGCCATTGCTTAGCCATTTCGAAACCGCACGATTTTCCTGTAGGCCTATTGGGTTTGTTTGTATGTGCACTTGTTATAGCGCCCCTTCAAGCTCACTACTCAGAAGCGCTCCCGACTGCAGAGCGGACACTGCATCGGAGTTTCACGCCGAAGCGCTGAGCAATTGCGAGTGAAGGACTTGCTCAAGGTCCCTACGCGGCGACGTGAGGTGGATTCGAACCTCGAACCTTCCGGCTTCAAGGCAACGACACCACCACTATACCACCGCGCCCCACAAGTGTAGGACATTAGCCCCCCGGACAAAAGCCCCCGGACAAAAGTCCCCTGGACAAAAGCCCCCGATTTTGCGTAGGACATTAGCCCTCCGGACAAACCCCTATGTTCAAATCATAGAATAGTGCCGTAACTGATGACTTTGAAAAGAATGAATGGGAATCGTATAGGGCCTATACAGTCTATTTGTTTAGTTCTGCAATAAAGGTTTGTTAACGTCAGTTAGGCTACGTCTCAGCTTCGTAGACTTATTAGCGTCGTTTCAATTCAAAATTGGATTCAATACATTAGAGAAATGAACGAATGGGAATCATAATTATATAGTAGGTCGGCCTATTTGTTAGTGTCAGTTTTGGCTACAACAAAGGTTTGTTAACGTCAGTTAGGCATTAAACTTTTATCTAGATTTCACAAACTTTGGACTTATAATTTTTTACATTTATGAGAGACTTGGTAAACAAGGAGATTAACGGCCGCGCTGCAAACGTCACACAATAAGTTGTTCGTGTCGTTCTACAATTAATTTAAATGCTTTATAATATGCATGCATAATAGACCTTCAATTAACTTAGCATATTCTTACAATGTTAAACTAATGTGCAATGTAGGCCTATAGATATTCACTTAACTTAAGCCTATTGTTACATTTTGTGCATTATCTTTAGGTAATGATATCATAGATTGGGGGAGGCTAATGTCCTACCTTGGGGGTTTTAATGTCTGGGGCTAATGTCCAGGGAGGGGGCTTTTGTCCGGGGGAGGGCTAATGTCTGTTCCCCAGGCTTATTGTACGTGCATGGCTGAATCACAACTAGATCAATATCTTTGTCTAAGACTATGATATCTCTGGCTGGATCTAATCTTCTGGAAGATAAGAAATAAGTAAGTAACATAGCCTTTTTACTTCACTTGCAAACGCACAATTGGACATCGAAAAATAATGTACTACGGACTAAACTAATGACTAGTTAGTTATTCCTGATCAGTCTCTTGTTCTTTAAAAACATTTCTTTTCCCCCGGGAATTTTTCGTGCTGAGAGCGCCTCTGAATGGTCATTCTGCTAGAGGTGCTATATAAATGTATAGATACAATGCAATATGTATGTAATGCAGCGTGTACATCTAATTGCACTGGATTTCAGCAAGGCGTTCGATACAGTGCGGCATTCTTACCTGGCGGAGCAACTGGCTGAGATGCCCATCCCGGACAACATTTACAATTGGATTATTGCATTCGTAGAAGATCGCAGCCATGCGATCAATTTAAATGGAGACATTTCCTTCCCCATACAAATAAACTGTTGCATTGTACAGGTTTCAGGGTTAAGACCAATCGACATTGTAATAACAATATCCAAGTTTTTGCGATGTCATTCAGGAAACAAGATACAAAAACTATGCGGATGATACCTACTGATTCCATCCTCAAATATTGCTACCATTCCAGATAAACTGGATCATCTTACGCAATGGTCAGGTGCATGTAACCTTAAGATAAACTGTAATAAGACATATGAAATGATTGTCAGAGGACCTGGGGGCGTGCAGGGGGTGCGACCGATCCAATAGAAACACCTTGCTTTACCAGGGTTGGCAGCTTGAAAGTTTTTGGTTAAAGTTATTTTATAATAATCTTAATAATCTTAGTTTAAATATTTACATTGATAAGATATATTGTAGGGCCAGGCAGTCCCTTTATGCCGTCTGTGTAATCACTGCTCATGGTCTAGCTGGCCTCAAGCTCCACGATGTGGCACGAGCTACTACGTGTCACATCTGCTTTATGCAGCTCCTGCATGATGGGGATATGCTGGACAACAGGAAAGGGGTAGGGTCCAAACCCTGATGAATAGGCTGATCCGTCAGCGATATCTTCCTGGTGATATTCCAGCATGCGAAGAACTGTGTCGTCATGCTGATACCTTGTTTTCAGCGGTTCTGACACGACCAAGGCCATGTCCTCCACAAGTTGCTCCCCAGCGAAGCAAACGGGTCATAACTTGAGCCCCAGACACCATGACCGGGTGTTACCAAGAGCAGACAATCAGATGAGGAAAACATTTGTAACTGGAATGCTGTATACATACTAATTACCTTGTTTAGTCTTGATTGCTTTTGATGTGTTATATGAATTGTGTATGTGAAACTTGTTCACCAGAGTGCTTTTTGCAGCTGGTTATATTAAAGAATATACTTACTTACTTACTTATGTAGCTGTTCCGCCCAAAGATTTTAACAGGGAGGAAGGTGGCACAGCTAAAGGATTTTGGCTGGGGCAGTGCGAAAGAGATTGCATGATGCATGCTGGTCTATACCAGGGGTTCTCAAACTGTGGTACGCGTACCCCTGGGGGTACGCCAGGCGTTGGTAGGGGGTACGCGAAAAATTCCAGAAATATAAATTTTCTTTTAGTTTATGGACTTTATGTCCATCTTTCTTTGATTAGCAATGATTTTTACGTTGCAACATATAACATCATCGTCATTTCTTTCTTTCACAACGTATAATAAGACTCACATATTACGGCGTACAGTGTATGCAACATATAATTTTATGCTTCAGGCCTATTACCATCATTTTGAAACAAGTAATTTATAGGCCTATATGGTTGAAAGTAGCCTGCCAAAGCCAGAATTTCTCAATCTATATTTAGAGCTCAAATTGCGGAGAGCTGAATTGGCCGAAGGTTTAATTTTCTGGTCGAGCATTAAATTTTGCGATTCCTTTCAGCACGCCATATCTCGGTGAAACTGGTTTTTAAACTATTCTTGCTATCAAAAACAATTAAACAGGGGGTAAATTTTGAAATTGACAAATATTAAACCAGATATTTTAAATCTGTGCTAGTCTAAGCAAGCACACGGCACTGCAGATTGGCGCTTTCTTACATAGGTTAAGGACCAATTTTTATTTTTAAATTTGTTGATAAGATTTTATGATTCAAACTAAATTTTACTCCCTGCAGTGTATATGACTCTAATAAACGATGTCACCAATGATTAAATGGACTTTTAGTTGTCACTGCAAGGGGACTTCACAACGGCATTTTGTTTCTGATCTGACTTTGCTTGGGGGTACGCCATCATTCAATTTTTTTACTTGGGGGTACAACAAAAATAAAGTTTGAGAACCCCTGGTCTATACAGAAGAAAAGAAAATTAATATCTTGGACTAATATACAAAAGCCGTAACCTGTCAGCCAATCAGTGATCGTCTTTCTGATGCGTCACATTCAAGTGACGTCAAACCAGGCGCTCAGCGAATAATTTTGATCTGGATCGCATCGTTTCGATATTTTCTTCTGGATAGACCAGAATGCACCATGCAACTTCTTTCCCAGTTTTGTCATTGGTGACCCATCTTCCTACATGTTAAAATCTTCAGTTCTTCCCCTCTGATCCTACGGTAACTCGACCCGGACCAAGTTTGGACTACTCTTGTGGACAACCCTTTTGATGCAACGCAGTGCTCGTGAATAGGCTGGTGCCCCACGCTTGGCTTTTGAGTAGCACTTTAGAAATTTGGAGATTACGATTATAGCACATAGAAGTGATAATAGTTTAGCAATATACATGAAAGGCAATGTAAAAAAATGTTAATAAGTGTAAAGCAGATGTAGGCACAATTGTGGCATCGAGGATCGTGAGTGTCGATACAGTCTGGTTAGGTGTCGTGTGTGTGTGTTGGTTAGTGTCAGGTTAGGCTCCATATTGCTCTGTCACACACTGATCAGTCCAGTAAACTTAAACTTGAGGAGTGCCTTTCATCTTTGTATGCCTGGTTCTGTTTTAATGGTTTGGCTATAAACCCAGACAAGTCTGAGGCAATTTTCTTCGGGTCACGCCAACGCCTCCATTCTTTTCCTTCACTTTCCAGCATTGACTACACAGGCTCTGCGGTACAAATATCAGGTTCTGTTAAAACTCTTGGGTTTACCCTGGATAGTATGCTTACTTTTCGAATGCATGTAACCAACCTTTGTAGATCTTGCTTTTATCACATCAGGGCAATATGCCACACTAGGTCGGCTGTGACTAAGGATATGTCGAAGACTTTAGCCTGTTCCCTTGTCTCCTCTCGCCTTGATTATGCTAATGCGATTTTTGTTGGCATTTCAGACTATGAGCTACATAGGCTGCAACACATCCAAAATTTCTTAGCTCGGGTTGTGCTGCATGTCCCACTACGATCTTGTTCTTCAGTTTTACTTCATCAGCTGCATTGGCTTCCTGTCAAGTTCAGGATAAAATTTAAATTGGCCTGTTTAACCTACAAATCCCTCTCCTCCGGAACACCTCCCTACCTTCAGTCACTGATTAATCCTTACATTCCTTCTCGTTGCCTGCGATCATCAAGCGTGGGTCTTTTAGCTGAGCCTTGATGCAGAACTGTTATGGGCTCGCATGCATTCCATGCCTCTGCTCCCAAAGGATGGAATCTACTTCCACTCTCTCTTCATTGCTCAAATTCACTCCCTACCTTTAACAACTCGAAAATCACTATTTCTCTTTGGCTTTCAAGCACATGGACCTTTAACTGCATCTTCCTCTGGCGGCTGACTATCCGTGCCTCAGATTCACACTTTGGTGTGACCTTGCACGCATAAGAAATTTATTTAATAATAATAATAGGTGAAAGAGGTCATGAGGTCTGTTAAGGTTAGGGTTAGTGTGATCATTAGATGCTGTCCAAAGACACTGCTTAATGCTTATGCTTCGTTCCCCCAATACTGCAATTGTGCCATGATGTACGCAGACAAGTTAAACCTTGGTAAATTTGCTGAGTTTTAAGTGGACCACAAGAATTTCGATCTGCACTCTAGACCCAACGGAACGCAGAACTGAAATATCATCCATATAATGTTGCTGTCGTCTGTTTGCCGTCTTTAGGATCGAGTCTTGATGTCACCAGTTTCAGACATCAACCTTTTGACCTTCTTCTTTTAGCCTGAGCTGTATCCACCTGTAATTATCATACAATTCATTCAGCATCATTCTGTTTGAGTCTTCCCCATGTCCTCCTCGCCTCCATTCTGCCATCACTGACGGCTCCCAAGAGTGATTTTCCCTACGACATAAATGATCTATTTTCTGTATTGTCCCCTATCGCTAACTTTGTCTCCAAGCCCTTTTCAGCACCTTCTTGTTTCTGTTGTGTTCCTTTCAACTAGCCTTCAACTGACCTTACTTCAAATCCACATGCTAAAAGCTTTCGTATGATCCATGCATCAATTCCATACAAATCACATTCCATAACGGAGCTTTAACTGTGTATTTCTGTAAGTTTTTGCTAATTTTTCATCTCACTAATTCTCTGGAATTATTATTCTTTTTATTATTTTTTTTGTGACATTTTGCACCTTGCACAACAATTGCTCCCAAGTAGAAGAATCATTTACCTGTTTTATTCCTTACTATTGATTGATACTATTCTTACACTTTTGTGGGGCGCGGTGGTGTAGTGGTGGTGTCGTTGCCTTGAAGCCGGAAGGTTCGAGGTTCAAATCCACCTCAAGTTGCCGCGTAGGGACCTTGGGCAAGTCCTTCACTCGCAATTGCTCAGCGCTTCGGCGTGAAACTCTGATGCAGTGTCCGCTCTGCAGTCAGGAGCGCCTCTGAGTAGAGAGCTTGAAGGAGCGCTATAACAAGTGCACATACAAACAAACAAGCAAACTTTGTTTATTGATGTTTCTTCATTGCTTGTCTTCATGGGCTTTGTCTTGGATGTTTATTTTATTGTTGTTATTATTATTACAAAATATTTTAATACACTCAGAATCGCACAAATACAACTTGGACCTGTGGTTAGTTAGTCACCAGGACAGGAGTATTTAGATGACATTTGAAGACCAATGTGAAATAGTGGGTTTTGAGACATTCTTGTAACACACATTTGAATTTGAGCAACAGATAAGCATTGGTAGTCAATTCCATTCCCGGGGCAGCATCATGGTTTTAATGAAAGCCCATACTGCTAAATCAAGGCTCAACCAAAGAACCAATAGCAGACTGAATAATCCTCTTGAAGATGTGCTATATATATATATATACATACATATATATATATACTAGCTGGGGTACCCGGTGTTGCCCGGGAAATTTAGGATTCGACCCGCTCCGGTCACAACACCACACCTCCCTCTACCCACCCCCCACCTCTCCACCCCCTCCACCCCCACCCGCCCTCCCCCACCCCCTCCACCCCCTCCACCACACCCCATCCCACCGCTCCCACCCCTCCACCCCCACACCTCACGACCCCCTCCACCCCCACACCTCACGTCCCCCATCCCCTCCCTACCCCGTCCCCTCCACCCCACTCCACCCCTACCCCCGTCCACCCCTCCAACCCCCACACCCTCCACCTCCCCCACCCCACACCCTCCACCCCATCCAGCCTCCCCACCCCACGACCCCCTCCATCCCTCCACTCCATCCCTCCCCTACCCCAGCACCCCACTCCACCCCACCCTCCCCCATCCCACCGCCTCCACCCCCACCACCGACCCCACTCCACCTTTTTCCACCCCTCTCCACTCCATTCCTCTCCTACCCCTACACCCCGCTCCACCCCACCTCCTCATTTCACCGCCTCCACCCCCTCCCACTCCCCACCACCCTCCAGCCCCCTCCACTCCCTATCCACCCCCGACCTCCTCCGGTACGTGACCCATGAAATCCGGACCGGCAAAAGTGATGGCCTTAAACACCTCTAAAACGGTGTCAACTGCTGCTTTTATGCGTATGGGACCCAAAAGAAAAGTGCAGTGATAAGCCTGTGAGGGCAAAGGTCAACAGGGAAAATGAGGGTTTTTGCTCCCCACCTTGGCCCTCATGGTGACAGAGATTCGCAAACTCCTCCACTACGCGTCCGATGCCGAGACGGACACAGTAGTGAAGGTTTGGAGTGAAAAGCTCAAAAACTGTGGACATGCATTCCGGTCAAACAGACAGACAGACACACAGAATCTTCTCTTTATTTGTATAGATATGCAAGTGCCCTGAACGAATGAATGAATAAATGAATGAATGAATGAAGGAACGAACAAACGAATGATCACAGACTGTGGGGCGAGTTGTTTGGAGAAGCTAGTGGTTGAAGTTCTTGCTGTGAGGGTTCTATGGATCTAATTCGTATCTGATCAATTGGAGTTAATGAGTTTAAATGAGTTGATGCAGGCAGTATATTTACATATATGTACGAAAATATTGAACTGCACACAGGTGGAGAAAGATTGCGCACGGAGAGTTTAACACGCGATGAAGTTGGAAGTCAAGCACGTTTCCTTTTGACGGAATTCATCGTGAGTCGGATGAAGGATGATGGCTTTGATCATAAAGCTGTTCTTAACAAGCTGGTTGAGCCAGATTCACCTCTCTATCCACCTGGTATTAATTTACTCTTCATACATTACTTTACTGTGTTGGATTAATTTAAGCTTTTACATGTATATGTGACTTGTATGTAAGATGTGTAATGTAATATGATGTAGTATGACTAATAGTACTTATAAAGCTGTCAACGGATATTGTTGTGAGTAGTGTTCCCTAAGTTTAAGGTCCCTACTTGGTTCAACTCACATAAAATAGCTCGTGTCTAGTTTAAAGGTATAATTTAACATAAGAACGAACTGATACATTTACCACACTGTAGCCCCAGTGGGAAGTCGTCGACGGCATTGTCATTCAGCGGCGAACGGACGAGCAACATCTTGACACAGCAACAGGCTGGCGAAGAACGAACTTAACTAACGACACCAAGGCGAGGTGTATGAACGAACGCTTAACTAAACTTACTCTAACACGAGACATCTGACAAGAAGACTGCCATGCAGTCACCCCGCAGTCGAGAACATCAGTGCCTCACCACAAGAGAACCACCACCAGAGAGAGCAACCACACCACGCTCAAGAGAGCACAAGCTCAAAGAGAGAGAGACGCCCCCTGAAGTCAGACCTTATATAGAACAAGTCTGTCACCAGGTGTCGCCCCAAAGTCAAGTGACCGTGACTATGACCCATCCCATGACCAGAACCAGTCGTAGAGAGTGAGTCGTGGGACCTAACATACCCCCGAACGACCACGAAAGGCAGAAACCAGAAGGGTTTCTGACTTAACTAGCATGCACACGAAAGAAGGTTACACGACTCAAAGACAAGAATCGCATAACTAATCAGAAATTACGACAAGTACAAATACATGACAAGAACACAATCAGTTAAACTATACAAGCGAAACGTTCAAGTACATGTACGTTCCCCCTAAAACATTCTACTCAAGATTTCGAGAAAAACAGTTCGAAACAAAATCAAAATGAAGTTTCCATAAATATTTTACATGGATAAGGAAACTCGAAAAGTTATTACACTTTTTCACATCAATCGCCAAACGAAAATCTGCACACTACATCAATTAACGAAACCGAACGAAACGATTGAAGCCGAATGTTCCAAGAACACATTCTCGAAACCATCCAATGCGAACGTTCCAAGCCATCGCTCGCAAAATTTATTTTCAGTGACTGGCAGAAACCGAAGAACCCAGGCACACAGCCAAACCACAGTGTGAGCAGACACACCATAGCGAACATCGAAGACGCCGACTCGCAAAGAGCCAAGAGCGAAGACACTGTCTCGCTCGACAGAAGGGACGCAAGCGACAAGCCATCGTACTTGTCACTCGCGAAGGAAACGCGCGAAGTCGTCCCAGAACCCGTCAAAGCCAAGATGGTGGTCACCATCCATTGACCCACGAAGGCGCTCACGTTCCTTCTTCGAAGCCTCGCCCAGTCGTTGCGCAGACTGCATCCATTGAAGACCACCGATTCCACGCCGTCAATCTGCAAGGAACCGCTCTCACAAGACAAAACAAAAGAATTAGCGTCATGGCAATTCAACTCAACTTCTGGCAACGAAACAACACCAGCAAACAACTCACTGCTCTCAGGCACAACAGACCAAAACACATCTGCAAAATCTTCATGCACATAAGATACACTCACACTCACTGAAGAGTCCATCACACCAACCGGCTGAAACATACCTCTCGAAGCAGTCGAGTAAATGCAACACAACTGACACTCAGATAACTCTGACGAAACATCACGATCATTCAGATAGTCATCGAAAGAATTAGTCACAGTATTTCTCACTGCACTAACCAGAAACACGTGAAAACGGACCATGCCATCCACAAGCAACTGCCCCATTCCTGCAGAATTCACATCCTTATCAACATGAACAATCACATCAGTCAACACAAGTTCATTCGACCCATGTTCACAAACGAAACAATGCGTAGCCAAGACACACTTGTTCACCTTAGTCATTCGACCACATAACTCAACATTCATTGACAACAGTGCAACCGTAGACACCGTACAACACCAACCCATAATCCATCTGTTCTCGTAAACCACAGTCGTTATCATAGACTGCACAACCATATTCTCACTTGCACAATCATGCAACAAGACAACAGACAACGGTGACGAATCACACACAACAGTTGTCCCACTCAATTGCAACACCAAAGATTCATTCACGCTACCATGCGACGAATCAACCACCGAAACCGGCGAATGCACAACACAATTCATGCCTGAATCAAACTCCACAGTCTCTGCAAAATCACCAAGTGAATCCGAATTCTCTTTCGCTTGAGAAAAATTCATCCAATCAAATTTACTACGCACAAACAATTTCGCACCATCTTCATCATCCAAGTCACTATGCCAACATGCAATCACGTTACTAACAAAGTCATTCATCCTCAAAAGGCCTATTTCCGCCAACAATCGGTCAGACACATGACGTGTAAGCCAACTTCGATTATCTTCACGCTCATGCAAAACATTCAAACAAGTCTGATGCAAGCTTTGAACAGACAATGTCCTACACCACATGAACTTTAAACCGTGTGACACAAAGTCAAAGACAGAATAACTTCTATCTTCATCAGCCTCAAACGTATGCACAAAATCCAGCACATCATCAAACATTATGTTCACCTCCTGCGTACACTCATCACATACATTCAACAACACGTTAGCCTCTGACTGACAGCCAACTTCAACAAAAGAATCATGCAAAGTACTTACACTACCATGCTCATCCAACCGTGTACTCATACCTAAGTCCACTACAGACACACCTTCCAACGAAATGCCTAAGTCAACAGACTCATCCGACATATCAGAATCACAAACGAAATCATGCATACAATGAACATCATTCACACTGTCATTCAACGAACCCAATACAGAATCATTCTGCACGTCGTTGTCCTCAAATAAATAACACTCGTACACATCATCAAAATCATCGTCGTACACGTGCATCTGTTCCTTTGGCTGCGTATCGCCACTGACATAATGAAGGTCAGCTCGAAACACACCTTCGGACTGAATAGGCCTACTTAAATTCTTATCGACCATGCAAACAGAATTACTCCGATAAACTGACACGCCTTCCTTAACATTTCCCGACGAAATGTGACTGAACCCACAAGAAACGTGCTTAGTCTCATAGGCCCATTTCTCCTTTAAAGTCTTCCACGGAGACATTCTCAATTTCCCAAAGAAAGAGAAACACAAAATTTGGTTGCCACGCCCCCAAAATTCTAAACTCTCGAAATTCTCTCAACTTTCAAGAAAAACTCCTCGAAAAACTCCCGAAAAACTCAACACTCTCACAACATTCGAAAAAACTTCCGAAAAACTCCTCGGAGTGCGACGTCAAAACTTCAACCGCAAAAAATGTCAACCGAATACCGTAAATTCGAGCAGACACGCCCCTCAAAATTCGAAATTCAAAAGCGCAAAACGGACTAAATACCGTATACGAGAGCAAACACATCTCTCAAAATTCAAAATTCAAAATGCAAAACGGAATAAATACCGCATACGAGAGGAAACACATCTCTCAAAATTCAAAATTCAAAAACGCAAAACGGAATTAATACCGCCTACGAGAGTAACCACGCCCCTCAAAATTCTCAAAACTCTCAAAAACTCCTCCAAAATGACGAGCCATTGACCTATCTTCACGGCCAACGAACAATTAAACACTGTCAAACGGAATATCTACCGTATAAGAGAGCTGACACGCCCCTCAAAAATTCTCAAAATTTCACGAAAAAACGCCTACCGACGCAAAATTCTGAATAACGTGAAAAAAATATCCCGCGGGCCCCCATATGTTGTGAGTAGTGTTCCCTAAGTTTAAGGTCCCTACTTGGTTCAACTCACATAAAATAGCTCGTGTCTAGTTTAAAGGTATAATTTAACATAAGAACGAACTGATACATTTACCACACTGTAGCCCCAGTGGGAAGTCGTCGACGGCATTGTCATTCAGCGGCGAACGGACGAGCAACATCTTGACACAGCAACAGGCTGGCGAAGAACGAACTTAACTAACGACACCAAGGCGAGGTGTATGAACGAACGCTTAACTAAACTTACTCTAACACGAGACATCTGACAAGAAGACTGCCATGCAGTCACCCCGCAGTCGAGAACATCAGTGCCTCACCACAAGAGAACCACCACCAGAGAGAGCAACCACACCACGCTCAAGAGAGCACAAGCTCAAAGAGAGAGAGACGCCCCCTGAAGTCAGACCTTATATAGAACAAGTCTGTCACCAGGTGTCGCCCCAAAGTCAAGTGACCGTGACTATGACCCATCCCATGACCAGAACCAGTCGTAGAGAGTGAGTCGTGGGACCTAACAATATCCAGAGGTCCCAGTGCCCATTCGGGTATCCAGAGGTCCCAGTGCCCATTCGGGTATCCAGAGGTCCCAGTGCCCATTCGGGTATCCGAAGGCCCCGGTGCCCTTTCAAACGATTGCACCCAGGTCAGTAAATACTTTAAGCACAATGCCAATTGCTTAATTAAGTACTGTTATGGTCTACTGATTTAATAACAATGCCTGTTAGTTAACTGTTAGTAACTGTTAGTTGTGTCATCATGTGTGGTGTGGTTGGAGCATTGACAGATCTAATACTTGAGGTCACACCACTCTCACTTAAAAACTGCATTATTTAGTTGTTGTTGGACTGGGAGCACTTCTGAGTAGCTAACCGTGTAGGGACCTTGGGCAAGTCCTTAACTCGCAATTGCTCAGCGCTTTGGCATGAAGCTTTGATTCAGTGTCCACGCTGTAGTCGTGAGCACTTCTGAGTAGAAATCTTGAAGGGGCGCTAATCGCTATAACAAGTGCACATACATATATACAATTATACATACAATAAAGAGTCAATAATAATAATGATAATAATACTTACAAAGTCTTACAGGTCGTACATGATGATTGTTTTGAGCTCATGCCAGGTTGAAGATCATATGAGCAGCTGCGCCCTCTGGTGGTGGTATCCTACTAGTCCCACTGCAACAGTGTTTGATGCCTTGAGTATATGATGCCTTAATCAGCATCATACCATACTTCTGGAACATTTATGTGTGTGCTGAAAGTGTCAGGTTTGCATATGTGTATCTTAATTCGTACATGATTTTTATGATGCATCACTTGTCAGATGTGTTGTGTGACTGTGGACAAAATCCTCATTAATTGTCATGTCTTCTTTTTGATGCAGTTGCCCAAAGAGAGCACATCAGTAATATCGCAGAAGCACTGAAGACAATCGCAGATGATCTTGACAGAGATAGAACGCTTCAAAAGTATGTCTTGCAAATATGACGTTGCTAATTAATGACTTGATGTTGCATGCACTTGAAGATGAACTTCAAGCAAATTTAGATATTATTACTTTTTCATTTACAAACTATGAAAGTCAAACTGCTTTAAAGCGGTAGGCTTTTATTAGATGCAGTTTAATAGATCTATCAGATTTACTGATATTTTGGACTGAGATTTATTAATTTATTAACAGCTCATTCTGAATTGTCGTTTATGTACTGTAACTTTTATTTGTTGTCTTGCTGCTACTGCTGTGAATGGATGTAGGCTACGTTTTCTTGGCAGTGGCTTAATGTGGCTTATCCTATTCATGAGAGACTTTCACTAGTTGGTACTTAACTGGCTGCTGGTTTTAGTGGTTTTTAAGACTTGACCTGTTTCGTTATTTAGGCTACTACTATTTCTTGGCTGAGCTGTCATTCTCATGTTCATGCAATCATGCATAAATCAGCGCTGTCCAACCGTTTTGACACCATGCGCCGCAGAAGTAAAAGTTTTTTTAAGCCGAGGGCCGCAACAGTAAACTGAAAAACAGCAGCCGAAATTTATTCATAACTGGCGTTTTTACTAGGCTTCACTTAGGTTTTTTCAGGCGTAAATTTTTAACTAATGAAATTATACTTAGCCCTTCTTACAGACAGCCTTCCCCTCACTTGCTCTGCCCTGCTCTCCCTTGCCCTGCCTCCCTTGCCCTGCCCTGCCTCTCTTGCCCTGCCCTGTCCTCCCTTGCTCTGCCCTGCCCTCCCTTGCCCTGCCTCCCTTGCCCTGCCCTGCCTCTCTTGCCCTGCCCTGTCCTCCCTTGCTCTGCCCTGCCCTCCCTTGCCCTGCCTCCCCTGCCCTGCCTCTCTTGCCCTGCCCTGTCCTCCCTTGCTCTGCCCTGCCCTCCCTTGCCCTGCCTCCCTTGCCCTGCCCTGCCTCTCTTGCCCTGCCCTGTCCTCCCTTGCTCTGCCCTGCCCTCCCTTGCCCTGCCTCCCTTGCCCTGCCCTGCCTCTCTTGCCCTGCCCTGTCCTCCCTTGCTCTGCCCTGCCCTCCCTTGCCCTGCCTCCCTTGCCCTGCCCTGCCTCTCTTGCCCTGCCCTGTCCTCCCTTGCTCTGCCCTGCCCTCCCTTGCCCTGCCTCCCTTTCCCTGCCCTGCCTCTCTTGCCCTGCCCTGTCCTCCCTTGCTCTGCCCTGCCCTCCCTTGCCCTGCCTCCCTTGCCCTGCCTCTCTTGCCCTGCCCTGTCCTCCCTTGCTCTGCCCTGCCCTCCCTTGCCCTGCCTCCCTTGCCCTGCCCTGCCTCTCTTGCCCTGCCCTGTCCTCCCTTGCTCTGCCCTGCCCTCCCTTGCCCTGCCTCCCTTGCCCTGCCCTGCCTCTCTTGCCCTGCCCTGTCCTCCCTTGCTCTGCCCTGTCCTCCCTTGCTCTGCCCTGCCCTCCCTTGCCCTGCCTCCCTTGCCCTGCCCTGCCTCTCTTGCCCTGCCCTGCCTCTCTTGCCCTGCCCTGTCCTCCCTTGCTCTGCCCTGCCCTCCCTTGCCCTGCCTCCCTTGCCCTGCCCTGCCTCTCTTGCCCTGCCCTGTCCTCCCTTGCTCTGCCCTGCCCTCCCTTGCCCTGCCTCCCTTGCCCTGCCCTGCCTCTCTTGCCCTGCCCTGTCCTCCCTTGCTCTGCCCTGTCCTCCCTTGCTCTGCCCTGCCCTCCCTTGCCCTGCCCTGCCTCTCTTGCCCTGCCCTGTCCTCCCTTGCTCTGCCCTGTCCTCCCTTGCTCTGCCCTGCCCTCCCTTGCCCTGCCTCCCTTGCCCTGCCCTGCCTCCCTTGCCCTGCCCTGCCTCTCTTGCCCTGCCCTGTCCTCCCTTGCTCTGCCCTGTCCTCCCTTGCTCTGCCCTGCCCTCCCTTGCCCTGCCTCCCTTGCCCTGCCCTGCCTCTCTTGCCCTGCCCTGTCCTCCCTTGCTCTGCCCTGTCCTCCCTTGCTCTGCCCTGCCCTCCCTTGCCCTGCCTCCCTTGCCCTGCCCTGCCTCTCTTGCCCTGCCCTGTCCTCCCTTGCTCTGCCCTGCCCTCCCTTGCTCTGCCCTGCCCTCCCTTGCCCTGCTTCCCTTGCCCTGCCCTGCCTCTCTTGCCCTGCCCTGTCCTCCCTTGCTCTGCCCTGTCCTCCCTTGCTCTGCCCTGCCCTCCCTTGCCCTGCCTCCCTTGCCCTGCCCTGCCTCTCTTGCCCTGCCCTGTCCTCCCTTGCTCTGCCCTGCCCTCCCTTGCCCTAGCCATCCTTTCCTTCCCTCTCGTCCCTTCAGCGGCATTTCCACCTCCTAATGTCTGGTTCTATATCTTTCCATGTGGTTGTTGCGTGTGGCAGAACTCATCCTCTGCTCTACCTGCACTGCTATCGCTATTATTGTGAATCACCCCCTACTTACATTATTTTTTATTTTTTTATTTATTTATGTCTGTTTTGTACCTGCTGTGGGAATTTCGTGTGTGGCACCAATCCTCAATCAATCAATCAATCAATCAATCACATAAATTTATATAGCGCCCTTTCAAGATCTCTACTCAGAGGCGCTCCAAACCCAGGCCTGGTCAAAAAGAAAAGTCTTGAGAAGACGATAGAAAGAACCGGCAGAGTCATGGGGAAGCGAGTGGAAAGCCGCAGGGAGGCCATTCCAGATAGCTGGACCCACAACGGAAAATGCTCTAGTGGTACGAGAAAAAGGCTGATAATTACAGAGGCATGGACAAGAGTAGAAGATGCTGTGAATGAAAGCGAGCGAGCTACGACGTGCAGCGGTCGAATTTGATAATAGCAGGCACGTGACAGGGAAGAGATGTGTTTAGAGAAGGAGAGTTCTTGGTCTAAGATGACACGAAAGCAATGGACATATGATTGAACATCATCAGCGTAGTAGTGACTGCGCAGAGACCAAGAAGCAAGCAAGGAGCTAATGTCCGCAGTGAAAGAACGTGGAGTGTGGACCCTAAAACAGAGCCCTGCAGAAGGCCGACAAGGAGAACGAGTATATAGTGAAAGACAGTGGAAATGGAACGGTCAGCTAGATAAGATGTTAGCCAATCAAGAGGCACCTCTCATCCATTTCCTCCTGCCCTACCCTGCCCTGCCCTGCCCTGCCCTGCTTTGCCCTGCCCGTGGCACTTGTCTTCCCTATATGTGCTAGCGAAACAGTGAAAAATGATGCATGAACATGCAAAACACAGAGAACATTTCTATGCATTTATATTGTTGTTATTATTATTATTTGTATTATTATTATTATTATTATTATTATTATTACTATCGCTCAGTGGCGGATCCAGAACGTTTCGAAGGGGGGCCAAAATTTTCGGTCTTGTTGGTGGAACATGATACCAACTTATCCGCCAAAAAAGTTGATGACCTTTTTTTTTGTTTTTTTTGTTTAGTCATTGGCCAATTTTCCGGGAAAAAGATACCAACTTATCCGCCCAAAAAGTTGATGACTTTTTTTTTTTTTTTTTTAGTCATCCGGTAATTTTTTAGGAAAAGAAGATGCCATTTCCGAACGGGGGGCCAAGTCCCGTACGATTTTCTAATGGGGGGGCCAGATGTCCTGTTTTTCTCTCCCACTACATGTGTTTAAAACCAAATGGGGGGGGCCACGTTCCATGCAATTTTTAAATGGGGGGCCATGGCCGGATTGGCCCCCCCTGGATCCGCCCCTGCTATCACTATTACTGCAAATCTATTTTATTTGCATCTTTAGCCCGCTCTTTTCAAGAAATGACGTTAAGAGAAATGACGTCAAGAAATGGCGTTGAAATTGAAATGACATCATGATATTGCAATGGTGATCGCTGCTTCAAAACTTAAAATGTCCATATGTCAGGAATTAAAGTAAACACTGAGCTGAAAATGGCTGCATTGACCCAGTGTGAGAATTGTGGAAAATAACTGAAGGGGGTTGGACTATGATCTACTTGAAATTGGGGTGGGAAAAACAGACCACTATGGGGTGCTAAGAAAGACTGGGGGGTTGAAACCCCCAACCCCTCCAGCATTCTCACCCTGCATTGACCTGCAAATTTGCATGAGAACATTTTGTAAAAGTTTTCTTAACGCTAGAGTGCTCCGTTTTAGAGCCTTTAGCTGATTGACTTGATCTCCTGTTTCCAAGGGCGAGTACTACCATGGCCCAACACCGCACCTTTGCCATTGTGGGCCCTTCTATGTGGAATGACCCCCCCCTCTATCTGTAGTAAGATCTTATTGGGGGGTGTCATCTTCAGCCTTCCACTGCTTATTTCCTCATGGCTGTCACGCTGAAATACTGGTTAGTACTGCAAGATGCGTTTTTTAAATTCTTATGATACGATACGAATAACCAACTTTCAGACTTGTAGATTAATAACTGTATCTAAAACTATATTCAAAGATTATGATGTATAATGAATAATAGTATTTATAGACATGCCATGTTCGGCATGCTTTATAATAGTTCAGCATTAAATAGTATAACGTGGCAGTTATTCTGCCTTGAACTCATTCCATTTTTCCCCTTACACTTAATGATCAATTCAATTCAATTCAATTGGTTTATTGATCCACCAAAAAAACAAAGACAAGCAGACAATTTTGCTTTCAGGATAGTACACACAGTGATTGATTGCGAGTTAACATTTGCGATGATATGGACAGGTGAGCAACCAATACTGAGTGTGGCAGAACCAATAGGTTACCCGAAGGGAATGATCCCGCTAGTGGGGCCTATTTACCAAAAAATTCATTGTGGTAACAATAGAAGATAACAAGCAGATGCAATATTAATTAATGGCGGTGCTTTTGGAAGCAAGTGAACAGTAGCAACGGGATACTTTCCCTCAAAACATATATCAAAAACATAATAATAGTTAAACATGAACATAGGTTAAATAAAGGAGTTCATTTTACATTTTTTAATGTGTATGCACGGATATGAATTTTAAACTGAGCGAGACTCCTGGATGCACGAATACTTTCCGGTATGTTATTCCATAAAAGAGGACCCTGATACTTAATAGAAAACTTTCTAGTGTTAGTTTTTGCAAAGACACAGATGCACACGGAGATCAGCTCAGCATTGTGGCAAAGCTCAAAAAGAAATTATATTTCATGAAATGTTTGAAAAATGTGAGTGCTCAGCATTTGTAGAAAACCTTGTTTTTTGTCCAAATTAGTTAAAGTGGTGAAGGGGCGAATAAATAGATTAGCCATTGACACTGTGGTTGGGGTTTGCCATTTTTGCTTAAAAGGCTCTAATTCTTCTTGTTGGTCTTCTCCACATTCTTGCTTGTACAGTGTGTCTTGTGAAGTATGTTTGCGCATGACTGACTTGTATGTTTCTGTGATGCATAACAGACAGATAGAAAAGGTGTCATTAAAAAATCCTGAAGAAACCTTCAGTCAGGTGGCTCATGAGATCTTTAGTGACGGTGTCTACAACTGGGGTCGAGTTGTCACTCTCTTCTACTTTGCTTACAGGATGATCATTCGGGTAACTACCGGTACTTATTACTTTACATAGTTACTCAAGTTATGTACCCTGTGGACACTTGTAAAATGACTCATGGAATTGCACTGTGAAGGTTGGAAAAATGACATTAACTGGGGAAGATGATCCTTTCAATAATCTAGGATGTTTTATTATCAAACTTTGACCCTAAATAGATTTGATTTGATTTGAGGCCATGTTTCAGCAGTTACTAATTATAAATTTGCAGTTCTATCTTAATGCTGGCATGTTTCTTATTGAACTGATGAAGCTGCTTTTGCCTGTCTGCATGAAATGAGACTCTATGCAGTTGCAAAATGCTTTGTGGAATCTGTTGTCTATACTTCGAGTGTTTCTTCCATTTTATTGAACTTTTGTTGATGTATGTTTTCGTATTTATACTGCCTGACAAAAATAAGTCAAAAACATACCCAGGACAGCGTGTCAATTTGGTTCTTTGTTAAACATATATATATAATATATATATAATATAGATATATATACCATGCAGCGGCGCCCGCAGGATTTTTTTCTTGTACGCACAGAAATTTTCGATGGAGCGGGAACAGGGGAAAATATTTCGTCAAAAGTCGCCGAGAAAACTGATGACCTTTTTTTTTTAGTCATCAGCCAAAAAAAATTCCCAAAAACATACCTTTTCCATCCGCCGAAAAAACTGATGACCTTTTTTTTTTAGTCATCGCGCTGTACGCACTTGCGTACGTGCGTACGTCTGCGGGCGCCACTGATACCATGACTGTTTCTTCTGCTCTGGCTTCCCATCCAATAAAATACAGTGCCTGGATCAAGTCTTAAGCTCTGAGCACGTCTTATTGCACAAATTCCTAATTTTTATTCAAATCACGACTACTTATTTACCATGCTGGAGTTTGGAGCGCCTCTAGTTCCTGGAGGATATAAATGTAGGAATGAATCAACGACCTTATATATATATATATATATATATATTACTAGACAGACTATTCCTATGTTGTGCTGACCAGTGACGTCGAGGCAGCGGAGAAAAAGAGCAGGAAACAAGATTATAGAGGAAGATTTTGAGAGAAGGTGTGGATCATAAATTATGTGTGAGAGAAAGTGTGGACCATAAATTATGTGTGAGAGAAGGTGTGGACCATAAATTATGTGTGAGAGAAGGTGTGGACCATAAATTATGTGTGAGAGAAGGTGCGGACCATAAATTATGTGTGAGAGAAGGTGCGGACCATAAATTATGTGTGAGAGAAGGTGTGGACCATAAATTATGTGTGAGAGAAGGTGTGGACCATAAATTATGTGTGAGAGAAGGTGTGGACCATAAATTATGTGTGAGAGAAGGTGTGGACCATAAATTATGTGTGAGAGAAGGTGTGGACCATAAATTATGTGTGAGAGAAGGTGTGGACCATAAATTATGTGTGAGAGAAGGTGTGGACCATAAATTATGTGTGAGAGAAGGTGTGGACCATAAATTATGTGTGAGAGAAGGTGTGGACCATAAATTATGTGTGAGAGAAGGTGTGGACCATAAATTATGTGTGAGAGAAGGTGTGGACCATAAATTATGTGTGAGAGAAGGTGTGGACCATAAATTATGTGTGAGAGAAGGTGTGGACCATAAATTATGTGTGAGAGAAGGTGTGGACCATAAATTATGTGTGAGAGAAGGTGTGGACCATAATATATCGATGGCGTGGACTGCAAAGCAATGCAAACAAACGAACGTCGTAATCACGAAGTCGTCGATTAGTCATAAAACTGCATTATATGTCTATATATATCAGAGCTTAAATTAAAACTTTCTGCTATATAAATTTGGTTTTGAACATTGAAATTACTTTAGCACTCTGTTTCTGACACGTCATTCAGTCACAGTCAGATTCAGTTTAGGCAGCCAAAAAATCGTGTGCTAACCTTCTTCTCTCATAGCAGTCCGGGGCTTCAACAGAAACCACGTGACCCCACCGGCCTGGAATGAATTAAACCAAATCTAAAGTTTAGCAGAGGAACTGGTAACACTAGTTGAGGACCTATACAGCAAGTCTGTAAGTGCGGTGAGAGTGGATGGAGAATTGACAAGATTGATTTGAAATCAAAGTGAAAGTTAGACAAAGATTCATTCATTCTTTCATTCTGAAAGCTTATATAGCACCCCTTCAAGAAGTCTACTCAGAGGCGCTCCCAGTCCAGCCACAGCTAAAAAGATAGGTCTTGAGCAACTTGTAGAAAGCAGGCAAATTATTCCGAGGTAGTAAGCGTAGTGCAAGCGGGAGCCCATTCCATGTGGACGGGCCAACAACCAAGAAGGCTCGACGCTGTCTGGTAGCAGAGCGGGTTTGAGGGACCAGCAGCTCCCCATTGGCCGAAGAGCGTAAAGCTCGATGGGAGGCTATGACAGAGACAGGGCGACAGAGATCAGATAAGTAGGAAGGAGCACTACCAATTAAGGACCGCCAAACAAGTGCTGCTATCCTGTACGAGATGCGCTGCGAGACTGGAAGCCAGTGCAGAACATCATGCATGTAGGCAGAAATTGGGGCAAATTTTGGGATATGACCAATAAGCCGAGCAGCAGAGCGCATGACCCGGTCAAGACGCCCTATTAAGCTAGATGGGTGACCAGCAAGAATTGAGCAGCAATGATCAATTCTGCTAGTTACGAAGGCGTGGACAAGGTCCACAGCGGCATCATGAGATAGGGACCGCATGACAACACGCAACTGGCTGGTAATATCAGCTTCGCGCTACTAGGTTGACATGCTGTGAGAAACTGAGTTCTTGGTCAATCGTAATCGTAATCGTAAACTCGAGATTTCTAAAGCGCCACTCGAAAGCCAAGCGCAGGGCACCAGCTTATTCACGAGCGCTGCGTTGCGTTAGAAGGGTTGTCCATGAGAATAGTCCGTGGTGGTCCGGGTCGAGTTACCATTGGATCAGGATCAAATGCGTTGTGTTAGAAGGGTTGTCCGTGAGAGTAGTCCGTGGTGGTCCGGGTCGAGTTACCATAGGGTCAGAGGGGCGGAACAGCTACTAAGGTGGGTGTCGTCTGGGCCGGGAATTGGAGGGTGTAGTCAAGTGTCACTCCAAGATCACGGATGGTATGAGAGAATGCAATATGGGGAATGTCTGAGCCAAAAGATGCATGTCTAGACTGTCAACTGTCTGCGACCGCCACGCCAAATGTATTGGGTTTTGGATGGATTCAACAGCAAACGATTCGAAGCCATCCAGCCAGAAAGGGCATCAATGGCAGAGCACATCAGCCCAACAGAGTAAGCTGCATCTGTTGCACGACAGTGAACATTTGCTTGGATGTCATCAGTATATAGCTGATGTGAGAGTCCACATACCCTCAGCAGGGAGCTAACATCTGACGTGTACAGAATGTAAAGCAAAGGGCCCATCGTGCAGATGTGGAATGTCATCAGGTCTTTTCAATTGACTATTTGGGGGGGCCCGGTAGCGCAATGGATAACACGCTGGCGTAGAGTGCGAGAGGTAGCGAGTTCGAGCCCCCGTTGGGCGGATTTGCTTTGTAGGCTGCAATTAGCGCCGTGTAATTACAAAGCTGTCTGTTCAGTTAGTAGTTAAGTTTAATTAAGATTACTGCATAACTTGAAAATGTAAAGCGCAGTGCGTCTTGTAGGCGTTTAATTAAAGAAAAGAAATTATTATTATTATTATTAATTATTAACGAGACTCCAAAAGTACAAGAAGAAATAGGAACAAACATCAATGGACGATCAATAGACAATCTGTGATTTGCTGATGATGTCGTCGATCTGATGGCTCCTACATGTTGTCTCAAACACCACAGCGATGCAGGAACTAAAGAAATGCAGAGTACTAAACATATAATGATTATTATAAAGAAAGAAATTTTTTGAAAAAATTGCTCATACTTCTGATAGACTTTTTCTTCTCTTCCATGATCAGTTTCCTGTATCGTTGTGGTGTTCGAGACAACATCTAGTTGGTATTAACTGCTGGTCTTTTACTCTCAGGCGATTCGGAAGGAAATAGATGTCATCAGATGCATTGTACAATTTGTCATCCGCTTCATCAGAGAACACATCGCTGCTTGGATCATTGGTCGTGGCGGATGGGTAAGTCGCCACAACTCATCGCAACTCATCATCATCCTTCTCATTCATACCTTATGAATATCAGCTGTTCATTGCAGCATGTTATTTAGATTTTTGCAAACAGGATTCAGAGCCACATGATTTTAAGTTAATAATTCTCGTTTCGTATGTTAAGTGCTGCTGAAGAGGTAGAGCAGACGGATTAACTTAATCTTATTTTCGGGCTCTGAATATGTTGCTCAACTTGGCGATGACTATTCAAGACTGCAAATTGAGTTTTGCCCATTTGATTGCATAGTGTTTAATCGAGGAAATGCACAAAATGTTTTATTAACTTTATGCTGTTGATTAACTCACGATAGTTCAAACACAAGAGTTTTATGGGCCATAGCAGTTCAACATGCATGCACATTGCACAATGCTGTATAAACATAAAGTACCTAAATGTCCACTTGTGTATCTAGACACAGAAACATAAAATGTATTTATAACTCTATTAATTGCCTTTGTTTAGTTAGCAAGCTCACTGCCATTGACTTTGGTTCAGTAAATTCATTCAATGTAGGCTATAATTTTGTGTCAGTGCAATGAAACTAGGCATTATTTGTTTTACAGGAAGCTATTTATGAATACTTTGGTGCTACTGGATATCAGGTGGCTGCTGTTCTTAGTGCAGGAATCATCATGAGTGCTTTTGTTTACTGGAAGTGCACAAGATCATGATACGTTTTTATTTGCTCATTGTATTTATTTTCAAATGTTAAGTGCTTTACCCCAAATTTAAGTCACTGAATGCATATTTAAAGTACATGTACATTGTAGATGTGCTTGTTCTCCGTAACATGCATTTGGAATATCTTCACTTGAATAATTTATTTAGACAATAACAATAAGTCATGTTTTTAAATGCTCTGCTTCTTGACCAAAGCTAAGGAAAAAATCACAAATATGTTGCACGTGAAATGGTATATCGTGACGTGTTGAACCAATCGCTTGTGTTGAGAAAATGACTTTTGTGCAGTGGTGCTGCTACATTCAGATTTGTTCTGTATGGAAGATAATTTCTTTATCTGTGTTTATACGTCTGGACATTTTTATTGTGCCATTGCAAATCGGTCTTGTCATAGCAACCTTGTTTCAGTCATAAGAAAGTAGTACTGGTAAGTAATTGTAAGTTTATTAGAGCTGTGATTACTGATTATAGATAGTTTTATGTATATCTATCAGTGCAATAATTGTTTTAGAGCTGTCAAAGTTGTTATGTGCTGCTGCCAAAAGTTGAGAAAATAACAGTATTTTGTATATTGGTGTGTTGCTTATGCCCCATGCCTTAAAGGCCTTAAAGGCACACTGGGTTCCAGTGATCCCATCCTAAATCAGAACAATCGCTTCAAGCACCAAAGAAAGAATCGTAACATCTTTTTATTATGGCCTACCTGTATTCAAGTCCAGTTTATTATGATCTAGCTGTAATCAAGTCCGGTTTATTATGGCCTACCTGTAATCAAGTCCAGTTTATTATGGCCTACCTATTTCAAGTCCAGTTTATTATGACCTACCTGTAATCAAGTCCAGTTTATTATGGCCTACCGTAATCAAGTCCAGTTTATTATGGCCTACCTATTTCAAGTCCAGTTTATTATGACCTACCTGTAATCAAGTCCAGTTTATTATGACCTACCTGTAATCAAGTCCAGTTTATTATGGCCTACCTATATCAAGTCTGCATAACGCCGATTGATGAGACTTCTAAGGAAACCGAAAGATTCAAGGAGGTTCGCTACCTACTGGTTGCATGTATATTTGCCAGACAATTACATACGAGTTTGTGCGTGAGATTTTAATTTTTTTTCTCTGTGTATGTTAGTCTATATCTTGTTGACTGCGCTCTTATGTCGGCGCGTATTTGTCCTGCGCGCTTTTGACGGGACACCAATAAAATGATATAAGCAGTATCCTACATCATTTTGGAATAAATCTGCAACATATGACCTAAATTGATGCAGCACAAGCAAAGAAATTGAACCTTAACCCATTCGCTACCGGAGGTAACAAATTCCTGTGACCGAGGTTATTAAACAGACAGCGCGGCACCGCCGGATATATCCGGCGTCCTAGGTATCAAATGGGTTAAAAAATAGTAGATATAATTGAAAGAGATTCAACCGGTTTAATCACAAGTTTATTGTGTGGCAGAGAAAGCTGGCAGATTCATGAAATTTGATGCGCACAATAAACATGTCTTATTATATATCTAGGTTGACTACAAATCCACTAAATCCACCATAATTAAAACATAAGAGAAGACATTACAATAATCATTTGTGGCCCATTTTCAATGATTTCATGCAAGCCAACTTTTACTAAGATGACTTGAAACAGAGTTTTTGTGGCATGTGAAATTTTCACTTCATAAGCAAGGTGGTATGCACATTTGCAATTTTTTATTTTATCTCAAGTAAGTTTAGTGCCATATGTGTAATGTACGTACTAAATCTTAATGACAAAGTATTTACAATCCTGAGACAATCCTTTAGAATTATGAGCTGTATAGCCTACACACAGTCACTGTTCCACATTTACATGTAACCAGGAACAAGGGCTGTTCTGGTAAAATTTGAGGCGAGTACATGCTACTCCAAGACTAGAGGCTAGATGACTTTTTCTAGTCATCGAATTTCCTGATGACTTTGTTTTAGTCATGGTACGTTCACTGCGGCATAAAACGAACTAATTTCATCATTTTAATAGACTTCTTATTTATTATATGGTCGTTGTTTTCTGAGCTGTCTTCTTGTCAGAATTCTATTTATGACATTTTTATCTCTACTCTTTGTGAGGTCAGTACAAGCTGCATATCCGGCGTTATCTGCGTATACTCTCATGTACGGAACTAAGTACACTAAGCACAAATATTTTTTAGATGAGTGCACATGCATACCCTCGTGTACAGCCCTGCATGAAACAGAAGTTTGCTTATTGTTTAGCAATAAATTTAAAGCAATACATTGTAACTAAAACCTAATTTATTAAATACTGTTTGCTTCAATGAACCAATGGCTGTGCAGAAATTTCACCGAGTATCAGATTTACTGAAAACTAAAATCCAACATGTACAATTACACAATACATTACTATAACCAAGATTGCTGTGAAAACGTTTTGCTCAAGCCCATAGCAGGCTTAGCAGTGTATCATACAATGACAAAGCAACAATGAATTGCAATAGTATTATTACACATTAGACATTTGGTAAAAGTGCCAATAAAAGGATGGTATAGAAAAGTCAAACGTACATTTCTTGTCCTTGTAAGGTAAGTATTGCACCAATCATCTACCTAACTAAATACTCTGCAACTGATATTTTTAAATATTGCTGCAGTTGATACATTTCAGAGCTGTAAAACACATACTTTACGCATCGCATACCGACTGGTAGGGCCTACTAACAAATGTATTATGTATCACACTCAGACAATATTTATGCAAGTGAATTAAGCAGATTTGTAAAATAAAGTAAGCAATCTGTTGGAATTTTTTTTATGAATGAGGATCATGCAGAAGACCGAGTAGACATTTGACTTTCAAGTTCAGCTTTTCAAAATAATGTTAGTCAAAACAAATGCACTTAAGTTAGTTAACAGCAACCATGTGTGTGTTTGTGCATGTGTGTGTGTGCATGTGTGTGAACTAAAAGCAGCATTCTACCTCAGAGGATATATATCACAAATCCATTTTAAAATGTTGTTACGAACTAACTTCATCCTACACCTGCCAACCTGATCCTTTGTTATCATAATGCTGATGCCTATCATAATGCTGATGCCTATTGATTGAAATACAAAACGTCAAGCATGGTGCTTTCGTCGTCGTCTACTGAAGGTGGTAGACAAGAATGGCACCGACAGGAAAATATTTATTCATGTGTCACTTTTGCTAGACAAATGCTGTGCATTCATTTTTCCAATAAACAAATTGCTACTTGTCGCCGTTTGCAAGCTCACTGTGGATTTTATTTTTGAGTACATGGATGGTTTGACCTAAACTTAACTAGCCAATTAATCGCATAGCTAATCATTTTGGTGTCCAATTACAGCAGTACGCGGACGACACTCAGCTCTATATTGCTCTGTCACACACTGATCAGTCCGGTAAACTTAATCTTGAGGAGTGCCTGTCATCTTTATATGCCTGGTTCTGTTTTAATGGTTTGGCTATAAACCCAAACAAGTCTGAGGCAATTTTGTTCGGGTCACGACAACGCTTGCGCTCTTTTCCTTCACTTTCCAGCATCGACCTCGCAGGCTCCGCAGTACCGTTATCAGATTCTGTTAAAACTCTTGGGGTTACCCTGGACAGTATGCTTACTTTTCGGATGCATGTACCTAACCTTTGTAGATCTTGCTTTTATCACATCAGGGCAATACGCCACATTAGGTCGGCTCTGACTAAGGATATGTCGAAGACTTTAGCTTGCGCCCTTGTCTCCTCTCGCCTTGATTATGCTAATGCGATTTTTGTTGGCATTTCAGACTATGAGCTACATAGGCTGCAACGCATCCAAAATTCTTTAGCTCGGGTTGTGCTGCGTGTCCCACTACGATCAAGTTCCTCAGTTTTACTTCATCAGCTGCATTGGCTTCCTGTCGAGTTTAGGATTAAATTTAAATTGGCCTGTTTAACCTACAAATCCCTCTATACCGGAACACCTCCCTACCTTAAGTCACTGCTTACTCCTTATATTCCTCCTCGTTGCCTGCGATCATCAAACATGGGTCTTTTAGTTGAACCTCGATGCAGAACTGTTATGGGCTCGCGTGCATTCCATGCCTCTGCTCCCAAAGAATGGAATCTACTTCCACTCTCTCTTCGTTGCTCAAATTCACTCCCTACCTTCAAAAAACGGCTCAAAACTCACTATTTCTCTTTGGCTTTCAACTACATGGACCTTTAACTGCATCTTCCTCTGGCGGCTAACTATCCGCGCCTCAGATTCACACTTTGGTGTGACCTTGCGCGCGTAATAAATTTATGTAATAATAATAATAATAATAATAGCCAATGAGTTGCTACAAAAAATATTTCCTTACAACACAACACCGGGAACACGACACTTAATATCGCAACTTAATACCTTGACACTTAATACCGGACAGTTAATCCCGACAACAATTATTCCCACGGTCGACAATAAATCCTGCAACAACTAATCCTACCAACAATTAATCCCGCGATATTTTATACCGCGACACTTAGTACCTGTACACAGCAGCACAAATATTTGTACGACTGTAATTGCTGTCGACATAATTATTAGGCACCTCTGTGTTCAGGTATTCCGTTGTACATGATAAGGCTGCTAAATGAAGAGAGACGAAAGCTACACGTACGAGCATAAAGAATTTTAAGCCGGCTGTGTTACGTTTAATGAGACAAAATTTCAAAGGAAGACAAACTGTGAATACATAGTAATTATGAAAACACTAAACACAGCAACAATTCCAATGGAATCACGGTTTTGCGATGTAACAAATCGGTGCAGTTGAACTACAAAGCTCATCTGACAACACAAGGTCCTAACACAATGACATAATCAACATTTCCCACCAGGGAAATGGTTCAACGGCACTACTCGAAAGTCAGTTCCTTCGTGCGATGTCAGATCTATTTTACTCATAATCTACATAGGGATCTCTTTTAATCGACAAGGGTTAATATTGCTGTTCAGTTGTTTTTATGGAATTTTACTGTTTTTATAAAAATGTTATTTTACTGTCGAGGTGTTAAGTGTCATGTTATAAAACGCCGTGTGATTACGTGTCAGTGGGATTAATAGTCATGGGATTAATAGTCGGTGGGATTAATTGTCGCCGGGATTAACTGTCCAGTACTAACTTTCGCAGTATTAAGTGTTACAGTATTAAATGTCATGGATGCAGAATACCATGCATTTACAACTTGATAAGAACAGAAACCAGGTTTGAACTAGAAATTCAATCTGGTCAATATTGGAACGGTCCATCACCAGTTTGTTGGTCACAACATCCTCACAGTGTTCTTAAATGGAAAGAATTTAATTAACCAAAAACCTTAAGTCAAAACAACAAAAAAGCAACAGAAAGTCAAAGAATTTTCCAAATCATTCATTCCACAAATTTGATTGGTTGGCATCATAATGCCAGGAACAAGAAATGAATAGAACAAAAAAAAATTAAAGAACATGAAAGCACATAAAACAAACCATAACCAAATCATATTTATTAGGAATGCAATTAAAAACTGCAAAAAAGCATAACTTCACCAGATAAATTGCAAGTAGAACTTTAAAAAATTATTTCATACTTTATTAGCATGATAACCTGCCAAACAGACACACATAAATGCTTGTGTGTACATATACTTGTATGTACAGTGGTGTAAACACTGTGTACAATCTACACGTACACACAGGTCAATTGTAGTGGACCGAAAACAGACTAGACATGATAGACATGAAACAATAACAACATTACACATATATAATTATTGCTGGTAAAGGATGCACTTTATGGCATCCAGTAGTAGATGCTAAGACAATGAAGAAGAGTAGCATCATCATAGATGCAGCACCTAAGACAAATAAAACCACTACAGTTAACAAAAGTATAGAAGAAACATAAAACACATTCAAGCCAAACAACACATACACAATAAAAAAAAGTAAACTCTGAACATGTCACAACAGTCAATAAAGATTTACTTATATTGTGAACGATGAGCAATTAAGCAAATTCATGTTCAGTAAATTAACAAATTGTATTATATTGTATTGCATTGTACCTGACCATTTATAGAGCGCAGAAAGAGCCTTTCAGAAGTGCTCCCAGTGCGTGCAACTCTGAGAGAAAAGGCAGTTGTTTTTAGACAAGAGAAAGATGACGAAAGACTGCCAGAGAGGATGGCAGAGCGAACGGATGGGAGAAGCCGTCCTGATGCGGGGAACAAAGAGGACCTAAGAGGACGCAGCAAAGTGGCAGAAATGGGGCAAAGTATAAGATCACAAAGGTACTTCGGAGCAAGACCCAATTGAGACTTCAGGACCAAATTTAAAAACTTTTAATTGTATATGGGTCGAGAGTGGAAGAAGCCAGTGAAGTTGTTCATTCATGAATGTAGAAATGTGGGAGAATCGAGGAAGATGGGCAATGAACCTAGCAGCAGCACTGAGTACAGACTGTAGAGGAGATAGCCTATAGCAGTGCTGTCCAACCTTTTTGGTACCACGGGCCGCAAAAACAAGATTCTTGAAGCCGAGGGCCACAAGAGAAAACTCAAAAGCAGTGGCTAAAATTTAACGATAACATATAATATTAACATTGAAACGAGTAGATCTATTGAAATTTAATATGGAATTATTATAATCTACATATTCATGTAGCTATTTACATATAAAATTTATTTACCGCCGTTCAAGATAACTGTTTATAGATGCTCCCGACCAAGGAATGGCCAAAGAGGAAAGTCTTGAGCAGTTTATGGAAAGAGTTCGACAGGACTGGTTCCACATTAATAGTAATAATGAATAATGGCACGTGGAATACACAAACCACGATTGTCAGGCTGATTTGTAATGCTACCATATGACATCTGCAGAAAGGCCAAATCCGAAAACTAAATCTCTTCTTTCTTTTTCCGCAGTCTATCTTGAAATTGACACACGACTTCTGGTTTTGTCATGCTTCAAAATAGTTGAGCACCAAAATGTGCAAGGTGGCGTTCATTCCTGCCTTGCACTTGGTTTCGTCACCCAGACAGTTTGCCAGTTCACCTATTCATTACGTCGAGCAGTCAATTTATAGGCTAAGATCCACTTTATGACTGGGGCGAATTTCCATCCTCCTGCTCCAGCTTTCATAAAAATTTATTGATTGTTTCTTTCTAATCCTTAGAACTATAACTCGACTATATCTCGAAAGAATGGTAGTCACTTGCAGACGTGCTGGAACTCTGTAGACTACACAATGTACACATCTCAGGGACTGACTAGAAGTGAACGGTTTGTGAGAGTTTGCAAGGTCCGTTTAGTAAACTTTAGTTGAATAGCCTACAGTAAAAAGAGTTGTCAAAACCAGAAGTCGTGTGTCAATCTCAATATAGACAACGGGAGCTGAACCCCAAGAAAAGTAAGAAGAGATTTAGTTTTCAGATTGGCATTCCTGGTAACATTACAAATCGGCAACTGTCACAAAATCAATAAAAATAAATAAACGCTCAGTCGAAAAGTGACTTTATCCTTTACTTCGTTTTACACAAAAATGCAAAAATTTAGTAAGCCCGTGCAGGCCACTTGAAATTACTTCGTGGGCCGCATGCGGTCCGCGGGCCGCACGTTGGACAGCACTGGCCTATAGCCTTAAGGAGGCCAACAATTTGCAGTAGACAATCCGAGAACAGACAAAAGCATGATTTGACAAATGTCAATTGTTACACTGAAGTCAAACAGAAAAGATTTTCAGAAGGTGCTCTATGACATCGTTTCAACAATTTACAAGTTGCAATCACATTTCTCAATCCAACCCACGTCGATCGGTTTAAACATAATTCTTAAAAAATGTTTATATCCATTTCAACTTGGCCGGGCAGAATGATGCCAATACAGAATAGCATCACTTCTATTTACTACCTGTATGGTATATCTGCTACAGCCAAAAAGCATAGATCATCATCATTGTAAAATGTAAAACTACACTCATAATGAAACATCACAAAAGTTCTGCTTACAGTAGCTAAATATCTCTAAACAATGTGGAACAAATTAAGACTATCAAAATATGGTCAAACTTCTCCACTTCTTGGCTAAATAGTAAGGCATGCTTACTATCAGCAGACATTGTGAACAGTTTGTATTAGTGCTTACTTAAGTAACAATCACAGTTTTTGGCGATAACGACATGACCACTTTCAAACTTTCATGATCATAACTGCATCATAAATGCACCGGGCGACACAAAGCAGACGCCAAACCTATGTTAACGACATCATCAGAAAGCTCATGTAGGAAGCCAATACGAATGTCTAGTTACAAATCACTTTAAATAACATGATCAATAAATGTTTACTGAATTAAAATAATCAACAAGCTTAAATCTGACTGACTGAAAGGAATGGGACTAGTGTTCTGCACAGTCTGCATGAGGTTTATCAGATATAATATCATCATGGGACTAGTGTTCTGCACAGTCTGCATGAGGTTTATCAGATATAATATCATCATCACGTGTGGATAGAAAAACATTCTGATCACAGATAAGAAAAGAACTGTTCCTTCCTCTGCAATGCTCGGTACCTACTTACACGTCAATTCAACAAACCAACAACGCAATATAATCGCTCATTTGGCTGTTGCTGAACAAACAACCAGAACTGTCATGGTTCTCAGACAATGCTTAACAGACAGACAAATTGGAATGTCTAAATGAGATACATTATACAAAAAGACACTGCTGAAATATATCTATACATATATAACTTAAATTAATAAATAAATTAAAATACTGGTGCATATCATTTGGAATGTTCGAGACCTGTAACAATCCTTTTACACAAAATGTTCAAGACCTGACATAATCTTGTAACACAAATTTCTATTATTCGTGTCCAAGAAGACCAACAAAGTAGCATAATTCAAAATAACATTAATAAGCATTCAATAACATTTCTTAAATTTAAATGTAAAAAAGGTAAACACACACACACACATATATATATATATATATATATATATATATATAAATATATGCAACAAATAATCCAATCAAATAATAATAGAATTCTTTAATTATACTCAATTTACAGATTAAATCCAAACTATGAACTACTAAAATTGAAAGCTCTTAGTAAATCAGAGTTTTAGTTTAAATAAAGACTCAGAATTTACTGACTGGTAACCGTGAAACACAAATATGCATCACTACCTGGCTATTATAAGCAATAGGACAAGAAGTCCAACTGATCATCCAGCACATTGTTCGGAATGTGTAGAAATGCAAACGTGCATGAATTACTATTGCACAGAACAAATAACAATTAAACAAACCACTGAATAAATGGAGAATGTAACATAACTAATGAACATTTATAAACTATTTTTAGATCATAAACTCAAAATTAATTCCACTAAGCACTAATAATCTTTTGATGAAATTTCACATCAGCTCTTCAAATGTTTTCAATAAATAACAGACCAACTTTATTGTGAAGCATTTCCATTTTAGAAGACAAATTATTTTAAGTATGTCACTATTACCATACTCAAGAACAAAATGTTTGAACTCAACCACAAGCCTATAGTACATGTTCACAGAATTAATGTAACCATGTTTAATTGTAACAAAACAACTAACCCAAACCACAGTGAAATAAAATGCCAAGGAATGCACTGTAACACAGAAATTAAGACTACCTCAACAAATAAGCCTTCATGAAAACACACTAGGAATGCAAATCATCCTTTGGATAAAGGAAATCAAACAAATTATGTACAAACACTGATGCATGCGTACAATGTTGTACATATTTATAATATATATATATATATGTAAATATATATACATTTATATATTTGCATACATGGATATGCCTAGATTTTATGCACACATGGTCAGCTGCACAAGGAAAATGAATTTGGAAGTGTAGGGCCACAATTTACAAACATAATTTACTGCTATGAAATTCCTCTAAACAAAACAGCCAGATGCTTGTATGTGCATACATACAAGTTCACACAGACATACATACAATAGATAGATGCAAAGTTACATACATACACTGTCCCGATGAAAAGTAGACCCCAACAAAAAGCGTCATAACTCAGTCAAAACTGTTAGCATTTGCCTTAAATCTTAAAGAACAACAACGGTAGCCATATTACCACCAATTCCACGAGATGAGGTGCTGAAAATTGGAATTTTCAACATACAAAGTCAAAAGGAAGTGAAGTTCAAGTATACCGCTGGTGGTCAAAATGTCGTCTCTGTTCACGGACACACAATTGTAGACATACGTGAGACCGTTGTTCTGCTGTCCCGGAAGACACCCGACTTCATAATATCCCCGAAGCTGTGGCAGTCCAGACCTCAATCCAGTTGACTATGAAATTTGGAGTGTGCTGGAAGAGCGCGTTAAATCGTTCCCGTATTTTGTGACATCGCACCTGAGGGTGCGACTGATTGAAGAGTGGCAGCTGTTGGACCATGTGATCGTCGAATGGGCCATCAAACAGTGACATCTATGGTTGTGGGTCCATGAACAAGAACATTTTGAACACCAGCTGTAGCTGAGCATCACTTACTTCTGACTCTTGCATGTTGAAAATTTCCCCTTGGCACTGCATCTCAAACATTCATAAACTTGACAAACTCACCAATATTTCAAAACAGCGGGAGGATTTGGTGGTAATATGACTTCTCTTGTTTTTAAAATTTCAGGCAAATGTAACTGTTTTGACCGAGTAATTTTTGTTGGGGTCTACTTTTCATCGGGACACAGTGTATATATAGAATTTATATATATATAATATATATAATATATATCACATATCCAGGCACAACCAAGCATTATATGTGTATGGGTATATTGTTCTTTTTGGTGTATTGGATTTATAATGACAATTTTTCAAAGGGACTACCTTACGTAATGGATGTGCAGCACATGTGCATTATCTTATCATCATGTGCAACTGTCATTGTTACACTGTCATCATCTCATAATCATCATCTTCATCATCATCATCATCCAGTGAGTTAGCAGTGCTGCTGCTGACTGCATTGTTGACCATATCTTTGTCGGTTACATCGTCCATGTATTTGTCAACAGACCGACGACGTGCGTTCATAAAGAAGTTGACAACAGTCGAGACTTTGAGGCCGAGTTGCTCGGCAATTGTTGTCTGGATCTCTTTGCTGGGACGCTTGATCTCTTTGAAAATGGCCACCAGGGTGCGTCTCTGAATCTCTGTAAACACCATTCGAGGTTTCTTCGTCGATGACGGCTGCTGCTGCTGCTGCTGGTGGTGGCTGTCAGGTTGGGCTGATGCTGATGATGATGATGGGAATTCCCTGCTTCGTTTGCAGACTATGCATCAACAATTAACGGACAGTCACCTAAGTTAGATAACGAATTGCACCATTGAATAAATCTAATAATGAATTATATGCACTCCTCAGAATAGCACCAGCTTTTGCAGTTTAAAAAGATCACATAATTTGGTAACCAAAGAAATCTTTGTAAACTGTAAATATCTTGAGTGAATGGCGTGAAACAGCTGGCACCAGCAGCATCTTCAACAGCACATCTATAATTATTATACAGATTATTATACAGATTTCTTAATAAAGTGATTTGCAGAATCCAAGCATAAGTGCCAGGATCACAATTTCAATAGGCCTACATATGCTTTTCATACTTCACTTTCAGATTACTACCTTCAATAAATTTATGCCCTTAATATGCTGGACTAGGCTATAATTCATGGCTTATTTCCAAGTGTCAACAGATGTGGCATAGAAAACATGCAATGCTTGTGACAAAAATCTCAAAAAATTTGATACTCAGCAAAGATAGATAAACAAAAGAAATTTAAAAATTATTAATTTAATCAAACTTCGCATAGTGAATGGAGTCTACGGTTGTTCCAGCTAGATTTAGTGCATCAGGGCCATTCGCAGATCGCATTCTCTTTTTCCAACCTGGATTCTATAATTCATGCAATTGTCTGTTCCAGAATTGACTGCTGTAACTCTCTTCTCATAGAACTTCCCAAGCTCCACCTTGCTCATCTCCTGTCTTTTGTTGGGCGCGGTGGTGTAATGGGTATGTTCGTCGCCTTGCAGCCGAAGGTTTTGCAGGTTCGAATCCACCTCAAGTTGCCGCGTAGGGACCTTGGGCAAGTCCTTCACTCGCAATTGCTCAGCGCTTCAGCGTGAAACTCCAATGCAGTGTCCGCTCTGTAGTCGGGAGCGCCTCTGAGTAGAGAGCCTGAACGGGCGCTATAACAAGTGCACATACAAAGTCTGCCCTTTGACCTGCTGCTAGATTGCTCATCTTCCTAAATTCTCCCACAACTCCTTGTAAATGGCTAACAAACTACACTGGCTTCCTCTTACAGACTGTATTCAGTTGAAATTCCTTGTTTTGTCCTCAAGTTCAAACAGGGTTTTGCTACGAAATACCTCAAGAGATCTCATAGGGTAAAAAGGATCGGGATTGGGGCCGTCAGAATTTGACATTAATGCATCAGACCTCCAAGCTATCTATCATGAGAACATACTTGTGAAGTATGCTGACGACACATACTTAATAGTTCCATCACGGACGCGTTCAACCATCAGTGAAGAATTGAAGCATGTATCCACATGGGCAGAACGAAACAACCTTAGACTAAATACTACCAAGTCCAAGGAAATGATCATAGCTCGACGAGGAGCAGTTGCTTATCCTCCAATACTTGACGGAATGGAACGCGTTGACTCAATTAGGATTTTAAGTATCACCTTGGAGCATGACCTCAGCGTAGGATCCCATGTCAATGAGGTATTGGGATCATGTGCAAGTTCTCTTTACGCTCTGAGGTTACTTCGAGCAAATGGACTTCCTCAAACAGCCATGTACGCCGTAACAGAGGCAACAACTGTTGCTAAGCTGCTCTACGCTGCTCCTGCCTGGTGGGGCCTTACTACAGCTGCAGATCGACAGAGACTCGAGAGACTGCTCATAAGAACGCAGCGTTTGGGTTACCTCCCATCAGGTGCCGCAACAGTTGCAATGCGAGTTGGTTTGGCTGAGGACCGACTGCTGCATGCAGTGGCCAGGAACGACTTTCATGTCCTTCGAACTCTTTTCCCGCCAAAGAACAACCGTCGTCCAGGTCTCAGAGCTCGTATGCACAATTTTGAACTTCCGAGCAAAGATGACCGAAACTTTGTTTCTAGAGTCCTTTACAAACATATTAATAAAGCATAGTCTAACTATTGATTCAATTTAATTCCAATAACTGATTACTCCCTATAATATTAATATTTTTATTTCAATGTAATTTTTGTCTATCTCAATGTTCGAGGTTGCGGTTTGCCAACCTGTTTTTGCTTATTAAACGAATATACATACAGACTCGATCAGTTGTGATTTGCCAATCATACTGTGGCGTTCTGGCCATACCCCTCGCTGTTACTGGCGCACGAGGGCTCGGGGCGTCGAGCTGCTCGCTCCTCGGGCAACCCTCGAATTTACCAGGATCCCTTGAGTTGAACGAGTCGCTATCACGCCTGTGTCGTCTACTTGCAGGACGGGGCGCTACCGCACCGCCGTCGCTTTCACTGTCAGCCGAAGAAGCTTCCGAGATGGTCGCCCGTGAGAGGGTATATAGCTCGGTCGCGTCAGAGTCTGCCTCTGCCCCATCCGCGGTCACCTTGGGGGCAACGTCCTGAGCTTGAGAATTGTAATTGTAATTGTAATTGAACACTTGTATAGCGCCGCTCACAGATTCAGTAGCGCTCCCGACCCAAAGTTAGCACTGTCGCTAACGAATAGTATAGTCTTCAGGCGCTTCCTAAACAGAGGGAGAGAGAGGCTGAGAAGCTCAAGACGTAGTTTATGTGGAAGACGGTTCCAGCAGGAGGGGCCAACACAGGCAAAGCTCCTGGACTGGGCAGTAGCCCCACGCATGCGAGGAACAACAAGGAGGCCATTTGCTGCCGAACGAAGGGCAGAGCGACCGGGGAGAGAGGAGACCTGAATACAGAAAGAACGGAGGTAGGATGGAGCAACCCCAAGAAGAGAATTGCGCATAAGTGTCAAAATTTTGAACTCAATGCGTTGTGGTACAGGAAGCCAATGAAGAGTGTCCCGAATAAAGACTGAAATGTGGGAGAACTTGGGAAGACCAGCAATTAGGCGAGCAGCAGCATTGAGTATTGTCTGAAGTTTAGAGAGGTTGAGAGAAGAAAGACCGGCGTATGAAGAGTTCCCAAAGTCAACCCTAGAACAGATCAAGGCGTGAGCAAGCGTCTTAATAGCTTGCGGGGAAAGTGAATGACGGATGGTACGCAGCTGGCGAAGATGATAGAGACATGTTCGCAAGACACGGTTAATATGGTCCGAGAAAGAAAGAACAGAGTCCAGAGTGAAGCCCAAGTCACGAACAGTGGAAGAGAAATGGATATCCGGAAACAAAGTGCCGAGGAGCTCCATGTCAATCTTAGCAAGCTGAGCTCTGCCGCCAAGCCAGATGTATTGTGTTTTATCCGAATTCAGGCGAAGACGGTTAGAGGACATCCATTGGTCCAGCGCTGAGGTGGCATCAAGGATAGTAGCGACAAGTGAGGCAGCTGCACTGGACGGGTCATGAACAAATGCTTGTGTATCATCAGCATATTGATGAGCCGAGGCACCCTTAAGGGAGAGTATGACTGATAAATCTGCGGTGTAGAGAATGTAAAGAAGCGGTGCCAGGACCGAGCCTTGAGGCAAGCCGTAAGGGACAGAGGACCAGGCAGACCGTGTGGACCCAAAGATCACAGCTAACGAGCGATCTGAGAGAAAAGAGCTGAGCCAAAGAAGGGCAGAGTCACCTATGCCGAAAGATTTAGACAGACGTTCAAGGAGTATGGCGTGATCGACAGTGTCGAACGCAGCGCTAACGTCAAACAGAGCAAGCAAGGTGATGTGGCTTTGGTCAATTGCTGCAAAGACATCAGCAAGTAAGCGGGTGATAAGAGATTCAGTGGAATGGTGTTTCCTAAAACCAGATTGAAGCGAGGGCATTAGAGAGTTGGTTTCAAGATAGTCCACAAGCTGAAGGGAAATACACTTTTCCAGAAGTTTGGAAAGAAAGGAGAGATTGGAAATGGGGCGATAGCTGGAGGGGGTGCTGGGGTCTAGACCCTGGCGCTTGAGAGAAGGAAAAACCACAGCTCTTTTGTGCTGGGTTGGAACATAACCATGTGCCAATGAAGAATTGCATAATAACAGTAGAAAAGGCAATAACTCGTCAATAAACTCTTTGACTATAAATGGCGGAAGAATATCCAACTCGCAGGACTTCGACGTGGAACCTTCGATGAGACGTCTCAGAGCGTCAGGCTGGAGCGGCTGCCATTCGTTGAGAGTAGCAGATGAAGTTGAAGGAGGGAAAGACGGAGGCGGAGAACCCTCCGTTGAGCGACGAGTCGCAGCGATCTTCTCGGTCATGAAGTCCAGGTAGTTGTCAGCCGTGAAATCCGGCTGCGAAGGAGATCGCGGAGCAGCGGAACGGCCGAGGATCCCACCCAAGGCCGACCACAGCCGGCGCGGGCTTTGTCCGTCTCGAACGATCAGCTCCTCCCAGTAAAGCGTTTCCCTGGCACGAAACTCGCTGTGCATCTTCCGAAGGCGATGGATCCAGGTGAGGCGATCGGCCGGGTCGCGAGAGCGGCGGTATCGACGCTCCAGGCGTCTAACATCCCGACGCAGAGCACGACAGTGGGCATCGAACCAGGGTACCAGCGGTCGATGGCGGATCCGGTGGGAACGAACTGGGAGGAGAGAATTGATGAGAGGAAGAAGCGTCGCATCGTAGAGGGCGAAAAGCTCCTCGGTGGAATCCCCCGCCCGTGAAGACAGGTCAACGCAGAGAGGGCTGTTGAGTAATCCATTACGGAAAGCGTCCCGGTTTAGATTCCTCCATCCGCGGGAGTGACGAAGGGCGTATGTAGGTTGAACGGAGAGGTATGGAACAGTGTAGAGGAGAAGTCCGTGATCAGAGATGGTAGGAGGCTCAACTCTGATGTCAGAGATGGCGCAGTCATCCCGCGAGATGATCACATCAAGCCAGCCACCGAAGACGTGTGTAGGCTCGGCTACGTGTTGGATGAGACCGAACTGAGATAGAAGGTCGTGAAACCGCGTAGATTCTGGAATGCTCGGTTGTTCCAGGTGAATGTTAAGATCTCCAGTGATGAGTAATTGGGTGTTGTAGGTGGAGAAGATTTCCATAAGAGCGGTGAACTCCGAGAAGAAGACTGGTGTGGTCGTTTCGGAGCCCGGTCGGTAGAGGGCGAGGGCAGTAAGCGGCCCTCTGGCGGTCGAACAAGAGAATCCGAGAAGCTCGAAGGTAGTGATCGTTAGAGGAAGAGGTATCCTTTTGACTTGTAGATGCTCTCGGTAGAACACGACGATACCCCCATAGTTCTGCGCCAGTGGGTCAGCTGGGGGCTCGATCGGACGAGGAGCGTCGAGAGTGAGGAAGCCCGGGGGGGCTGAACGGCGAACCGCTACGTCTGATGAGGTGGAGTGCCAGGACTCCGTTACAATGAGGATGTCAAGGTTATGGTGAATTATCATGTTGGCTACTTCCATGAATTTGTTTCCCAGGGAATGGGCATTAAATGTTCCAAGTCTCAAACCCTCGATTCCTTCACGCTCCGTCGCAGCAGACGGCGAGGCGGACGGAGGCGAAGGCGTAGAAGGTGAGCCAGACGCAGACGAAGAACCAGACTGCTGTCCACCATATACCGTCGCAGGGGACGGCGAGGGGACAGGGCAGGAGACGTAGACGGTAATCCAGACTGCTGCAGAGAGGGAGGGGAGACGAAGGAGGGGGGAGGAGCAGGAGAGACAGGCACAGGCCGCTGCCATGACGGGCGCCAGAGACGCAGTTTGAAGAGTGTCTTTCGTACGATGCGAGGGATTGGTAGCGACGTAGAGTTGTACAAACGGAGCTTCATCGAATCGTATGCGATACATTTAGGATCCATCATAGATTGAAACGAAGATTAAAGTATCAACAAAACTCCAGAAAATATCCGTTCAGAAGGCAGAAATTGATAGTCTACGATATCCAGACAGTCGCAGACGCAGAAATAGAAAAACTAGAACGCACAAAATCGCCCGAGACTAACTAAAAACCGATATTAATCCACAAGCTACAGGTCGGCAGACCACACGCCAGAAGCGCACACATTCCCATCAATGGCCGATGCTCAACACAGGGTTCACTAGCTCCTGGGCATCAGACCCTTGCTTGGAGCTTCCCTTCATGGCCACGGGCTTCTTCACCTTGCCCAACCAATCTCCGCTCCTTCGCACTATGTTACAGATTGCAGCTCCCGAATTTATGCCACCGACGGGCAATACTGAACGTTCTCTCAATTCTGCAGACCAAATCGACTTAAACCAAGGCCACTCCAAGGGACTCAGCCCTAGGCCACACCAGAACGACATGTCACCAGGAAAAGACGGACAAATTGACCAGGCGGCGTCACCGGATCTAGGCGGTGACCACACCAACTCGAACCAAGGCACCAGAAACACCGATGCAATCCACCATGAAATAATTCACACAGACCAAGTACGAGCAGGTAGCGATGCACTGACTCTGCACTCGACAACGGCTGAAGCTCCGATTAACCTTCGCCAAAATATCCCACCGGGGAAAGACGCGGAAAACACTGAGTACGGCACTACGGGGCGATCGCCGCGGTCGCTCCCGTGGACTGAACACGGCCCGTTCGCCCGTTCGCTCGTATGGCTAACTCAACGCTGCTACCCGGCAGCTACTCACTCTCCCAGCTCAGAACCTCGTAGAAGCGTATGTCTCCGACCGACTCCGAACAGACCAGCACCTTAACTACGGGTATCTGTAATTATCTAAGGGGAAAAAAAGAAAGTTGCGGAGCTTGTACCAAATTTTCTACGGGAGTTACCTGGGGTCTGTCAACACTTCTAGGGGCAAACCACGCCCAAGGAACACACTAGTGAAATCCAATTGACGCTAAGTTTCACCGATCAAAAGATACGCGATCGGCAGGAGAAGCTTCGGGTAGTTACCGTGAACTCCTACCGTCGAAACTATGACCAACACCGATGAACTCTCAACAGATTCAAGGGAGAACAAGGCAAGACGAACAGTTTGACACCGAGTTTGAGTGAATCGGACCACAAATGACAAAGTTGTACGACACAGAGAAATGCTACCTAACGAGAGTCACAGTTACTCCCGCTAGTTTCCCTGATAACTGTATTGCACGTGCAGCCGAGCCAACTATCCTTCTCGACTGACGAGATAAGTCCTTACGCTGACAGATTCTAAGGGGGCTGCACCCTTATATGACCAAGCCTTCACCCGGCTGATTACGGGCAGACTATCGCTAACTCCTCGCGGGTAGCGAGATATATGTATCACGGTATATTTGTAGCACTCTTCTTCAGTATTCAAACAACTCGTTCACCGACGAATTGCTGGCAACTATTTCGGAACCAGATTTCAGGCGAAACCAACTTCACCAAGTGTTGGCGATCAACCGCGGAGAGAATCACTCGACGACCAAAGCACCCTCGGACCGATGCAACGTCGATCGAGGCGGACAGTCAAAGAACCCTTCAGTGCAGTCACCAACAAATGTTTCACAGTCGGCAACGGGCGAAATCCCTGACAGACGGGAAGAGTACGAGGCAGTCGGCGGCGATATGAATGCCCGCCCGCCGAAGACCAACACGGACTCAACACCACACATGACACGACCGATATGGCCTAGCGAATTCTCAATGGCCCTTCTACTGGCCGAACCGACAGACCAATAGATGTGAATTCAAGTAGCGTAGGTAAAATGTAGATATATGCACGGGTAACCAAGTAACTCCCGCGAACCGACGGAGTCACGGCGTCTCCGATGTTTTCACAGACTTTGAACGAGGCACCAAGACACTGAACAACCGAGTAACCACCTGGCGCGACCGTGGCAGAGAGGGGCCGAGTCCTGCTCTACCGGGTCATCCACTCAGGCCAAGATGCGAACACTTCGTATAAATATAATTTAAGGGGAGCTACCCCTCGCGTAACCGTTTCACTCCCGCAGACCGGTGGAGCTGCGGCTTCTCCGATGAACCGACGACGTACAGTCACCACTCGGTGGCCCAAGGCTTCCTGGCCAAGATTTGAACAGAAAACACTCTCAAACACCAAACAAACCAGATCACCTGAATACCGAAGATCCGTCAAGGAGTACTGTAGTAATAACTGAGTCAAACACAATTCACCCAAGACACGACCTGGAGCGACCGAGGCAGGGAGGGGTCCAGTCCTACCGCTGCCGGGCTGACACACAGGCGTAAATGCACGTGTATATACGTATATAATTTCCTCTCTCAAACAAGACACGAGGTCTTCAGCACGTAGCAATGCAAGATTGTCTGGATACAAAGCGATTCAATCACCCGAATACAGAACTTTGTGAACGAGTCACAATACGCGTAGAGCGATGCACACGGTCCTATCTCTCCGTATAGAGCTGGATGCACCACTCTACAACATAAGCAGAACAACATGTGGCAGGCTTTATTCCACCGATTAAGTGCTGTCTGCACTCTATAAACTTGCATGAAACCCAGCATTGGTCTTCCGTATGAAAAATGCATTATTAATGGCAAATCGTCAATCTCCTACGAGCTTTCTTATAATACGACGTCCTAGAGGTTTTCTGAGGTTTGTACTTACTCCTACACCCTAGTGGGACCTTACAAAGTATATATGAGCTTACCTAACATTATTTCTTAAGGCCATGTCATTACCCTTTCTAGACGGGGTTTGGCTACCTAAAGAAGGTCATATAGTTACTTCCGCGTCTTACGGGACATTTATTTATGTGCTCAGATAATTAACTAATATTATTTTCTTGTGGCAGATCCGCCACAATACTACCATACAAACAAAATTCCTGTAATTCAGTCCATAAAATACTAACCCAAAGATTGCTTGATTGGAGAGCTTAAATTCTCTGGCAGCTGTAATCCTCCTACAATTTAAAGAAAGTGTGTGAAAGATCAACAGAGATGTGCGTGCATGCGTGCCTGCACAATGTGCACATGCACACTTGTATGGGTGATCTTTATTGGCAAGAAATTTTTTAACATACTCAATGGAGCATTCTCTTACTTCATTAACTTTAGTATAAAAGTAAATGTACTCAAAAGTTTTTAAAATTACTTTTTGCATTGTATGCAAATCTTAAAGTGTTTAATGGAAAAAGCGAATAAACTACAAACACACATCTATCACAAGTTATTAGTAAAACCTGTTGATACTCATTACTCAATACTAATAATAAGCTTAGTTTATTTTTATAACAGACGGAACACACCAATGCTACAATCAGTAATAACTGGATGATCAAAAGTTATTTATTACAGGAGTTGAATTTAACCGTTGGCAGGCATGCAAGGCGATCATTCAAGTCCTATTTCCTTTTTTCATGAATTAAACGAATATATATATATATATATATATATATATATTACCAATGCTAATTGCTGAATGGAAGAAAGATTGGACCTTTACGGAGGGTAACGGGAAGCAATCCCACAACCGTGCGCTCTTCATGCCAGAGGTTCATCATTGTCCTAACCCCCCCCCCCCACTTTCAACGACTGAACTCTCCCCTGCCTCATTCTAGTGTTGACCTTTCTAATACAATTGTCCTATTAAAAAACCGTCAAAAACACTTGTGACAGTAATCTCAAATTCCAGTCTCATATAGCAAACCAAGCAGCAAATCTTGTTATACCAATAACATATCATTGTTGTATTGATAAATGTCACATACCATCTGGTCTTACCACTGTCACAGACCATAGCCCACTCTGTTGTCTGCTCCTGCCTCAACTAAACCAACTCCACATTTGGACGTACAGTCATACATCTATATGATATCAGATTTAACACTTAGGCTAAAAAAAATAATGTTGTGTTTCCGGCAACAGAGCTGTAAAAAATTGGGTAGGTAGGTAGGTCGAAAAAATTTTTATTTTGGGAAAATATTTTTATACGGTGACTATCCGAAAATTATACCCAACTACTCTTTTTTTGCATAAAGGTTTACGCTGCAACAAAGTACGTGTTCTAAGCAAGTATAAACTGCTTATTTCCCGACTGTCTGTACCTAAAATTGCTCTAGAAAACAATTCTATTAATTTCATTTTGTTGACATCTTTTCTGGTAAGATAAAGTGGGAAGGGAAGGAGAAGATGAGTGCGAACAGAACATCACTGCTAGGGGTCATTCCAGACTGGCCGAGCCAGTGACTAGTTACACCTAGAGGTTGCTAGATTTATTTTCCCTAGTCATCGTTAGAGGTGACTCAAGTGAGAATGATAAGGCTAGAGGTTTCTCAAGACTGGCAACCAGGAAACTCTAAGGCAATGTCACTGTAAATAAAACAAATTGCACAAAATTTTCCGAGTCTCGGCAATAAAAGTGAGTCGGTCGGGTTACCGGAAACACAACATTTTTTGGCCTAAGATTCAACTCTATAACCCGACCGACTCACTTTTATTGCCGAGACTCGGAAAATTTTGTGCAATTTGTTTTATTTACAGTGACATTGCCTTAGAGTTTCATCCCTGCCTAACTATTTCCGGGAAGAACAAGCTATCCTTCAAAGTCTAGTCTCCCTCCAATTAATCCCCTATCTTCAGCAGTCTGGTCTTCTCCCCCAACTCGGTCAGGAGGATTCAAGGCTCATCACTCCATATACGGAGGCTTTTTCTCATCGATATAAAATCTATTCCGCTGTTGAACTATGGCCTAATCCTCCTGACTCTTTATGATGTCTCTCCAGCTTTAGATATGGTTGACCACAATATTCTTCTTCAACATCTGGAGACTTCTTATGAAATACTGGGCCATAATGGATTCTAAAAGGGAGCCTTTTCTTTGTTTTCGATCTTTTTTGTCTGACCGAACCCACAAGATTACTTCGGGTTATTCCGGAACTAAAATGGATACACATGAAACTCGGATTTCCTCAGCGCTCTGTCCTGCAGTCCCTCCACTCTGCATTCTATATATGGTTGACATCCACATGATCCACTTTCTTCTCCCACTCTGATACTGAATTGACTTCTGCAATTCGTTTCTCATTTGGACAACCCAAAGTTCGTCTTCCACCTCTACAGTAGGTCCTAAATGGTGCCGTTGCGGTTGATGATCAAGCATTAGTACATGGGTCTCTTGCATCCTACTTACTCTTAGTTGAGCGTATTCACTCCATCTCAAATTCTCACCGCTCCTGGATGACATCAAACCGTTTCTCTCTTAATTCCTCCAAAACCCAGTTCATTTGGTTTGCCCTCCCCCAAGGGCTCTCACCAACTTTTGAAGATTGATCTTTTTCTCCTTTCAGAAATATTTTCTGACTATATACTCCCTTTCTCAGCAGCACGTGATTTGAGTGTTACCCTCGATGGCTCCCTTTCCCTTGAAGACTAGATCTCTAACCAAACACGCTCATCATATTATTAAAGGGACATCAGGGCTATACAGCGTTCTACTTCATCGGCTGTTTCTACCACACTGGTTCACACTTTCATCTATGCTCCAGAATTGACTTCTGCAATTCTTTTCTCATTGGTCAGCCCAAATTTCGCCTCTCACCTCTCCAGTCGGTAATACCACACCTATCACGCTATTATTTCTACCTTCGTGTTTGAACAACTGCATTGGCTTCCACTAACTTTGTCCTTGACAGCGGGATCACTTAAGCTATATATATACCTACTGTACTAGCAAAGCAGCAGTTCCAGCAGAACTTCTCAACAACATTCGTGCAACTGTAAGCTAGAATTCGCCAAGATATGCAAGTGCGTACAGTAGGGTGATTGACGTCACAATGGGAAAAAAATTATTTTTCAGTTTTTTTTACCTCAATAGTTTTCTATCTGTATATATATATATATATATATATATAGAGAGAGAGAGAGAGAGAGAGAGAGAGAGAGAGAGAGAGAGAGAGAGAGAGAGAGAGAGTTTGTGCTTTGTTATCTAGTAATTTGATGACATTTGCCTACTACGCGATGTGTGGATGATGCCAAGTAACTATCTGCTTTAGCTCCTCAGCTGAGATGTCACTAGGTGACTCTGAGGACTATATCAGCCAATTAGGACACTGATATCAATTTTATCTGATATCATTCGCAACACCGCATTTGCTCTTCCACCATTTTCCAAGATTGCTAACTTGGAGCACTTCTGCATAGGTTTCTGAAAGGTGCGCTATATAAATGCTAAGACTACACAAATGAATAACACATTCATCCTTGATTTATATTGTGACTTAAGTCAGTTTTGGCAAAAGAACTACTTAAATCATTATTCACAGCACAGCGTTTGTTCTTCCCGCCATAAAACTTCCTACGTCGCATTGCTATACATAATAGTAACTACATTATTATGCGCAACTTTTTATTTGTAATCCTAGAAAGAAGTGTTATATATACAAAACTTATTTATCGTTCAATAAGGATAATTTTTGCAAATATATTTTTTAGTATATTTAATGGTTTGGGAAAAACCAATTTGTACTAATTATGGGGACTTTTGGTATTTTCATCAGTGGGGTGTACCTAACAACTAGGCCAAGTATCTAGCTTCTGAAAATTTATTGAGTCGATTGATATTTTTTCTACTAAAATTCTTCTACTATTAATCATTTAACTAAAATGCCTGTAAAAATTACTGACCCACCTATTTCCCATCTTTCTTCCTCTAGAAGACCCTTAGAAGACTTGTTTCACTGCAGTTTCTTCCTTGTTTTGAGCATTCTGGGTTCCTGCCACCTGCCCAATCTGTATTCAGAAGTAGCCTAAATTGCCTAATTACTCCACAGAGACCGTTGCTTCTATCTCATCTATAGCCCATGTTGCCATTCACCTGCCTGTCTGTCTGTCTGTCTGTCTCTCTCTATCTCTGTGTGTCTCCCTCCCTCCCAAGTTAGAGGCGGCACATCATAAATGGCAGACGAGGATATAGTGGTCACTTGGAGAGAAAAGTTAAAACAAATGAAGATATAAGAAAGAGACAATGGAGAAAACGGAGGATATGTTGAGGATATGTCTGCGCTGACTGGGTCATGTACATAGATCGGACAATGAAAGAATTCCAAAACAGACGCTGGACTGGATTCCAATGGGATGGAAGAGAAAACATGGGAGACCGAGAAAGACTTGGCGAGACACGATCACTCAAGATCTGGATGACGGTGGAATGACATGGGAGGAGGCGGAGAGGATTGCGGAGGACTGAGTGGTGTGGAGGAACTGTGTCACCTGATGCGCTACCAGCGCGAGGAAGGACTAAGTACTAAGTAAGTAAGTTCCAGTCAGATGATAAAATGGATTTGATTAAAAGTTCGTATCGAGTTTATCAAATAATACACGTAAACATGATGAATACATCTATGCCTAAATCTTAAACACATCTGGCAAAGGCTCGTCGTGAAAATCAATGCCCTGTCACAGAGACGCGGCTCACTTTCAGCCAGGCTGCTAATCACCAGACCCAGGCCACCTGTGCTCACACAGGTCTGCCTCTGACTATCCTCACATTTCATTTAACACATTTTTCACCTGATTTAGAGTCTTAGCCTAGTGCTTCCCAAAACTGGGGGTCCTCAAACTGGTGCCGTGTGCAAAGTGAGTCAAGCATCTGGTCAAATTGTCTTTGAATGAAGAAATGGCTAATTAATATATTTTTAAAAGTCATGAAAACACTTATTAGGCCAGTATTTAAAGGACATTTGTAAGAGTCATAGAAGTGGTAGACATACACTTAAACGAAGTTAAAAACAATTTGAGGAATTAAGCTAATTAAAAACGAAAAAGTGAAATAATTAATAAATTTGGCACTGGTACTCCTGCAGTGGAAAATTCCTGCCTATCCATGACACTGAGAAGTCAATTCCCAGTCAGTCCATGACCACAGTCTTACACTTCTTTTAGACAATTTAGATAATGTACTGTAATGCAATTTGTGACTTATATAGTGCTGCTCACAGATAGTCTGTTGACAAATTCTTAGGAGACATAGATTTTATTTAAAATGATTGCCAATTGATACAATGTGCTTTACCAACTCAACATATGCAGAAAACCTCTTCGCTGCAATTTATAGAAGTTCTGCAATTTATAGACTAATGCTTTGCAAGAGAACGCCTCCTTTTAAGCATCAGCTTACCTGCTAGACGAAGCTGGGACATTCGCATTTTCTCCGGTTCCTTCAACCACTGCCACATCCGTCGAAAGGTTTCCCGCCCTGACTTCAGCTTGCTCCATGGTTTAGGGTTACGCAGCAAATCACTAAGTGTTCCCTGGCTTCGACCAAGAATTCTCTGAGCAAAGACAGCTTGTGGGATGCTATACTTCTTCAGTTCATTGCTCACCTTCACTGCAATCTCACGTGTATTAATCTCCGATTCTGATTCCTGCTTCGACGAGTCGTGCATGGGGTGAAGATCTGTCGACGAACTTGGCTGGTCTTGTGTTGGTGACATGCGAATGAGGAGACAGTGCTGCTGCTGCGTTGGAGGAGGAGGCGGAGGAGGAGGACAGGGCGATGACTGGTGTGGAACGGCTGGCTGCTGCTGCTGCTGCTGGAGTTCACTCGTCACTTGGTAGACCTGCTGAGGAATTATTTGAAGGTTATGTGCCAATGGTGGACTGTGGACTACTTGGAGACCATTAAGATTCAGAACTTGCTGTATCATTGGCGGCCCAGCCGTCGATGGCTGGAGATTCTTCATCTGTGAGGAGGTGTGAGAAGCTGAGATCAGATTGCTTGCATAAGTGTCATATGGTAAGATACTGTTCATTGTGATACTGCTTAGATCTGGCTTCAGTTGTGATGGGACCATGCTTGACTGATTGTACAAGTCATAAGATGACTGGGCATTATGCTGCTGTGACTGGACAACATAGTTGTTTGTATTGCCATTTGCTGCAGCAACAGGGGATCCTGGCTCCTTTGGCATAGCTTCATAACCATCATCATCTAGCCAACCAGCCTTACCATACTTGGTACATGCATATGCACTAGTGTCAAATGAAGTGATAGCCGGTTCATTATTCTGCATGAAAAGGAAGCTGCCACCATTTTCTGCTGACCCAACTAGGCTTCCAAACTTTTCAGAGACAGTAGAGATCGGTGGCAACGGCTGAAGTGGAGTAAGTGTGGCATACGTCGTTTGACTATAGCATGGACTTAACCTTCCGTTTTGAGAAATATCACGTCTATAGTTATGTAAGTATAGCTTTTGCGACTTTCCATCCTGCACTGAATCGCTGGCAGCAGATGACTTTATCGCATCCACGACAGACGAACAAGTTACGCTACGCTCCGACGAGAGACCCATCTGCGAAGAACGGTTCAACAACATCAGATCTTCCTCCTCCTCCTCCTCCTCCTTTTCTTCCCGTTCCTCATCATCTGGAGAACAACCATTGCTCGTTTCATGGACAACAATCTCCCGCAGAATTCTTCCGGCCACGTTCGGCAGCTGAAAGTTCTTCTTATCGGAGGAGGGTGCTTGACACAGATTTTGGTCCGAGTGTTTTTGTTGCTGCTGCTGAGGCTGCTGCTGCCGTCGCCGAGTTGCTGCAAATTCACCATCTACGCTGACAGTTGATTTAGTTTCGTCGTTCGACGCTCGAGGCGCTAATCGATTCAATACTGTGGTAGACTTTTCCATCGATATATCGTAATTAGGGCAATCGTCAATCGATAGCAGACGCTCTCAGCACTAATATCCCGTCCAGGCTAGCAGGATGATCGCAACTCAGTTTGATATTCGCTTCTGTTATTGATTTGCTATAGCCTAGTACCGAATCCCAAATGGTCGGCCATTTTTAAATACGCGCAGCGCCCTCGCTGCCATCCAACGGGCAGCCACCGTCGGGCGCATGCGCAGAAAACTCTGTCTTATATTCCATAGATGGCTAATCTCAATATTAGGCAGCTTCTATTCGTAGTAGGCCTCCGGTGCTATTTTTTATATACTATAAGCTTGCAAATAGTAGTTTCGGTGTTTAATCGTAGTCGTAATCTCCAAACTTCTAAAGAATGTTACCTACTCCCTCCGCCCTCGATCACACAATCGAGAGATTCCATATGCTGATCGATACATTAACTAGGAAAGGTTTTATTACACGAATGATATATAAATGATTATCGATATGTTTATTCTGCTATTTAGCATACTTTATGTAATAATGAGATTAACTGCATTTTCACTTACTTTATTAGGCCTATTGATTATTTAGTTATGTGTATATGCAGTGCCGGCGCTAGCACCCCCCGTACCCCCCGGCCGGGGGGGGGCCCCGAGTTTGAAGGGGCCCCCAAATTTAGCTGGTCATTATGCCTATTTGTGACTGTACAGATCCGGTCTGGTGTATGCCTCAACTAACCATATGGCACTGCCATAGCAGTCCTAATGCAAATATCATACTGATTTTGGGCGCAAGTAGGCTATAAAGCCATTTAAACTAACTCAGTCAATTTCATCCACTTTCTCAAACACAACGTTTATAAATTGTAACTTATTGTAATTGCTAATTGGATGAGGCCTCAAAATAAAACCGGCGCGAGGCCCAAACATTAAAGCCTGTGTAGGGTCCCAGATGTCCTTGGTATGTGTCTGATCTCAAGTTTGCAAGGGGCCTCAAATGTAGCTGGTAATTTATATGACTGGTCAAATCACGCACCGAATTATGTTTTGACGCAAATCATACAAAATAATATTACGCAAACCAATAGAGCATTGTCCTTCAACCAAAGATCAGACTTTGGGGGTGTGGACAGGGGCACGGCCCACAATTTGTGGTTGAGACGGAATCCTTGTATCCACAATATTTCATAAATATTTCATAACTACCATCCACTGCCCATCAATAATGATCAATTTTGTTAAGACAGCCTATAAATGCTACCTTTACAGTTGGCAAATCGGACAAATTTAAGTAATGGAGAGGGACATTCTGAAGTCCTAAATAGACCTGGGAGTCGACCCCAATAAGTCGACCCCAGTCGACTTGGTCATCCCAAGTCGGGTCGGGTCGTTTCTGCTCACCGCAACTGACCCCAAGTCGAATTTTGTAGATAGAAGTCACTTGAAGTTGTTTTTACCTCAAGTCGACTTAAACCGACTTGAGACACAAACATAGTTAAATTTGTCACTTCAAACCAATGATTGTGACAACATTTGAGCAGCTTTTGTTGCCTAGTGCTTTGCAAGAATGAGTGAGACCTCAGAGACTTAGGCTAGGCTAGCCTATACTGATTATTTTGCCGGAGGCTATCGTGCAGACTGCCGTCTGCCGATCTATTCATATAATTTGTAATTTTATGCTTAGACGTCACGCTTAGGCATGCGCTTAATTAAAATGGTGAAACAAAATGTTACTAGAATATTAGCACGTGTGCTTATCAAGCAATCAGTGAACTTCTAGTGGTCAGTGAATTCGGCGCAAAGAAAGCTGGATCTACAAAGCCTATAATAAATCGATAGTTTGGCGATATACTTTGGAGCGCTGCATCAGTCTGGAGTTGTCTGCAGACGAAAAACTATTGTAGGGCCAATTGGACAATGAAAGACTTTACTGTCAGTGAGTAGGCCTAGTAGCTGTAGTAGCCTAGTGTAGGATGATGCGCTTGCAATGCTATATGCTAAGTTGCGAAATGATGTTAGTGGCCAAATAATTATGAAAACAGAATTACATATTAGGTTTATCATAACACGCCATTCAGTGCAACCATGCAGTCCACGGTCCGCTATTTTATCTTAGACCTTGCGCTTTTTACAAATTTATTTAATATTAAAAAATAATAATAATGAGTGTAATCTGAATAATCACAGACAATGGACAAGCTAAAATTCATAGGCCTAATAATTTGCCATCGCATTGTCTACTCTAGGTTAGCCTACTATAGATGGCCCAAAGCATCACAAAACTATTCAAACTGAAACACAAACAGCTTGAAATGGGCTTAATAACATTTTAACTAATTCATGCATCAATTAAGTGTTGAGGTCTCATTATTCATTTGTAGGCTTAAACGAAATTAATGCTTGCAGGAAAACTGGTTTGACTTCTTGCATTAGTAGCCGTACATAGACCTAGGCTAATGGCTAGTACTATGTCAGAAGTCGACTTCAAGTCGGAAGTCGGTTGTTTTTCTGCCAAGTCGGGTCAAGTCGTTTTGACGCCGAGAAGTCGACTTCAAGTCGACCTCAAGTCACTTTAGGGTCAAGTGGGGTCAGATTAGCTGACCAAAGTCACTCCCAGGTCTAGTCCTAAACCACGACTAACAACATTGTAAAATGAGCAATTTTTTATAGAGATGACAGCTTAAAATTCTACCATTACAGCATGGAAATTCAAAAAAATTTAACAATTGAGAGGGGACATTTATTGAAGTCTTGTCTTTCAGCACTTACAATATGAGAAATTTTGCTGAGATGACAGTTCTAGGTATGGGGCCCCCAAGTTCTTTTTTTTGGGGGGGGGGGGGGGCCTCAAGTACCCTAGCGCCGGCACTGTGTATATGTATATATATATATATATTCATTGTTGTTCATAACTGATTGATGTTCCCGCAGTGCGCACGTTTGCAGGCGGTCCATTAAAGTATATACTTACTTACTTACTTACTTAAAGTGCCACTCGAAAGCCAAGCGCGGGGCACCATACAGCTTATAATATTCACGAGCGCTGGGTTGAGTCAAAGAATAGCCGAAATTTATTAAGGAAGTCCGGATTGGTTGCCATCTGATCAAAATGGATGGAACAACTTTAGTAAGGCGCGCGTATCGTCTGGGTCGAGAATTGGAAGGTGGATATTGAGAATATTGTCATGAGACCCCATACGTTAAAATAACCATATGTTTTTAATATCATAGCAGAGATAATAATTATTATGAGAGAACTGTTGGAGGGGTGGAACTTGTGGAAGGATGGGGTGCAGATATATGAGGTAGGAAACTAACAAGCATGATCGAGTTGCGCTGATGACATTTATACTGGCCAGATCAGAAACAGAACTGCCTGCAGGATCTGGTTAACCGACTAGACCATGCATGCAGGCAGGGAGGAAAAGGGGTTAATTTGTTGATTAACATGGGCAAGACCAATTAAGGTTATGAATCCAACAGGCGATAAACGCACCATACATGTTGGAGGGCATGATCTTGAGCAAGTAGACACTTTCCACTATCTCGGATCGTACGTTGCATGAGTACAGAAGATCGACGCAGACTGCAGAAAGGAGCGACATTCGAGGGACCTGACGAGGGGACAGCTATAGAACACAGCAGCAGCAAATGTGCAAAGGCCATATCATAAAAAGGGTGACCAAAAAATTAGGCCCTAATTGTTTGGACATGCAGTACGTGGCAACATATGCATGTTGCGAAAGCTAGCTATAGACCATTAAAAAGGAGGGTGAGGAGAGGTAAGAAGCTTTCGAGATGACAGCCTACGAGATCTCGATCTGTCTTAAGACAGATCGAGAGTATAGGCTATATCCTGGACAGACAAGAAGAAAACAAATGTTGAGGTATTTGAAACGGCAAAATGTCTGCTCAACTCAATCAAAAGAAGGAATATGTAGCCTACGGTACATGTACGTCTTACGTCGGTCATATGATGAGGAAAGAAGGAAGCTGTGATGATTGTTACATGTTTAACGACACCGCCATATCGAAGATGATTAGTGTCGCCAGACTCGCCACGCCATTTAGGTCCCCGTGGACGGACCGTGCTAGCCCGAGATTTTGAATCTCTGAAATAGCCACCTTCGGGAATCGAACCGCGACCCGCACGCTCTTTTCACAGAGTGAATTGCGTGCAGACGCGCGGCCTTACCGGTGTAGCCAAGCGAGCCAGTGATGGAAGCTGTCTTGAAAAATATATTATATAGGCACCTAAGTAAGTAAGTATGTAAGATGATTATTTAATACAGGGGTTCTCAACCTTTTTCGTCCCGCGACACACTTAAACTTCCTATCAAGTTTGGGGACACACCATGCATTCAATCGTCATATGTAAATGTCGTAAAAAATTTAAAAAAGTGTCAAAGTTAAACATGTCTATTTATTTCAAATTTGCTCTCAATCTTATTTATCCTTCTAAAATGCTAAACTGCTGACATTTTTAATAAATGAAAATAATTATATTGAATTTCTTTCCAATTTTTATGATTCTAATGTAATGTAATGTAATGCAAATCTTCGAGAATTTCTCAGCGCCCACAAAAGCCACGTCAGGGAGACCAGCTTATTCACCGGCGCTATATCAAATCAAGTCCGCAATAGCCAGAGCTGCCGTTTTCGTTCCGGTGCCAGGTCAAAATCCGGGGAGGTCAAGCCGAGAAGACAGCGTGGTGCTACGGTGGTTGTCGGTGATGGTGGTGGTTGGGTGATGGAACCTGATTGGAATCTGGATAGGATATAGGTTGAAGAGTTCGGTTTTCAGTCGTGAATGGAATGCAGCAGAGGAGAGTGCAAGCGGAGGAGAGGTTGAATTATTGTTTGGAGGTGAGACTGCAGGAGAGATAGGAGGGTGAGCGAACATGCGGCGGTATGTTGGGAGTCCGTTCCAAAGAGCTGGTGCAGCATAGACTAAGGAGCGGTCGCAGAATTTCAGAGAGGATGATAGGCCTACTGGAGGCCGAGAGAGAGAAAGATATGATGATGAGCGCGTAGACCTGTGCGGTTGGATGGTGATTAGTTGACGAATGTAGGAGGGCTGAGAGGTTTGAAGAGCGTTGTAGGTTAGAGAAACAATTTTGTAATGGATGCGCTGAGAAACTTTTAGCCAATGAAGAGACTTGAGAACAGGGGTTATGTGGTGATGTTTGGGCGTCTTAGTGACTGCGCGGGCAAGAGCATTCTGGATAGTTTGGAGGCGTTTAATTTGAAGAGAATCTATTTCATGGAAGAGCGAATTGCAGTAGTCGAGTTTGGAATGAACTATTGAGGTGGCTATATATTGTGCAGGCGGTCTTGTAATTTAGAATTGGACGCAATCGACGGAGGTCGCGGATGTGCATATAGCAGGTGCGGGATAGCTGGGTGATGTGGTCAGAAAAAGTAAGGTTTTTGTCAAAAATGACTCCGAGATTGCGGACAGGAGAAGAGTATGGCGTAGGAAGAGTTGGGTCTGTTTGAGAAAAGTCAGAAGGATAGTCTAGTTTGTTTAATTGCTCGCGTAGGCCAATGATGAGAAATTCTAAAGTTCTAAATTATTCTTCTGATCCCAATTAATCTATATATAGTTGTTTCTGCAACTCGACGTTAATTTAGTCACCTAATTACTAAGACCTTGTAGTCCTAACAGTTAATGGAATCTTTGTTCTTGAATTTTTCTTCGGATCATATTAGAACCCGGTTCCACAGTTTTAGTAAGTGCGTTTTGTAAGCATGCAGGCTGAGAGGGCACCTCCGACAAGTTTGTTCCGATTTTTGTTCTTTATGTTGATCATCTGAGAAAAAGCCCTGTGCAGATAGATCTAAGTAGGAGCTATGAAAGGAAACCAGCTCCTTGATAGCTTTGCGTGCAAGTGATTTGCAATGTTCTTCCTTGTTAACTTAATTGTATATCTTTGCCATAACTGAGTTCTATTATTGCTTATAGCCCACATGTCCTTCATTCTGGAATCACATTGCAGCTCAACAAGTGTTTCCAGTTCATTGTTGTTCAATTCTGCTCCATTGATGTTTTCTCTGAGGAATGGGTTCAACATCCACCTTGTCGTCTTAATATCAGCATCGCAAGAGGATGGCTAAATTTACGTTTTCTTACCATAAATTTTTCCATTTCGATTGCTGACTTAGCCTAGGTTGACGGGTAAAAGTTTTCTAACAGATGCGATAGCAAACATAGGCCTATGTCATATCCGTTCGTTAACATAAACGTCATAACTAGGCCTACCCCAGACCGCGCGGTAAAATAGATAGATAAATAAAGCGCAACAAATTTTCATTGCAGTCATCCGCTAAACTTCCAAATTACCTGTATACATAAAGTAAGTCAGTGCATAATGCAAGAACAACGGACGTGTGCTGTGAGAATTTAGTAGACTGATGTTATTTAGGATTATTTCATGTAGGCCTAATCATTGGCCTATTAGCTAGGCTACGTTGTGTCAGTTTGGAAAAGAAACGAAGATAATTTATTATCATTATTATTAATTCGCGACACACCAATTCTTCGCGACACACCAGCGACACACCATTTTTACGCGACACACCGCCGGTCAAGTCGCGACACACCATGCAGTGTGTCGCGACACACCGGTTGAGAACCCCTGATTTAATAGACCACCAGCAAACGCACGTACAGTAGTTTACAGAGGAAATAAATAATAGAAAACATTTATGCAAAGTCATACAACATTCGCATAATAAAACTTATTTTGGCAAAAGAATCAACTCTAGGAAGGGTTAGATTTTGTGGCCTTGGTTGAGTATTGTATGGAGTGACCTTATCGGGAGGGAGGAGATCGTGAAAAGTATGACAAGGATTTAAGAGGATAGGGCGGAAAAGAGCAGAGTCAGCTCTAGAACAGAGTTCGTCAGACCCTGGAAAAGAGCACAGAGAAGACCGAGGACGGGCTGGATTGCAAGTATCAGAGACTGGATGAAGATGACTTTCGATCAGCTGATGAGAGAAACAAAGGATCGAGAAAGAACTGAAAGATGAGAAGACTTGTCCGTGGATCGATGGTTAAAGACAAGACAAAGTCAGCGAACGTTCCGAGTTAAGTTCGAACCGGGTACAGAGCACCAGCGGAGAACGTTTAGTGAGTCCTGCTTATCATCGCTCATAGTCACGTGTGTTGTAATTTATTTGTATGCAACTCGTGTATATCTGCGGTGCAATTTAAAAATGGTTACTTTGTTGATGAGCGAGAAATACGTTGTCTTCAGCAGCTGTCAAAACTGCCTGCTAGCGTATGACATTTTGTAAGTCATTTTGGTAGAATTCCTGATTTGTTGATTTGTTCTTAGCACTAAATATTTCTTAAATGCTGGTACCTAAGAGCCTTAGTGTTCAAACGCACCTATTCCCATTCTCCGGAGACGTTCCGACGATTTTATACGAATTTTTGAATTATTTAATTCTATAGGAAATCCAATGATAAAAATCGCAGCTCACTTTCGGGTGCCATATTTACACACATAATCCGTGACGTCATGAGAACTTGCGGCGTTCAAATGCGTGTAAATATTGCGGCCGAGAAGTGAGCTGCGATTTTATCATTGAATTTCCTATAGATTTAAATAATCCGTATAAAATCGACGGAGCGTCTCCGGAGAATGGGAATAGGTGCGTTTGAACACTAAGGCTCTTAGGTACCAGCATTTAAGAAATATTTAGTGCTAAGAACAAATCAACAAATCAGGAATTCTACCGTAATTTTTGTTGTGTGAATATATCAATTGAAGACCTTATACCACAGTATAAATATAGTAGGCCTTCTGGCCCTTCTCTAGTCAGAATGTGTGACTGATTTGAAAGTGAGGCTATCGCTCAGAGTAAAAATGGCGGAAGACTAGCCTCGCTTTCATAGGTGATTTCATTCGTTTTCACAGGTGATTTCATTCCGACCATACAGGCGAATAGGCGATTGCTGATGCCGACGAGTCAGAGGCGACTTTTCAAACTGGCCAATCACATGCCAGCTTCTGTTGAACGCTCAGGTTCAGTATCGTGTTTTTTGCACAGTCACCATCACGTGACCAGAAAAACTAGTCACAGGCAGCAATGCGTGTCGACGTACTGTTTGTTACTGCGCTTATGCCTTAGACAAGTCTTATACCTTGTACTTGCGAGTGATTGCAATTGCTACGACGATGGATGGGATGAGAAAGAGCTGGACAGTGCATCTTCCCGAGGAACGTGTCGAAGTGGTGCTACGTGAGTTGTGAGCGCCTATTGCTCCACCCGTCTCTGTTCTTGGCTCTCAATGCTACTCGTCCTTTCCTGATTTTGTCTTCTCAACCAGAGTCCGTGACCTTGGTGTTACTCTCGACCAAGAGCTCACTTTTGCTCCACACATTCACTCACTCAGCCGTGCCTGTTATTATCAACTGCGTCAACTACGCACTGGTGCTCGCTCGCTTAGGGCTACTCCTGCTGCTGCTGCTGCCCTTGTCCATTCTTTTGTTACCACCATACTTGACTACTACTGCTGCTCTCTCTCTATGCTGGCCTACCAATTGCCAGTCTGAGTTGCCTTGATTGCATCCTGTGCTCTGCAGCCCGCCTTATTGGCTGCATATCTAAATTCAGCCACATCGCCAGCTATATGTGTGACGTTCTCCACTGGCTTCCACTCAAGCAGCGAATTGAGTACAGGATATCTACTCTAGTCTGGTGCTGCATGCTAGGCCTTGCTCATGCCTACCTTTGTGAGCTCTGTAGCCCTAATCTTAGTTCTCACCATTTCTGCTCCCTTCATTCGACTGAACAAAGTCTGCTCTCAGTCCCTTTTGCTTCCACTATGCAGAACCGTGCTTTCTCGGTGGTAGAACCCTCAACCTGGAATGGTCTTCCTCTGACCCTCCGCTCTCTTTGTAAAAAAACTTTTGAGGCATTCCTCTCTCATCTTAAGACAGTTTTATTTTGCAGCACTGAGGTTGGGAACGCCTCTGAGTAGCCCCTTGAAGAGGTGCTATATAAATGCTTCTAATAAATGAATGAATTAATCAAGAACTCAAACTTAACATCAGACTAGAAACTATCGGCAGCAGTGGCATAGACGAGGGGTTTTCGGGGTTAAAGCCCCCATTGTCTTAGGAAAAAAATTTAAAGGTTATTTATCCACTTAAAATAAGAAAAAAAACTCAAGAAAATGCCACATTTCCTCTAACATAAATGCTAACTGCACCGGAAGTGTAGCCAAGCAAGAAAGCATTAAATGCTTTCTTGCTTTCTTGCTAACTCAAATAAATTTTATTTGAGTTAGCCTATAGACTATAGAGTTAGTCTATTGCCTAATAAGCCTACTCGTAGTGTCAACGCACTGTGAATAGTTTACTATCGATCACAGTACTATAGTTGAGCATATCTTGTAGGACCGTGTTAATTATTCGTCGTAGGTTGGCCAAATATGAAGCGTCGATCTCCCTGCCTGTGCTTTGGACGCACTTGTTTGCATTAATTCTCATTAATTCAATTCAGCAGTTGCCTGTTACATTTCCGTCACAATCTCGAAAGTAGCAGCTCGATTTTCATGCCGTTTGTTGTATTTGATGCAGAATACAGCCCTTCATTGACCAGCAAAATTGCAGAAGAATCAGTTAATGGTTGCTAAGGAATTTTATGACACAAACTTTCTGAAACATGGAGATCGATTTTCTCAGTTGCTGTGATTTTTACAAATTACAGAATCAAACGAATATAACTTCAGTTAGAAAAAAGATATTTTCATTCTGTAAAAAGTATTTTAAAGCAGATCAACTGTAGAATAAGACTGTATAAAAAGTCAAAAACCAACATGTGACTAGTTTTTACCCCTGGTGTCACATATTGGTTGTGGGGGAAGGGCAGGTATGGGGTTCTGTGTACTCTGGCACTCAGTACAGAGTATTGAGTACCGGTACTCGGTACCGCCGTAGAACAATCTACAATAATTACATTGAACTTGCATGTATGAATAATCGAACTGAATGTCTCGGAGCATATTGTATCATCCACACAATCCCAAGTCCAGTATGGCAAGAACATTCTTGTGGAATGCCTGAAAGCAGCACTGCAGGAGATCTACCTTCAGCAGGGAAATGGTCGGTTGTTCTTGTGGGGTTAGGGGCTTTAATCAGTTCTCCACTGCTTGTGTCTATCAATGATATTCACAGTGGCATAGGTCGTATAGGTTGCCATTGATTAAAAGTAGAACTTTAGAACTCAGTAATTATAATAATAATAATGATAATAATAATCTTTGTTTAACTTCAAGCTGACATACCGCAGAATGATTGCAACCATAATGATTACAGTATGACGTATGATCACAAGCTATTACAGGAGTGAAATTTAACTTGTGACCTGCAGTCAACAGATCACTCACTCGTCACGTCCTAATACTTAATTTCACTAACGTCATCTGCTGATTGGAACGTTGAATGGACCGCTGGGCAGGAGCTGATTAAATTGCATCCATGTGCTCCTCCATGTGCCAGATTTCTAACCATTATCCTAAACCACCTCCCCATGGTAGCTGTGTTTCATTTGGTTAACTTTGGCTGCATACAGTTTAATTTCTGCCTTTTCATATTGTGAATCTGCGTCAAGCAGTTTGGACCACCCTCCTTAGGACTCTGTTCTGTGCTGCTTGTAGCCTGTCGCGTCTCTCCACCCAGTCAACAATTACAAATAGGATCGAGAGGTTCTGCAAATGATCAGCCACTGTATGTCAACTGTCAACAGGAGTTGGTTGGCTCCATGCTTGTCACTCCACCCACCCACCGTTGGTGAATTATAAATCTACTGTGAATTGTTATGCTGAGCTGTATTGCTGACTGATGTAATAACAGTTTTCTAGTTTTTTATATAGCACCACTATGTGCAGTGATTAGTTTGCTCTTTAGCTGGTGCTCTATAAATGTTCAATGGCAATTTTAAAAATTATGTGAATGCTTGTCACTGCTGCTGCTAGAGATGGTGATGTCAGTCTAATTGTCATTACTAGATCTGGAAAGAAACTTTCTCTTGAGCTGCCAAAAGGTGTTCGTGATGTGGAAAAAGCAAAAGGGTATGTTCATGTTAAACTAATTTTTGTTTAGTGCTGACAAAGCGTCGGGTAATTTTACCGAATATGTTTAGTGCCTTTGCTTCTCACTCTATTTGTCTCTCTGTGTCCTCCCTTCATAGCTATCGGCTATCTAGCACTGGAATGAACTCCAGTTAGTCTGCAATATTCAATTCAGTTTTTGTTTAATCAGCACTTCAGACTTGCAGAATGCAGCATGTTACATATAACTAATTTTACAAAGGTTTTATGTATAAGTTCAGTTTATATACGCAACATAAAAAATATTGGGTTTCAATTAATATTAATTGATCTGTGCTTATTGTAGTGTTTGCTAGGTTAAAAAATTCAGCTCTGTATGGTGCTCAAAATGTCCTTCTTGTTCACGAACACACGACCGTAGACGCGGTAGTTGTCCAGGGATACACTCGACTTCATACCCGCAGCTGTGGCCGCCCAGCAGTCCAGACCTCGATCCGGAGTACCGGGTGCATTTACTGTAGGGGCACGTTTTTCGTTCACACGTATTCATGACAACGTTAACCGTAGGGCGTAGGGCCCGTCTGATTGAAGAGTGGCAGATGTTTAACCAAGTGATCATCGACCGGACCATCAAACAGTAACGTCTACGGTCGTGTGTCCGTGATCAAGAAGGACATTTTGAACACCGGATATAGGTGAATTTCATTTCCTTTCAGGTTTTCCATGTTGGAAAGTTCAATTTTTTGGTGCTGCATTTTAAACGCTCATAAATTTGACAAACTCACAAATATTTCTAATCGACTTTAGGATCTCGTGTAAATATGGTCACTGTTGCTCTGTTTAAAATTTCAGACAAATCCTAAGAGTTTTGACCGAGTTATTACACTTTTTTGTGGGGGGCTACTTTTTATCCGGACACAGTGTATATATATATATATATATACAGATAGAAAACTATTTGAGGTAAAAAAACAACTGAAAAATAATTTGAAAGACATATGCATTACATGTAGAGCAAATTTTAATCGTCAATAGACTAAACCTACTGCCCCTATCAATGACCGTGCCCTCTCCAGACACACCCCCCCCAACAACTGGTGGAACGCTCACATTTCCGTTCGCATGGCGGCAGTTTCTGCAGGTGTGAAGGAGTTGGACGTGTTACGCAGCGAATGGCTTCTGTTGGCGTTTCTTCACTGGTCTCGATCGGTTGCCTCGTTCTGAGGTCGACTTCGTCCATTGATTCTCATCCCAGGATGGAAGATGAACCCAGCGTTGACAGTTTCAGCCCTGCCAGCGTTTCAGCTAGGACTTAGACAGCTGGTCGCACCTTTTACAGAAGGGCAAGCAGTTCCTCCTGGCATCGTCCACGTCTGGCGTAGAAGTGGCGGAGAAGTTTCCGCTATTTCTGGCTCTGTCATTGTTTGGTCTCACCATTGTACGTTTTTTTACGCTTGAACTTTCTTCGGTATAGTTCAGCATGCATACCAAAGGGTGGATACAGAAATTTTCGAGGGGGGGCCAAAAATTTTGGTCTTGGTCGCTGAAAAATCTGATGACCTTTTTTTAGTCATGTGCCTCGAATTCCCAAGAAAAAGGTGCCATTTTATCTGCCAAAATAGTTGATGTCCTTTTTACTCATGGGGAACCACGCCAACTTTCCGAGCCAGAATAGCTGGTCAAAAATAAAGAAATTTCTAAATGGGGGCCAGGCCCGGATTGCCCTCCTCCCTGGATCCGCCCCTGTGCAGTGTGCATACCCACTCGCCAGCTCCACATCTCTGACCGACGACCCCAGACAGTTTTTCCTCTGCCGTATATATTCACCTTACAGACAATGACCTTTACCCTGGCACACCTTTGGGACCCGACGGCCATCGACGACCATCGATATATTATAAGATCTATACATTTATGCTTCTGCTAATGTGATACTTTATTAAGTATGTATGCTATTGTCCAACTTTCATGAGCACACACATACGTATGCAACAAAGCACCATATAGATGCGATATATTATATATATATTTATTTGTAAGGCAATTTGTGACAGGGGAAAACCTCTGTTTTGAGCAGACATCCACCACCTACTGAACCACCTGCTGACACCTCCGTTGGCCTTTTTTCTAGTCTTTCAGCCAAAAATTCTGCTAAATATACTGTTTTCGCTACTTCAAAAACTGATGACCTTTTTTAATCATTCTCTCAAATTTCCATGTATGTATCAAACTGTGCCATATTTTCATGTAAACAAGACCCTGGGTGAAAGGGGAACTACCTCCCCCCCCCCCGAAACGTCTAGCTTAATCATCACAGTACCTGCACAATTGCTGCACTGACACTCATTCCTTTGCAGCAGACTTTGGCTCCGTTTGCTCGAGAGGACCGGTCTGTACGTGCAGAACGTGCTTCAGCGATCGTGCTTTCTCGGCCGCTGGCCCTCAATGCAGCAACAGACTTCTTTCTGCTATTTGATTGGCCGACTAGCTCTGCTCCTTTCAATCAGAGGTTCTCAACCTTTTTCTGTGCGTAACACACCTAAACTCACAAGCAGATTTGGTGACACACCGTGCAATCGTCGTTATGTCAATATCTTTAAAATTGATAGGCCCATGTTAAATTAAAATAGCCTATCAATTTTTAATTTCCTAAAACTTTTAATGAATGAAAATGTTGACACTGAATGCTTTTTTAGTTTCTAGTGATTCTAAAATTCTAAATTCCATCGATCTAAATCTCTGATTATACGTCATTTTGTCAACTTTTATGACTCTACAATAATTGTTTGGCCTATCAGTAATGAGATTTTTGCTCTTGGATTTTCTTTGGATAATAAGACATCCGAGGTTCGACAGTTTTGTGAGTGCAATACGGTGCATACATGCAGTTCCGTAGCCACTTAGCCAGAGGTCCATGGACACCTTAAGCTTGATTAATGGGACTAACAAATTAACAATTGAACATGATAGGATATCTAGCTTATATAGAACTATTTTTAGGTTTAAAAAAGCCTGAAAGTTATCATCAATTATCCACATAGTCCAAGCCACCCTAATAGTTCAAGGCAAAGTATGAAAACATGGGATAAAGACAGCTAACCACTTCGTAAACTATGATGAAATGGAATAGATATAGAGTGCTACGAATTTTCACAGCCTGTGCCTGCTAAACTGCTAAAGAAGGCAAGTCATTGTAATGCAAGAACGACGGGTGTATGCTGTAACAATTCACAACACACCAATTTTTTGCGACACACCATTTTCACGTGACACACTACCGGTCTATTTGCGGCACACCTCTGCTTTAACCCATTCCCGCCGGAATTGTTCCGATACCTATTGGTTTAATGGGGTCACCCGTGACCCGGTCCGGCGGGAAAGAGTTAAATCCTTGCCAAATTCACACTTGTTCTCTAGGGCTTATCTCGTCTGTAGTTAGCTGCTTTATGAGGCACACTTGTAATGGCATGGCCGTGTTATGGCGCTGTATAGTATTCTCATAATTGTCTTTCACCTACTTTTTGTCTTGTCTTTGTTTGATTCGATCTTTGTAAGAAGCATGTAAGCATAAAATGCAATGTTACACTGTCTGTGGAATTACACATTAACCCTTTTATCTCCGTGTGTCAAACCGTAATCTGCTGATATGTGTGTTTCTACAGATGGGCTGAGAGTGGATCTGATCAAATTCTTAGTTGTGCCTTTTCCTCATCAGGGAAGTATTTTGCTGCAAGTGATGACCTCAAAACATTGGTCATTTGGCATGTCACCGTTTCATGGAAACTTATCAGCACAAGGTTAGTTTACTGGCATTCTCCAAGCTAAGCTATGTCTAAATCTTGAAGCATCGTCTATGCTCTATAATAGGGTTACTATTAGAGAGTAAAAGTATGTTTATGAGCAATTGATCATGCTGCTTATGTGCGATGTTTGTGCATTTCCAGTAACATGCATGCAGCAATGCCTTGCCTCGCAATAATACGAACTTAAAATGAGAAAGTATGTTACATCAATTATGGTTGGCCAAAGCCAGCTGTGTTATGTAGTGCAGCAATATATGAAGAAATTTGCTGTCCAGGAATTTAATTTCCAACATTGGTGAGACATATCGTATTGGTTTTGCAGGGTCACATCATAGAGTATGTATCTTTTTACAGCCTTGGAAGTCAGGATTTAATGCCTTCATTCTATGCACTTATATAGCACCATTAAATTAACTCTGCTCAGGGATGTTCCCAGCCAAACCATGGCTAAAGAAAATGACTTGATTGATTTATGAAACAGTCTGATTGGTAATATACGCAGCTCCGATTGGAGGTCATTCCAGATGGTGGAACCTGTAGCCAAAAAGCTTGACGTTGCCTAGCAGCCAAGCAAGCCGTGGAACTAGGAGTTCCTCTTTGTCGTGGAGCAAAGAACCTGACGTTCTGCAACTTTGAACACAGGATGACAGAGATCGCAGCTGTAGGTAAGATGGAGTGCAACCAAGGATGCAGCGTGAGACTAAAGCAGCAATCTGATATGACATCCCGCTGGGCCACAGGTGGCCAGTGTAACACATTGCGCAATGTGCATGTATGCAGACACAGAAGTGAATTTGTGAATTCGCCAATTGAGCTGAGCGCAGAATTCGATCTAGTTGTCTCAGAAAGAGCCTCCAAGCGTTCAAATTAAGCAGATCACAACTAAATGAACCACTTTTCTCACCAAAACTAGCAATATCTCCCTTGCTTTGCAGGAGATGTTTGAGGAGTGTGCATACGTTAAAGACTGGGTAAGGAATTGATCCAAGCAAGTCAGTTTCCAAGCAGTGATAGGCAGTAGACTTTCTATAGTTTGCTATGGCCAAGGCTTCAGCCAGAATAGATTGAGTTTTACTTAATGGAACCAATGTTCCTGAGTACCTGTATCAAAGTCTTGTGAATCAGCAGGATGGCCAGGATCAAAAGTCTATGATCTGTCATGGATTGCATCTCCGGTTATAGTGATGTCAGGCCAGGCTCTACAGGGTGGGCCATAAAAAAGTAACCCCCTACGGTTTTTTGCCCATATCTTGGCCAGAAGTAAGAATTTCGAAATGAAATTTTACAGGCTTAAAGACAATTCATAACTACACATGATGGCCGGATTTCATCAAAATATTTCAAACAGAACAAAAGATATATCACTTTTAGTGAGGCCACCCAACGTTTTTTGGCGATTCAAAAACGCGACGCAACAAAAGTTGCAAAAAACCAATCTAATTATTCTGGCCAATATCTTTGTCAGAAGTAAGAATATCGAAATGAAATTTTACAGGCTTAAAGACTATTCATATCTACACATGATGGCCAGATTTCATCCAAATATTTCGAACAGAACAAAAGTTACACCACATTCAGTGAGGTCACCACCATTTTTTGACGATTCAGTAGGGTAGCGCAAAAAAAATTAGCAAAAACATAATTTTATTAAGTCTCATCTCAAATATATGTTATCAAATAGCCTTGATTTTGTCAGATGACCATTATTATTACTATTTAAAAGAGAAACAGGGTACCAGTATAGCTTCACGTCACTGAGAAGTCACCGAGCAAGATGATGGTCAAATTGGTAAATAAGGAATCTGTCAGATTAATCAACAGGTTCATCAAGAACTTTGCAAAGAGACTCAAAAGAAGTTTTGGCACTGGTGGTGGGCACATTGAGCACGAGTTGTGAAGCACTACCAAGTTCATTTGACAACAGTTATTCGAGTTGAGACTTAATAAAATCGTGTTTTTGTTACTTTTTGTTGCGTTTCATTTTTGAATTATCAAAAAACGGTGGGTGGCCTCACTAAAAGTGATATAACTTTTGTTCTGTTTGAACTATTTTGATGAAATTTGACCATCATGTGTAAATATGAATTGTCTTTAAGCCTGTAAAATTTCATTTAGAAATTCTTACTTAAGGCCAAGATATGGGCAAAAAACCTTAGGGTTGCTTTGTTATGGACCACCCTGTATGCTCGTGAGATCAAGGACCCAGTCTCCTGTGCTGCTGAGTTATTTGCCAAATATCCAGGTGGCTGGTGGTAACGCATCAAGCGTTGCTTGTTCCAGAACATTCAAATGATATTCAGTATCATGGCATTCGAATGATATCCAGTATCATGGCATTCCAATGATACCCAATATCATGGCATTCGAATGATATCCAATATCATGGCATTCGAATGATATCCAACATCATGGCATTTGAATGATATCCAATATGATGGCGTTCGAATGATATCCAGTATCATGGCATTTGAATGAAATCCAGGGCCATGGCATTCGAATGATATCCCGTATCATGGGATTTGAATGATATCCAATATGATGGCATTCGAATGATATCCGGTATCATGGCATTCGAATGATATCCAGTATCATGGCATTCGAATGATATCCAGTATAATGATATCCAGTGTCGTGGCATTCGAATGATATCCAGTATCATGACATTCGAATGATATCCAGTATCATGGCATTCGAATGATATCTAGTGTCATGGCATTCGGATGATATCCAGTATCATGGCATTCGAATGATATCTAGTGTCATGGCATTCGAATGATATCCAGTATCATGGCCTTCGGATGATATCTAGTATCGTGGCATTCGGATGATATCTAGTATCATGGCATTCGGATGATATCCAGTATCATGGCGTTCGAATGATATCTAGTATCATGGCGTTCGAATGATATCTAGTATCATGGCGCTCGGATGATATCCAGTATCATGGCATTCAAATGATATCCAATATGATGGCATTCGAATGATATCCAGTATAATGATATCCAGTATCGTGGCATTCGAATGATATCCAGTATCATGGCATTCGAATGATATCTAGTGTCATGGCATTTGGATGATATCCAACATCATGACATTCGAATGATATCTAGTGTCATGGCATTCGGATGATATCAAGTATCATGGCATTCGAATGATATCCAGTGTCATGGTATTCGAACGATATCCAGTATCATGGCATTCGAATGATATCCCGTATCATGGCATTCGAATGATATCCAATATGATGGCATTCGAATGATATCCAGTATCATGGTATTCGAATGATATCCAGTATCACGACGTTCTGCATCAGCGACCATCATGCGCTTTTGACAAAGCTGAAACTCACCCAGGAACTAAATGAATTTCCATGAGAACTGAAATGAAGATCGAACCATATTTCTCTCCAGGGGCAATTATATGAAAGTTTGAGTCAGAAAATACAGTATGATCTAAACTTTGCTTTCTAAAGAGCTGCTGTGGAAATTGATTAACTTGTGAGTCAGTTCAGTTTTGTCTTGAGTGCGTGCATGAAACTTTAGATCTACAGATCTGTACAAGAACAAAAATAAATGAACTTTGAACTTGTTACTTTGTTAGAGATCAGGCTGAAAATTGCTGTAAACAATATGATGAAACTCTATTATCATTCCTTTGTCTGGTTTATTAAAAATGTTATTCTAATGTTTCAAGAACCATAATTGTTTGATTAGGTCATTGCCGAGAAGGTCTACAGCCGTAACCTTTGATAAGGCAGAGGTTAATGTTCTGGTTGCGGACAAATCTGGAGATGTTCACTGTTTTCCAATTTTGTCTGCAAATGAGAATATTGACAGTTTGGTGATGGGTCATGTCTCAATGCTTCTTGACTTGGTGAGTGAGATTAGAATTGTTGTTCATAGAAATATGTGACCCGTCATGACGGAATGAGTCGGAAGTCGCATAATGCAGAATGCTGCAAATCGCTTTTAAAGGTGTTCACCCTTCAAATTATTGATTTTTCAATTTTTCCATTTTTGGAATCTACATTATATAATGTCTCAATAGAATATTAAAACTGACTTTATTTTGCTGTTTTTAACGTGCTATTGGTGCAGATTAAATGACCAATAAGATTTAAAACCTATATAAAAAATTCGGAAAATCGCGTTTTCCCAACATTTTCTGTTAGGCAGGTCGATCGATTAAAATTTTTATAACTCAACAAGCACTTGATAGATTTTGATGCGTAATAGCTCATTTGAAAGGTAATTCAACATGGAATAACGTGGAATACATAACTCAAAATACTCAAAAAGGGCCTAGCGACTCATTTCGTCATGACGGGTCACATATATGACGACCAGTTGATTGATTTTTAGTCTTCTTGTGAACCACTGACTTTCTCTATGTGCGGCAGACTTACATGCAAGACATAAAACTTGAAGATCGAGACAGTGGCCACGAAGACCATGACTACGATCCAAAACAGACGGCAAGACAGAAGGTCCAAGATATGAAATATGTTTCTTTACTTTGTTTTCTTGAGCATCCAGTGTTGCAAATTGAGTGACATTGTTCATCTGAATTGAATTCACAAAGTCTAATCAATCGTGATCAGTGATTGAGAATAAAAAACCATTCGCTGTGTTTTGTCAAGTTGTAGCATGTTGTTAACCGCAGAAACCAATTGAGAATGACACTGACATTGGATGTCATTGTCCACACTGCCTGATGACTCTCTGTGGGATAACATTTTGCACGAACCCAGCTAGTTTATTGGAAATACCTAGTAAGCTGTATAGGAGATATGCTGATATACCAATGTACTGCAATTTTTTAATTATTTTAGATAAGCACATTGTTGAGTAGTCATCAGTATCTCATGATGCAGACTTTTCTTGGAATTTTTCTAAGGCTTTCAATTGTGTAAGGCACAATCGCCTGGCTGCACAGTTAGCCTCCACACCTATTCTAGACTTTGTTTGCAACTGGGTTCTTGCTTTGTTACGAAACCGAGTGCATTGCACAAAGTTCTGTGGCATAGTCTCCTCTATGAGGGGCATTAATGCAAGCTTGCATCTCTCAAGGATCTGGCCTTGGACCGGTCAACTTTCTTACCTTAATTTTAGGATTAAAACTGCCTCATGCAGGTAACAGACATTATGCTGATATCTGTCATCTGATTATTACTGCATCAACTATTGACACTGGCCTACTGATGCTGAACTTGACCACATTGCAGAGTGAAATAGAAACTTTAACTTGCGTATTAATCATTGCAAGTCATGTGAAGCCATTTTTAGGCATTCCCATTCCAAAACTTCTGACTGCCCTCCCCCCATAACAGGGATCAAATAGGGCCCCCAGAAATTTGCGCAAAAAAATTGCGCACCAAAAACGATAAATTTGCGCGAATTTTGCGCAAGTTAAAAAATCAAAATGTTCGTTATTTTTTCATTGAATCAGTGTACCAAAGTATCTAACAGTGTTTTTGTCATTTAGTGTAAAGCTTTGGCGTTCTAGAAATTAGACAATCAAGCCAAAAATGCAGTTATAAAGTTCCTATAACCATATAAAGATTAATGTATTCAGACGATTGCAAATAATTTTAATTTTGCAAAATTTACGCCCACCGAAATCTACGCTCATTACAAATGTAACTTCAAAATAGTATTATTTATGCCTATATTATAATGAATCACCAAGTTACACAACGTGCTGAGTACTAGCCTTCCGTCTTTGTGTGCACGCCTGACATCTATAGATTAAATGCGCTCGTTCTGTCATAAGCCGAGACAGCTAGCAACGCTGCTGTATGACCGCTTTGAGAAACTTCGTCTAACACATTTTATTGTGTGGCCGTAAAGTTCTGGAATTTTTTATACTATAAGTTTGTGCGTTACTACCAAAAATATCGATCTTTAACTAAAAATTCATCTATAATTTCATCCCATTCGGCGGTCGCCATTTTGATTATCGCACATCGGTCGTCGTTTCTATGTTGAACTGTCATGGACCGCGGTGATTTTAGGTAAATCAAAGCCCAATTTAGATAAATTAGCAAGATTTTGTCAAAATTTGTGCTAAAATCGCGCGGATTGCCAATTTTTGCGCTGTTGCGCTATACCTAGCCCCGATCTATCTTATGGAGCTCTGTGTACCTGTGCTGTCCATTCCAGGCCGTAGATTCCTTCGCTCTGCTACGCATGGTGACCTGGTTGTCCCTAGGGCTCGATCTTCCACAGTGCTACATAGAAGCTTTGCTATGGTTGGTCCGTCTTTCTGGAATAAGTTACCTATTAGTCTCCGTAATGAACTTCTTTGTCTTTCTTTGCCCCTTTTCCGCAAGCGTTTGAAAACCATTCTCTTTGATTGTGGTTTGGTGTCAGGTCGGGAGCGCCTTTGAGTAGTTCTCTTGAAGTGGCGATATATAAATGTACGATTACAATTACAATTACCTGGAAATTTGCGCAAAAATTGCGCTGCACAGGATCGCGAATTTCTGGGAGCCCTAATCAAATGACAGTGTTTAATCTAGTCCCCCTCCTCTGGGGGGGAATTGAGGTTTCTGGGGGGGAGACAATTGAGCGTCCGAAGTACGCTCGTTATGCGCGTAGAGCCGAGACTGGAGGGAGTGGGGCATGGGGAGGGGATGCGCCCCTCTCCATCAGAAACTTTTTGAATTTCCACATGGCAATGGCAGCATTTTAAGGTGTCGTCTTAACAAAATAGCTGTACTTTTTCAGTGGCCCATTAGAAACTTTTTGAATTTCCACATTGCAATGGCAGCATTTTAAGGTGTCGTCTTAACAAAATAGCTGTACTTTTTCAGTGGCCCATTAGAAACTTTTTGAATTTCCACATTGCAATGGCAGCATTTTAAGGGGTCATCTTAACAAAATAGCTGCACTTTATCAGAGACCCATTAGAAACTTTTTGAATTTCCACATTGCAATGGCAGCATTTTAAGGGGTCTTCTTAACAAAATAGCTGTACTTTTTCAGTGACCCACTAGAAACTTTTTGAATTTCCACATTGCAATGGTAGCATTTTAAGATGTCATATATATAATATTCGTTTATTCATATTCAATATGACACACCGCAGAACGATTACAGGTAAAAGGTTATACGAAATACGACCAGCTTCGCACGACACGCAGGTCGGCTACAACAGGTTCGGTAACTTAACACTAATGGCCTAAGTGTTGGAACGCTCCTGGTACGGCCAAGCCAGGAGTGGGAGGGGCTAACTTATTTTTCAACAGACCCGAGTCAAACAACACAACAGAAAGCGCCATTGGCAGCTAACAGAAAATTCAAATAAATTTTTGCCCTGAGCGAGGCTTGAACTCGGGTCGCGATAATGACTCAGTTTATCGGCCAACGCTCTCTCCACTGAGCTACGGACCCCCCATCTTAACATTTTAAGGGGTCATCTTAACAAAATAGCTGTTCTTTTTCAGTGACCCATTAGAAACTTTTGAATTTCCACATTGCAATGGCAGCATTTTAAGGGGTCATCTTAACAACATAGCTGTAGCCTACTTTTTCAGTGACCCTTTAGAAACTTTTTGAATTTCAACTTTGCAATGGCTGCATTTTAAGGTGTCATCTTAACAAAATGGCATTACTTTTTCAGTGAATTTTAAGGTGTCATCTTAACATGATATTATCATATATTATAGTGGTAAATAATGTCATTATAATCATATAATTATAAATAATATCACGGTATATTATAGCACTTCATGTAAAACAATGATGAAAACAGTAACAAAAAACCAATATCATTTCGTCAAATTTTTCTGGGGGGGAAATGTCAATCCTGGGGGGGGGACTTTCCCCCCCAGAGACGTCTAGATTAAACACTGATCAAACGAGTTGATGTAGTCAAGGTTCTTGGTATTACACTTTCAGAAAGATTGGGGCTCTCTGCACACATTGATAACATTGTCTGTAAAGCAAAGCAATCATTTATGCACTTCGTATCCTTGTGTCGCATGGCTTGACAGGCAGCCGACTCCATGATGTTATACGTTCCACCACAGTCGCACGAATGCTTTATTCTTTATCAGCAAGGTGGGGTTTTGCCTCAGAGGAGTCTGTCGTCTGCTATTATTAGAAAGCTTACACAACAGGGGTTTTTGCCTACTAATATTCCTACTCTTGACATGTTGTGTTCTAAGTAGGGCTGTTGTTCGATTAAAAATTTTATCAAAATTAATCGCCCGATTAATTTTTTTAACCGCAATTAACTGCAAATTGATCGCAATACACTTCCTTATGTTAATCTTACTATTTTATAAGGACCCCTGAAGCATAAAATTTTATTAACTGAATGCATTCTTTCTATTGCAAACATATTCAATAACCTTTGGCTTAGGCCTATTGAATTTCTGCATTTAGTTTATTGAACAGTTTTGTATGACAAGGCAGAATTGAAACACTGTTCAGATTAGTCAACTGCTCAAAATCCGTTAATTTTTTCCATTTGAGCCACATTTAATTAAAATGATATAGGCCTAAATGTGAAAATTGGACAACCGTTTTCTGACTATCAAAATTAATTTTTTTTTCAGCCAACTGTAACCTATTGGCAGACCAGTTTATTTACATTGGTCAGGTCAAGGGATGCTCTTAACAAGCAATTAACAATAACTAATAACAATAACAATAACTATTGAACCTCATTATTTAGTCACAATTTTTCGCAAGAGATTGCGGTTCTTGCCAAACCTCGTCTCAGTTGTCCTTCTGTAAACATTTATCATTTGAAACCTGAAATCCATTGGTCATCTCCTGGAGTTCAACCAATGTGGTCTGACGGGGTGAGAAAACAACCTTAGATGCATGGACGATGCGATGCGGCCGATGTCGACGGTTCATCGCTAGCGTTAAATGCATGTTTTGGTTCACATGCAGGCGATAATTGAGCGACGAATTGCTACGATAATACTCAAATTCTTTTTTGGAATATTTGCCAAGGAATGTATCACTAGTTTTAAGTATGAGCCTTCCGTTTAAAACGAGCTTTTCTGCCTCTGATTCCATTTTAAACAGATCTAATTAACGCGTACGATTAATGCGTTAGAATTTTTAATCGCAAAATTTTTTAACGCGTTAATCGCACGCGTTAACGTGATTAAGTCAACAGCCCTAGTTCTAAGGCAGATGAATTCCTCTTTGCTTCAGTGACCCGGGCATGTTCTCCATGATCTCCAGCCAGAACGAGTTACTGGATACTCTCTTACTCACATAATATAATCTAGTGATACCATGATGTGATTCGTTGATTGGAAAGTATTTATCACCAGAATGCTGTACAGATGACTTTTTGATGCTAATATTTGAGTAATTTTATTCAACTTGTGATTTAATTTGTACATTTTACTACCAATTATTACTTCGATGTATTATAATGATTGTCCCATTGTGCGTTTGCAAGCGGAGTAATAAAGAAAATACTTACTTACTTTAAGACAAATAATTAAACTTCTAGTATATACTTTGTCTTGCAAATGTGGTTGAAGGAAGCGTGAGAATGTGAAAAATTTTGATGGATAAAGTGAATGAGAGAGCAGTTTATCGTGTATCTTGATGTTAAATGAACACCGTCGCATGTGGAATAGTTAACTCACGTTTGGACTACTGCAACAGCCTTCTCTATGGAAGATCTTCAAAAAGCTTAACGTTTCTTCAGCGAGTCCAAAACAACCTCTCATGGGTCTGCAATGCTTCATATCATTCTAGTAGCAAACCACTTCTGAAATCCCTCCACTGGCTACCTGTCAAAGAAAGGATTACTTACAAAATCGCCATCATTACCTACAACTGCGTAACAACAAAAACTCCTTCATACCTCTCTGATCTCCTTCAGAATTTTGAGCCCTCAAGAAACATGCAATCATCCGAAAACCGAACGAACACTAGTTCTTCATCGCTGTCGCATCGTAACTGCATCTAGATCATTCACCTCATCAGCACCTCGAACAATCTTCCATCTGACATCAGAAACTCCACATCGCTGACAACTTTCAAGAAGCATTTGAAAACCGAACTTTTTACACATGCCCATCTTGACTGACTTTTCCCTGCTCTGAGTGCTTCTGAATCGTTGCTACGGTTTTTAATTCTTTACGCATTTGCCCCGAGAATATCCGCTGAAAACGGGCTTAAAATTTAAAACTGAACGGGTAAAGGGTTAAATCGATTGCTTGCGAACCCATGGCGCTTAAATCTCTACATATTATTATTAATTTATTATGGATCAGGTGACATATATGCTACTTCAATTGGGACATCCAAGAAACATCCAGACACTATTGAGTTGTGTCACAGACATAAGTATTGCTTAAGGCAATTATTGCGCTCTGGAACAAACCACAGAGTTGCACTACGACCAGCCCGAGTATACTCAGTCTGAATGGGGTAGAAGACGCAATGCACAGTAGAGTATTTCTAAGATTTCTGCTTTGCTGCGTAAAATATTTGAACATTGCTTTGTTTGATTACTTTCATTCTCAATAGTATATTGTGCATTATTTATTGATTTGTAGAAATTATGTGGTACCGATAAGTTTTTGGTGACATGTGACAGAGATGAGAAAATTCGGGTCAGTCATTACCCAAATGCCTACAACATTCAAGCGTTTTGCCTCGGACATACTGAGTGAGTGCAGCGGTCAATTCATTTAAATTAGAGAAGTTTTTGTCTATCTATGTCAGTGGTTTTCAACCTTTTTGTAGTGGCGGAACCTTTCTCAAAGCACTATTTTCTCGCGGAACCCTGCGCTTTTCATCGGTTCAGTATTTCAAGACATAGACCTACCTGGCTTATTTTTGTAAAGTATCTGATATTAAGATTAAAATTAATGTACGTGACTTGCGCTTCTGGTACAGTGTATAGTATCTCATTAAAAATACAAATAGGCCTAGGCCTACATGCTTTAGAATTCTAGAAGTGTCGACCCAGTGCACAAAACACCGTCAGAAAACAACTGCATTTCTGTTCCGTTGCACCAACAACTATCCATTCATCTGACATAATGGGCAGAATATTAAAAAATTAAAATGCGCTCCATTTTTGATCAGTGCTATGGACAAGTATCCTTCCTCAAGTTTACTGCGTAATTTGTGCCTCGTCTAAGTCTTGGATGCATAGTATGGAAAGACGCGTAAAGGCCGACACATAGGCTATTTAATGATTTATCTTCAGCAAATCGCTTTGGGGATCAACCATCATATTAAGAGGGGTGAATGGCACGAAGCTATAGCGGGCCAATGGGTTTCAGGCTTTCAGCTCATTTGGGGAGTTTCAGCTTCATATTATGGTTGTGATATGTTCCTGCACCTAAAAAGTGTTCTGTCACAATAATCACAAATCCAGCTCTTGTTTTAAACATCTTATGCGATTTTTCGTCAAGCAAACAGAAGGATCTATATCAATGATAAGAATGTTTTGTTTGTTTGACTGGACAGTTGGAAATGTAGGCAATCTTGTAGGCAGGTCTATAGATTCACATTTGATGCATGTGCATTCCGAATAACAAGACTCAGCAATGAGCTATAACGACATAATTATAGAAAACAACAGTACATTTACGTAATAACGTTATTTTAAGCAAGAATGACTGAAAGCAGTGAAACAATCTACTCATTGCCAATACTTTTGCGATTTCAGTTGGTGATATAATATTTTCTACCAAACTGCCGCGGAACCCCTGGCCGACGCCCGCGGAACCCTAGGGTTCCGCGGAACCCCGGTTGAAAATCACTGATCTATGTATTGGGACTTTTGTAGAGTGCATCTTAAAAACCTGTCAAAGCGATATGGTTTAAGGAGTCAGGAACATCAAGGTTCTCAACCGGTGTGTCGTGACACACTGGCGTGTTGCGAATAGACCAGCGGTGTGTTGCGTACAAATGGTGTGTTGTTGGTGTGTCGAGAAAAATTGGTGTGTCGCGAATTCTCACAGTCTCACGGCATACACCCATCATTCCTGCATTACACTGACTTACTTACTAAAGCAGTTTAGCGGGCATACTAGCATAGGCTGTGAAAATTCGTAGCAATCTGTGGCAATGTCTGCCTTGTAGGCCTCAATACCTACATATTTGACTTATTTTGCGGATGACGTGGAAATGTGCCCTCTCAGCATATACAGTATAACACGTTAGTGAACACGCCAAATAACTGTTACCCAATGCTGTAGCATTCTAAAATGATGTGGAAAATTATATTTAAGAAACGGTAACTTTGCGGATGACGTGGAAATGTGCTCAGCTTGTTTCTGTATTCATAGCCAAACAACCATAATAAACTTAGGTGGAGAAAGTCCAGGACCTCGAGGTACCAATGACCATGAACATTTAGCGAAGCATTTTCCGTTCTTTTCCAGTTTCCATTATAAATATATAATTGAATGTCTTGAGGGGCAGCATTTAGTTTTGGCAGTTGGTAGCTGTTTTTATCCCATGTTTTCATATTTTGCCTTGAACTGTTAGGGTGGCTTTTGGACTACCGGTAGGCCCTTCTTTGAATAATTGATACTAATTTCGTGCTCTTTTTTTACCTATTTATAAATAGTTTTATATAAATATCCTATCATGTTCATTCGTTAGTCTCGTTAATGTGTAAAGCCCCTAGCTTAAAGTGCCCAGCGACCTCTAGCTAAGTTGCTGCGCAGCTGTATGCACCGGTATTGCACTCACAAAACCTGTCCAACCTCAGGCATCGTACTATCCACGGAAAATCGAGGAGCAAAATCCCATTAACTGTTAGGCTAAACAATAAATTAGTATCGAATAGTCATAAAACGTCATTGGATCATAGATTTAGATCGGTGGAATTTATCATTTTAAAATCATTAGAAACTAGGGCTGTTGTTCGATTAAAAAATTAAATAGAAATTAATCGCACGATTCATTTTTTTCATTGCAATTAACTGCAAATTAATCGCACTTTCTTCAAGTAGCCTATAGGCCCTATTAATCTAAAGCAGTATTTCCCAAACTGGATTAGAACTGCGGAACCCAAGGGTTCCACAAGAAGTTGTAAATAAAAACAATTGAACTAGTGAGAAATTTTACTGGAATGCAACATTTAAAACAGATTTTGAAAATGAACTGAAAGTTTGAAACTACCTTTAATTGTCTTGTGTTTTGCATTCACCTATTGAACGATTATCTGAACTTTCAGTGTCATGATTGGCAATCCAGGTATTGTTCTAGACCTATTTCTAGTAAGTAAGTAAGTAAGTAAGAATATTCTTTATTACACCACCAGCAAACGCACAGTAGTTTACAGAGGAAATAAATAATAGAAAACATTTTAGCAAAGTTATATAACATTCGCATAATAAAACTGTTTCTGGCAAAAGAATCAACTCTAGGAAGGGTTAGATTATGTGACCTTGGTCGAGTATTGTATGGAGTGACCTTGATGGGAGGGAGGAGGTCGTGAAGAATGTGACAAGGATTTAAGAGGATAGAGCGGAAAAGAGCAGAGTCAGCCCTAGAACAGAGAGTGTCAAAACTAGGAAAATCGGTTGGAAGAAAGCTTGAACGGGTCAATTTTCTTAAAAGACCGTTGAGACGTTTACGCTCCATTGCGTTGGCAAAACCCCACCAAACAGGGGAGGCATAAAGTAATCTAGCAATGGTAGTAGCTCTAACAACGTCAAACAGACGTTGACCATGAAGGCCGTGGGCGACTAAAACACGCAGAGCAAACATGGATTGCCGGGCTTTACAGCTTATTTTGCTAATGTGAGCCTCAAAGCCAATCCGATCAGAGATGGTGACACCCAAAATAACCATCTGCTGGACCCTTTGGATGCCCGAGATGGCGGGAGGGAGAGCAATAGCTTTAGACCGAGGTCGCCTAATGATCATTTCACTGGTCTTAGCTTGATTTAGTTTTAGATTGCTAATGGATGCCCACTGAGATATATGGTCAAGTTCAGAAAGAGTGGTGTCAATGCAAGAAGCTGGGATCAGTAAGTAGCTATCATCAGCATATTTAGGGAGACGGTTTCCACTGAATTTAGGTTTGAGACTGGAAATGGCTATAACAAAATCAGTAGGTCCAAGGCCAGAGCCTTGCACAATACTAGCATTGATGGTACAGTGCGGAGAGATTTCACCACCAAATTTGGTACAGTGCTGACGTTCGTGCAAGAGAGCAAGCACCCAATTGTATAAAAAATCCGGGATGGGCTGTGATGCTAATTGATCGGCAAGGTGCTTGTGTCTAATAGTGTCGAAAGCCTTGCTAAAATCAAGGGACAGGAGTCTTACATAGGGCTCAGATACGAGCATGGTTTGGAGTTCATGAGTAATGGATATCAACGCGGCAGATGTGGATCCTGAAGGGCGGAAAGCAAATTGGTCTGCAAAGATCCGGTTGGTGCAGGGTTCTGCGATAAAGGGATAAAAGTACTTACGTACGACAATTTTTTCCAAGATGCGAGAGAGGATGGAAGTGATAGAAATGGGTCTAAAGTCAGCTTCTTTGACAGGGTGCGAAACCTTGGGTATGGGGGTGATCATGCTGAGGCGCCACTGTAAAGGGACATAAGAGTTAGTAAGAGAGCAGGTGAACAGATCCGCAACAGGCAGAGCTAAGAGGTGAGCCATGGTTGACATCAACCATGATGGCATGCCATCAGGACCGGTGGAGTTGCCTTTCACAGAAGCAAGTGCTTTATAAATGTCACATAGATTAAAATTGACAGCGTGGTCTTGAACAACAGTTTGTTTGAGAGGAGGAGGCACATAATGGGGATCAGTGGAAATGTTCATGTAGTGAAGGTTGAGCGATGAAGCCGTGATGGACTCAACGTTGGCGCCGACCATGCCTGGCTGTTGGTCTCCATCCCTCAGGCGGCGGACCTCCGTCCATAAGCGGCGAGATCCACGTTCCAAACCCACAAAAGATTCCGAATTTTTGCGTGAGATGGCTTTGCTAATTCTGTCTGCGATGACTGTTGCTTGCTCATAACGGTGAGCTCGGAGGAGTTTGGATCTCTTTCTGAGTAGGTATTTGATATGAGGAGTCATGTATGGCGGGTCTTTGTCACGTATAGTCACCTGACTGATGGGGAAAAAACGGTCTAATGCTGTTTCGATGGTCGAGTAGAAATCGGCAAAAATGGCGGTTGGAGTGCGATCCGTATCAGAAGTAGTCCAAGGGTAGTTCTCGAGGTAAGCATGCATTGCAGCCATGCGACCTGGGGTGCGTAGCCGAAAACTTCTCACAGATCTGTCAGTTCGATCCGATGAACCGTCAACAGATCCGACCGGATGCGTGGCGGAAACTGCAACAGAATGGCTCAATACAGCGGCGTGTTTAGTGCTGACCGAGGAAGTGATGGCAGCGCAGGAGCAAAAAAGTTTCTCAGAAGCGTAGATGCGATCGAGAGAATGTCCTGCATGGGTAGGACCCTCGAACTCAGGAATAAGGCCTAGATTGAGTATGGCTGTTGATGGAATCTGGTTGAAGTCTCCAAGTAGAATAACGATGGGGCCACTGGTACGGTTGTAAACTTCATCAAGAGTAGATTCGATGGTAGAGAGGAGATGGTCAACGTCGTATCTCGGTTTGGGAGGGTGATAAATCCCACCGATAAAGTAGTTTCGGTTCATTATAGTTACACTGATCCACAGTAACTCGAGCTCTGCCGCATACGGTGTTTGAAGCGCGAAGATCGAAGGCTTTAGTGAAGGACGGCAGTAAATTGCGACACCACCTCCTATTCGTCCAACTCGGTCCCTCCTAAACAAGAAATATCCAGGGATGTTGAAGGTAATGTCAAGATGATATGGCTTCAGCCAGCTTTCAACGAGAACAACAACATCTGGGTTGAAGGAAATTACGTCGGCCTTTAGGTGGTCCAAGGCATTAGGTTTAGCAATGCTGGTAGGATTCAGTAGAAGAATGCTAGGATGCATCGTTCCATTTGCAGACCTTTTCTTTATGAAGTGACGTGACCTTTCCGTTCGTCCAGAAGGGGCTGACATGATTTTCTGACTACTTGGGTTTAGGAGGTGAACAGATGGTTGCTTTGGTGCGAGAGTCGGTACATGGGCATCATCAGTAGGACGTTGAAGATCTGAATTGTTTGTCACGGGATATATCAAATTGTTCTGCTCGTTTGGTTTCTTTCGGGTAACGGCGTGTAAAACTGCTCGCGATGAACTGACCCGGACAGGGATAAGCTGACCCATGGTGCTGTCTTCATCTTTCTGCTCTCTTGGACTGAAGTAGGCATCATGAAAGTGACGCAAGCGATGATGTAATCCAGCGCGTGACCCCCGGTAATGTAATAAGCCACACGCCGCAATCTTATCCAGCATATCATATCCAACCGCATCGCGTACACCGGGGGAACCCCTCAAGGCGAACATCTCATCACGTGTATATGCAATCATACTGGGAGTCCCCGCGTGACGTCATCAAATTCATGAGTTTAAATATCCAGATAAATATTCGGTCGGAACTAATTTCACCAACATAACGATGATTGAAGATGACGTGGCGAAAAGAAGTGCGGAGGTATTTTCAACGATTTAAACATAATAAAGCATAATAATAGACATCACTGTTGAGATTTGCGTAGGTTAGGGCCTTTAGTCGGATCAAAGACACTGTTCCGCCAAGTCAGATTAATTCTCTTACGGTAGTAGGATAGTAACAAATAGTTATGCTAACTTGTCAGTGTAGCAATTTACCAAAATTGATTTACTATCACTTAAGCTTGGGTTTTAGGCTTCTTTCGTTCAATTTAATTATTTGGAATGCTTTCCAAACTCGTGCGAGATTTTTAAATTGAGATGGACCATGATGTTCTCGACGGTCATAGGCCTACATTGCACAGGCCTATCGTATTCACGACCTGAAGCGAATTTGATTGAATACTTTCCTAAAATGACTTTTAAAAGCTTAAGTTGATGCGAAACCTTTCAAAGTAGGCCAAAAGCCAGCTAGGCCTAACTCTTCTACGAACTTCTTGTTGACATTGCACAAATGAAGCTGGATTCCAATGACCTTCACTGATCAGTCTGGAAACGATCTACTAAAGTAATGCACCACTGAGTGGCACTAACTGCACGCGAAACGTACAGTAGCATGCTTTTGCTATTTGCCACGTAAAAATTGTATGAAACTGAACAGAGACAAAACAAGCAAGCCAATTCTTCTTCTTTAGGTTCTCTGCCCTTCGTCAGGTTCCACCCTCCAATGACGCCAGTCCTCTCTGTGCTGTGCCTTTTCCTTCAGTTTGCTGTATCCATTGACCAATTAGCCTATAGAAAAAAGTAGGCCAGCTAGTTATGAGAAGAAACAAAAGTGTTGTTCGCATTTTAATTTATTGTAGACTATTCCCAGTAGTAGGCCTTGATCCACTAGCTGTGATCCACAAGTCGTGGTTTTCAAAACAGTGCAATTAATTTTTTTCATGTAAGAAATATAAACTTTCTACAATAGCGTGTGTTTATGTATGTAGGCCTATATTAGGCCTTGTTTGCTTGTCAGGTGCTTATAATTATATGCATGCCTCAATGAGCTTCACTGTTTGACTGAGATTGGGGTTCTGCAAGAAAATATTGGAATACAAAGGGTTTCATGGCTCAAAAAATTTTGGAAACACTGCCCTAAAGCATAAATGAATAAATGACCACTTTCTATTACAAACAATTTCAATAACCTTTGGCTTAGGCCTTTTGAATTTGTGCATTTAGTTTATTGAACAGTTTGGTATAACAGACAGAATTTAAACACTGTTCAAATCAGTCAACTGTTCAAAATTCGTTAATTTTTAAAGTTTGAGCCATCTTTAGAATGATATAAATGTAAAAATTAGACAGCTGATTTTCTGACTATCAAAATTAATTTTCATTCAGCCAATTGTTTAGGTGTTCCAATGTATTTTCTTTTGTCGGTTCAATGGACGCTCTTTTTAATTAACAATAATAGGCCTGCTATTGAGCCTTGTCAATTTGTTCAGAATTTTTCACAAGATCTGAGGCTGTTGTTATTGCCATTTAAACCTCGTCTCTTTTTGTCCATTTGTAAGCATTTAATTTATTATATGAAACCTGGATCCACTGGTCTTGCCATCTCCTGGAGTTCAACCACTACTGACGGGTGTGGAAACAACTTTAGTGGACAATGCGATGAAGCCGATGTCGACGGTTCATCGTTAGCATTAAATATGTTTTAGTTCTCATGCAAGCGATAATTGAGCGACGAATTGCTATGATAATACTCAAATTCTTTATTGGAATGTTTGCAAAGAATGTATCACTAGTTTTAAGTATGAGCTTTCCATTTAAAACGATTTTTCCTGCCTTTGATTCTATTTTAATCAGACCTAATTAACGTGTGTGATTAATGCGTTAAAAATTTTAATCGCAAATTTTTTTGCCCCTTTAATCGCACGCATTAATCACAATTTATCAACAGCCCTATTAGAAACTAAAAAAGCATTCAGTGTCAATATTCATTCATTGGTAATTTTAACAATTTAAAATAGATGGGCCATTATTTTCAACTTCAACATAGGCCTTTTTAATTTTAAAAGATTTTGAGATGATGACGATTGCATGGTGTGTCGCCAAATTCGTTTGTGAGTTGTAGCAGATGATGGCTATAGACAGCTGTCATCTGCTTCAAGTTTATTGCATTATTATCTGTTTGACCGGTTTAAGACAGTTCATTTTTTGCTCACTGTGCCCTCCTATGCTCACTGAGTTCTCTTTGCTCTCTGCTTCTTTCTGCTCTCTTTTTCTCACTGTGCCCTTGTGTTTCTTGTGCTCTCTTCTTCTAACTCTACTCACTTCTGCTCACTGAGCAGTTCTCTTTGAAATCGAACCCCTTTGGCAAAGGTTTTAACATACTGAGTAAAAAGAGAAATCTTGTGACTTCTATGGGTGACTGGTTACTTCCTGGCTGCCAGTTTCGAGAGACTTCTTTCTAGCAGCGTCATTCTCACTAGAGGTGACTGGGGAACAAAAGAAAAATAGCAACTTCTAACGGTAACTGCTCACTGGCTTTGCCAGTCTCGAACGACCCTTAGCGGGTGGTATTCTGTTCGCACTCATCTTCCCCTTCCAATCCACGTTGCCAGAAAAGACAAGTCAACAAATGAAATTAATAAGATTGTTTTCTAGAGCAGTTTGTAGGTACATACATTTTGCAATTAGCAGTTTATACTCGCTTAGAACACCTACTTTGTTGCAGTGTGTACCTTTGTGCAAAAACAGCAGTGATATAATTTTTTGGGTAGTCAGTGTATAAAAATATTTTACCACACTAAAAATTTTTTACCTCTCTACCCAGTTTTTAGAGCTCTGTTACCGGAAACACATCATTTTGGGGGGGGGCTTATTTATGACCAAGGCATGTGCTTCATAAATATCTTAGTAACGTTGTAACATATCTCAAAGATTATATCTGATGCATAAACAACTTGTCCAAACTGCAGATCATTTTAAGGAATGGACAAATTATAATGACAGACCTGCTGCACGTTGAATCATTTATGAAAGAGACATGTTACCTGATTGGCTAGAGCACTCAACTTGTAAGGCCAGATAGAGACAGAGACAGGGAGGGACAGAGAGAGAGAGAGAGACAGAGAGAGACAGACAGAGAGAGAGAGAGACAGACAGACTTTTTGCTGCTTTCGTTTTTGAATCGTCTTAAAACAGTGGGTGGTGTCACTAAAAGTGGTATAACTTTTGTTCTGTTTGAAATATTTTTATGAAATCTGACCATCATGTGTAAATATGAATTGTCTTTGAGCCTGTAAAATTTCATTTCGAAATTCTTACTTCTGGCCATAATATTGGCAAAAAGCCTAATTTTTTGGGGGTTTCGTTTTTGAATTGTCAAAAAACGGTGGGTGGCCTCACTAAAAGTGTTATTACTTTTGTTGTGTTTGAAATATTTTGATGAAATCTGACCATCATGAACTGCAACGATGCAGCATAGAGCCTTTTCTGTGATCGTTCCAGTTGTCTGGAATGGGTTTCCACAGGAGCTACGTCTACTTGCTGGGGTTATTACTGAAACATTTTTTATTAAACTCAAAACTGTCCTTTTTTGCCGTGCTAGAGTCGGGAGCGCTTCTGAGTAGTCCCCTTGAAGAAGCGCTATATAAATTCTTGAATGAATGAATGAGTGAATGAATGTGTAAATATGAATTGTCTTTAAGACTGTAAAATTTCATTTCGAAATTCTTACTCCTGGCCAAGATATTGGCAAAACACCTAGTGGGGTCTTTTTTTGCGCACCCTGTAGATTTCAACTCCGAATAAGAGATCCGCCTGGCCCAAAACTACCGCCTCAGATGCTCAGACAATAATAGCTTTGTATTATCTTTTAATTGCAGTCTGTGTTTTTGCTGCAGCTTTGTTAGTCAACTGTTGTACCTGGAAGATTTGGATATGATAGCATCTGGTTCAGGGGTAACGTAACTACTTTTTTACTTTGTTTTATAAATTATTTATTCTTAAGTTTTTAATTATGAATGTTTGAAATTACCATTTGACTGAACGTAATTCAGACAATTATAGCTATTGTTTAATCCACCAGTTGTCATCAGGACCAAATGGATGACGACCTCCCAGATAAAAGTATTTTATTTGACAGGGACAAGACTTTGACATTGTTTACTTCAGAAGTTTTTACTCTAGTCTAGAGAGGTCCCACCATGTAATAGTGATTGATTGCATGGCAGAAGTGTGGGGGAGTGGCACCCTGTTACACAAGCTCATTGAACACTGCTGTAGTCTAAGACTTGCCAACTGAGCTGATTGATGCAAACTGATTTGTACAACAGCACTTGTAAAAAGAGACAAACTGATTGGTACAAGAGCACTAGTTAAAAAGAGACAAACTGATTTGTACAACAGCACTTGTAAGAAGAGACAAACTGATTACCAGTTCAAGAGCACTGGTAAGAAGAGACAAACTGATTTGTACAAGGGTGCTGGTAAGAAGTAGGGCACAGCCGGGTGCCGTTTTTCTACCGGGTACCAGGTCCGGGTAGTTTGAATAAAATCTGCCGGGTCCGGGTATTAAAAGTAATCGTTAATCTCTAAACTGAATAGTATGTCCCCACTTTGAATGCTGTCAAATGAACACCACTCAGTTTGTTAGCTACCTTTGGTGGAATTGAGTAAAACTCTTCTGTGTCAGTTTTACAAAAGTTGAGTTCTGCCAGGGGTTATTAATGGAGAGGTGCCTGTAATAGGCCTGGCCTATCTGTTCACCAACTCTGTTGATAGAATCATTCTATGGTGTAGAAATGCTAATCTGTCCAGTCAGGCAAGAGGAGGTCAGAGGCCCATTTGAGAACAGTCCTGTTTCTGTGGTGTATGCAGTCCAAGTAGATATATTTCAAAGTGCACCATCCCTTAATCTGTGAGATGTATCCATAGTCAATTGGCCATATTAGGGAGGGGGTCTATTAAGCTTGGCTGCATAGAATCATATCAACAGGTGGAAGATATCCTTTCTGACAAGTCCTAGTCTCTCTTACTTGAATGAGGGTGTGACAGACCAAGCAGGCTTTAAGGATAAGGGATTAATGACAGATGACCACTGGCCAGCCATGCAATATAGCTACATGGTCAGTGAGCAGCACCTGTACATACACTCTTTTCCCCTTCCTATACTCCTTCACCTTCTACCACTGTTCCTCCCCCTTCTCCTTCATCATCTCCTTTCTCTTCCCTGTTAGATACTTCAAACAGCCAAACAGTAGGAGGAAGAGGAAGGGGTAATATAAGAGAAAGAGGATGGAGGAAGAAGGGGAGGGAGAAAAAAAGAGGGCGCCACTTTTCTAATATATATATATATATATATATACTATTCTAGTATTCCCATTCCTTTTCTCCTTCACAGGGTCTACCACTGTTTCTCTCAGGTAGGGGTAGTAGAAGAGAAAGAGGAGGAGGAGAAGAGACAGCATGGAAGAGGGTGATACAAATTCTCCCCTCCTCCTCCTCTTGCTAGTTCTGGCCATTTGATTCGTAAGAAATCTTCTGGATTTTAAAGAGGCCTCCTCTGATTTGACTCAAGGCATTTAACATATTATGATGTGTTGGTTTGAACAACATTTGAGGTTGTGGTTTTCGCAGCCAGTTTATTGAGAACGGCTAACTTGAGCAACTGGAATTATTTGCATTAATCAAACTTCTATTTAAGTAAGAACTATTTCTGTCAATCCAACTTCTATTTTAGCAAAAAATTTCATCAATCAAACATTGGTTTAAGGAAGAATTACAATGGGCAAAGAATTTAAAATGCAGAAATGCAAAATTGCTGATTCTTCTTTTCTTTTTTAATTTTAAATTCACAGGATCTTCTATTCACTTGGTTAGGATGCTACAATTTCACAGGGTCTGGAAGATCAGTTTGTTTGGTGTCATAAATAAATACTAAATAAATCAATGTCCATTCACCGTAATAGCCACGGATCTTCAACGATCGCTCTGATGATAGTTTCTGCATTGAATGAATTATTCATACATTCACTGATATTTTTGCCATATTTGCAAAACATTTTCAGCTTCTTTCATGTCTGGGAAATGTAAAGATAAAATTACAGCTAAAATTGACTATGCATGTTTCCCCCTTCAATGGGTTTTCATGTATTACTGTTTCACATCACACCCGGACACTCTAGAGCTAGCAGGACATATTAACCAACTTGATTAGATAACTGTTCCAGTAAAGAGACTTCTGCCTCTGTCTAATGCTGTTTGAGGCTGTTGACTGTGCTACAAGTACTGATGACTTTACGGGCATGACAACTGGTTAATTTCACCTGCACCTCAACCAGCATTAATTGCAATGGAACATTTACATGTTGCCAGTTATAATATTCACAGGACTCCAGGATTCAATTAGTGTTTTCTGCGGATGCATATTGCTCAACGTTAATACCTCAGATTCACATTTCAGTGACCATGTGAACGTTACAAATTTAATAATAGCAATAGTTATCATCGACATATGAGAACCTCATATTGCCAATACGGACTACCGTAGTTTGGTCAACAAACTACTTGAAATTCTCTTATTCGCAGAAGCTGAATGTTTTTCACTTATAAATAGGCGGCCAGTTGTGTGAACTTGTGTTTATTGTTCTACAGGATGGAACGGTGAAGCTGTGGAACTACAGGACAGGATTAGAGATTGCCAGCGTTGACTGCATGTCTCATGTTGCTTTGATGCCGCTAAAGAAATGCCAGAGTACAGGACCAGTGACTGAGACATGCTGTCGAGGAGTAGATGTGAAGTGCCTCGTCTACTGCAAGCAACTGAAATTAATTGCCGTTGCATTGGAAGGGTATGTAGTATGTATGTATGTATATATATATATATATATATATCTATATATATATATATATATATATATATATATAGCGATTAATGTCTTAACATTTGAACTTATCATCAGTGACAGTTATTCAGACCTTTTCACATTCTGCTAACTTGCTATCTAGACACATTAATTTTTTTTCTCATTAGGAACTTCTTACCCTAGATTTGCTTCCTCATTTACTGACCAGTGATATTTCAGTTCTAAAAGTAATTTCCAAATTTTAGTTCTAATTCAGTTGAAAACGATCAAATATATTTCCATTCTAATTCTATTCCAATTCTGAAGGTGATTCGTATTTCATTTAAGTTTCTCTTTCTCTGCACTGCTGAGATGAGCTGCAGCAGATTGAGCAGGAATTCTGCCATCAAGCATTGTCCCATAATCCAGAGGTTCTCAACCTTTTTCCGCTCACGACACACCTAAACTTGCAACAAAATTTCGCAACACACCATGCAACCCTCATAAATGATGCCAATCTCTTCATATTTAAAATAGGCCGATATGTCATAGTCAAAATAGTTTTCCTACTTTTAATTTTTACAAATTCTATTGAATGAAAATGTTGACACTGAAAACTTTCTAGTTTCTAATGATTTTAAAATTCTAAAATTTTAATATTCTAAATTCCACTGACCTAAATCTACGATTCCACATCTTTTTATGACACTAACCCCTGCCTTACTTGCGATTTTTTCCGAAATTTTCTTTGCATCGTATAATTAATTAGCCTATATAAAAAAGATGCTCGACGATCGATAGGTTTTGTGAGTGCATTACCGGTACATGCAGCTGCGTAGCAACTTAGCTAGGGTCTCTACATGGACACTTTAAGCTTGGGCCTTACCCATTAACCAGACTAATGAATGGGCTTGATAGGGTTGCTATATAAAACTATTTTTAGGTAAAACAGCATGAAAGTTATCATCAATTATCCACATAGACCAATCCAGTTCATCAAAGTATGAAAACATGGGACAAAGACAGCTTACCAATGCATGACGAAATTAAATGCTGCCCCTCTAAATACCCAATTATTGTCACTGAAAACTTGAAAAGTAGGCCTACAGGAATTTTTAGTTAAAAAGTTTGGGGTCATTTGGACCTCGGGGCCATGGGCGGAGTTTGGTTTCCGTTCTTGGAGAGGCTGAATTTGTTGGGGCGGAGACTCGGTCCAGAAAACAAGACATATTTTCCTGGCCAAAAAAGTTGTTGACCTTTTTTTAGTCATTCTTATGTTTCGCATGGGTGTGGCTAGGCCCGAGAAAAGATACCATCTACACTGTAAAAAAAATGACTCTGGGTCTTCTTGGAGGGCTTAGCCCCCTAGCCCCTGATAAACTCCGCCCATGCTCGGGGCCCCTGGACTTTGTGGCCTACACCTACGTTAATTGTATGACTTTGTAGGGCCCCCAGAAATTTGCGCCAAAAAATTGAAAAAAATGCGCACCAAAAACCAGAAATTTGCGCGAATTTTGCGCAAGTTAAAAATGAAAATGTTCGTTATTTTTTCATTGAATCAGTGTACCAAAGTATCTAACAGTGTTTTTGTCATTTAGCGTAAAGCTTTGGTGTTCTAGAAATTAGACAATCAAGCCAAAAATGCAGTCATAAAGTTCCTATAAACATAAGATTAATGTATTCAGACGATCGCAAATAATTTTAATTCTGCAAAATTCCCGCCCACGAAATCTACGCTCATTACAAATGAAACTTTAAAATAGTATTATATAAATTATGCCTATATTATAATGAATCACCAAGTTACACAACGTGCTGAGTACTAGACTTCCGTCTTTGTGATGCCTATAGGCCTAGATTAAATGCGTTCGTTCTGTCTTAAGCCGAGACAGCACGCGACGCTGCTGTGTGACCGCTTTGAGAAACTTCGTCCAACACATTTTATTGTGTGGCCGTGAAGTTCTGGAATTTTTTATATTATAAGTTTGTGCTTTATTACCAAAAATATCGATCTTTAACTAAAAATTCATCTATAATTGCATCCCATTCGGCGGCCGCCATTTTGATTATCGCACATCGGTCGTCGTTGCTATGTTGAAATGTCATGGGCCGCGGTGATTTTAAGTCAATCAAAGCCCAATTTAGATAGATTAGCAAGATTTTGTCAAAATTTGCGCTAAAATTGCGCGGATTACCAATTTTTGTGCTGTTGCGCTAAACCTGGAAATTTGCGCAAAATTTGCGCTGCGCAAGATCGCGAATTTCTGGGGCCCTAACTTTGAATACGCAAACAGACTGAGGGGACACAATTCCGCGTCATCCGCAAAAATTCCATTTCTTATAAAAACATTTCCCCATTTTCGAATATTACAGCATTGGGCAAAAGTTTATATAGTCGGCCTTCGCTAACGTGTTATATTGTAAGCTAAGACTTAGAGCGCACATTTTCGCGTCATCCGCAATATATGTCATGTAGGCCTATGTAGGGATTGTTGTAGGCCACTTCAGATTGCGATTAAATGCAAAAGATAAATAGAGCGCAAAATTTTCATTGTCCACATTCGTCAAACTGCTGAAGTAATCAAGTCAGTGTAATGCAAAAGCGGCGGCTTATGCTGTGAGAATTCGCGACACACCAATTCTTCGCGACACACCAATTCTTTGCGACACACCAATTCTTCACGACACACCAATTCTTTGCGACACACCAGTTTTATGCGACACGCCGCCGGTCTATTCGTGACACACCAGTGTGTCGCGACACACAGGTTGAGAACCTCTGCCATAATCAGCGCTGCTGGTTGCTTTGTCCTTTATCAGGCACATTGTTCTACTAGAATTTCCATTGTCATTTCGTTGTGTAAGAATAATGGTTGTTAGATGTACGAAATCTTTCAAATTTAGCACTTCACCCCAACCATAGGTGCAATCACGTCCCAAAAGTTGGGGGGGACCATAATGAATCACGTGGTTGCGCCTATGACCCCAACTCTGAATTACAGGAAATGAAATGGCATACACCATTCTTGTCTTCATTTGCCATTGTGGGTGTAAAACACATTTGTAAACTGAAACACATCATCTACTTTGAGATCTGTTATTTCTTCTTTTGTTTTACACATGCATAAATAACTATAGACTGCTGCCTTGGGTAATGGTTAATGTGTTTTTGTGGAGCAAACACTGGGTCCCTAACTTCAACAGAATTTTTAATGCACTTATATTACTGCCGCGTTTTGCCTGTGTAATGCTTGGAAAAGATGTTGATGTTGCAATTTGCACTGGTAGCATGCAAAGGCTTTAGACTTCAAAGTTTTGGGTTTCACCATCATTTAAAAGCCATATCTTGTTATCACTTTATTGGGTGTTTTTTTTCATTCATATTTCATGAGTTTTGTACTATGTGTATATTGTGTATGGTTATTCTATTTGTTAAATATATACAGTGGTCAGACACACAATCCATTTTTCTTTCAAATTGTAAGGTTACTCAGTTACATTACGCTCACTAAAACTTTTACTCTGCATGTCTAGCTTTAAATGAGCTTTTGTCTTTACGAATCAAATTGTCTGAGGCAATTTTATAATTTGTTAATGATTCAATTTTTGGATGCATTAATTCTATTTCTGGAGTCTACTATTTCTCAGACTCATTCAGATTGTGGAATTGATTCAAACTATGGTAACAAAATATTTTGCCTAAATATCTTGCCACCGCTACCAAATGTTTGAATTGATTATTATTTGCTGTAATGAAAACTGATGTCACTCGTTGATTGAATGTTTCAGTCTGTCATTAATTCTCTTCTTCAACGTCGACATTGATTCGACAGAAACGATCTTATCGTTTGCACGTCGAGAGTTAACATCTGGACGACGTGTGTTGGCAATCTGTGTGGATAATAGTAGAAATAAGTTGCTGACAGTCGAAGAAAGCGACGACGACGACGGTGCCATCATGCTTGTCATGTACTCTTTAGATGAAGACAATGATGATGGTCGCTTGCAGGTGAGCGAATAGGCGACTTCCCTCTAAAACATTCTATGCTGATGTAATGCACAGATCAGTCTAAGCAAGATCTTGACTTTAAGTGTAGAAATGAATAGACTGCCCGGCTAATATTCAAACTGTTGAAATTGTAATGAAGAAGGCTAAAAGACCAAATGATATTATGACAAATGACCGTTATGACAAATGGCCATGATGACAAATGGATATGGAAAGCTGAAAGGAAGTGACCCAACAATGAGGGGAATGGCTGCATCTGAACCTGCCTATGGGACAGAGAACCAGAAGAAGAAGAAAGTGCCAAAACTAGGGGATGCCCCAACAAGATTGGCAACAGCATTCATGTACCATCACCAATGTAATAGTGCACCTACAAGGTCCTACATTAACATTGATTCAACTTGAACTTTTGCGACTTTCACTATGAATCTTGACTTTCACTATGAATTCCGTAACCACGTATTAGCTAGGCAGGATCGGTAGCCATGGTGCAACTGCACATTAAGTGAATTTGTTTCTGAAGGGGTTTGATATGCATAAATGGGACTTATACTGTAAGGCTCTGGACTATAAAGCAGACTTTGAAATTGATTCTACCCATTCAGGCAACAAATGCGATAGAAGTATGGTGACATTTAGTTATGGCTCTTGGGCAAGAGAGTGTCACCATTTGAGTTTGGACATATTTCCAATTATGATTCTACAGTAGTCAAGTCAAGTTGTCTGGGAACAAAAGCAGAATTGCAACATTATGATGCTAAAGAGATTTAATTCTACAAACAGCTGATCTGCATACCATAATACCTGAGCACATAATAAGAAAATAAGATGTTGTAATGAGCAACATTCAAACTGCGTGTATGTTCAGTTTGACAAGTACAATGCCCGACTGAACAGATCAAAAGCCAATTAAATTTGAATTGTGCCTAGGAAAAGAAATTCTATTTTAGAAGGATTGTGAAGAAGCTTATTCAATATTGAGCATTGACAAAATATAGAAATAACTAGTTGGAAAGCAGGATTGGAAATGGAACTACCCAGTTGCTAGTAGGTTTACAAGTGTTAGGACTAGCAGATAATTCCAACGTATATCAATGTCTGCAGATATGTCACCAACTGAATAGGAGGCTTTTCACACCAGGAATTTTATAATCTGCAACAAAAAAGGATCTTAGAAAGAATCTTGATGTTTTCTCAGAACTTTGTGTCCAAACAAGCACTTTGTCGTCTTTTGACTTCTGGGAAAAATGGTCAAATGAAATAAAATACAGACTTTGTATCTTTTAGATAACGAGGCTTTGATCTCATGTCCATGGCATTGACAGGACTGTTGCAACATTTGCAGTTAACAATTCATGAACAGTAGTGTTGCGTGTTATTGTGCAGAATATGTCTCATAGAATATAAAATATTTGATCATTTTCATTTGCTCGCCACTAAAGCCTGATAAAACATTATACACTTGAAATGATTGTATCTGACATTTTTCTCAGGCTTTTGACAAAGTCTGCATTTTATTTCATTTGACCATTTTTCCCAGAAGTCTGTGGCATGATATGGTGAATGTGTTGAGTGTTTAATGTGCTAAAAGAGGCAACTCGGAAGGAACTGTACATGTTATGTACGCAAAAAATCGTATTTCCTACCCCTCCTCACTGTACGTGCCCATACATTACACACACACTCTATTCATACGTATAAATAAGCTACTCTACACCCTCCCTACAAAGACTATTTAGCTGAAGTCATCTATGAAACATGTATTTTACCATAGGCAACTGTTTATTTTTCTTTAACATCATATTTGCTAGCTAAATTCTTTTAACTGCTATGGTTTACTGTTTAGATCTAAACTGAATATAATTTTAATGTAGTCAAATGCTATCGGACAACTATAGGATAATTTACAGAGGGATTTATGTGGACATCATAATTAGACATTTATTTACGTATGTACATTTCCCCAATACTCCCCATTCCCCATACGCAAATTGCCTAAATCTTGTGACCCCATCCCTTCGTGCGTATGTAATATATAGACAACCCCTATTTGCATTTCTCTAATGTTTCTCAAGAAAGTTATTAATTTTTTTTTCTCTTTGATAGGTTACGCGATTAATTGATGGGTCGTCATCCTCATCATCCTCCTCCTCCTCATCATCCTCTCTGGGTCTGTCAGGAATTGTAGAGCAGGTCAACCAAGAGATGAAGCTCCACAAATGTATGACCAACTGTTTCTTTACTTCTGCTGATGTGTCTGCCTTTCTAAACGATCTTCCTGATTTTTATCTCATGTAGAACAAATCCTGAAGGTTGTTTATATCTCGACATGCTGTTGCTGCAATGCCACGCAGAAATTCTGTTGAAGAAATCAGAGACAGCTGCTGCTCAGCTTTCAGTGACTTTTTAATTTAAAGGAATTTTTGACTCGCATAGGCATTACATGTAATGTAGCGTTGTGTAAATCTTCAGCACCCACAAAGACACTGCAGAGAGACCAGCTTATTCACCAGTGCTATAATCAAACGTGGCATGGCTTGATGTGCAAGTTTTAAGGCAGATTTAATTTATCTGTGTCGATTGCCATGTCTAACTTAGTTTTGCTTACTTTGACTACTTGGATAAATGTGAACTGGAATAATCGGTCTTTTAAATGCCACTGATAGTTCTGCAATGATTGTTTGCCCCGATTTCTTCACCATCTGGTTGGCAAAGCAATGGAGTGTTTGAGGGTTAGTGCCGTTCAGTTGCACTGCACTCCAGCAATCATTTCAAGACATGTCTTCCACGTTTCTCTTCCATCTGACGTCTGTATTTGCTGCACAGTTTTTTTGTCACCATTTTTCACTGCTAGAAATATGAAAAGAATGTTAACTCAGGTCACTGATCATGCTAACAGCGGCCAGATTTAGCATCAGGGCTGAAAGTGAGCGGGGTCTGCAACCCGGCATTTGTTTTCACGACCTGCCGAGTCTTAGCCGGATCGTGTGTTTGACATTTATCATATTTTCGTTTATAATTTGATAAACTCGATCGCAACATGATTTATGTTTTTACCTGTGCAATATTTGCATGCTACAGGATTATATAATCTATATTAACCTCCATTTAGATTCAATAGGTCCTACTATAGGCCTACTAGGGAAACTGCTTCTCGTCAGTGTCAAAATTAGGTCAAAGCACACTAAGACGCATGCCTTTCTTTGCCAATAGATAAGAAGATGTTGTCCAACAAATGGCAAGAGCAGTTTCAGTGGAATTTTCTTTATGATAAGCTGACTAGTCAAAACTGAAATTAGGAGATAAAGTTCTTTGTTTCTGGATCCATGCAAGGAAAAGATGTTCAAGAGGCTGATTGTGCGATTGAGGTTGAAGATGGTTGTAACAGCTGACAAGCGGGTGATGTCCACTATTGTCCAGGTCATGTTTCTGGAGTGAAGGTGAGACTAAGAGAGTTTGCCAACCTGATGGAAAACAGCCTTTGGCGACAGACAAGTTGCCCAAATGAGCAATAAAGTTTACAGAAAGAGAAATGGTTAGTGATGTATGTATGTCGTTGGCTAGATTGGACTGAGAAACTGGGAGGAACAAGTGATGGAAAGTATGACGGATAAGAATTTGTGCAGATTTGTTGTTTTGAAGTTGACATGTGTAATTGTGTATGCTTAGGAAGACAATGTGGTTCATGATTGTATTGTATTGTATCTGACCATTTATAAAGCGCTTCTCGCAGCAAAATCCTTTCAGAAGCGCTCCCAGTGCATCCACCCCCGTGAAAAATGGCAAGTTTTTAAACGAGAGAAAGATGAGGAAAGACTACCAGAGGGAATTACATAGCGGGGAAGCCCATTCCATAGGGATGGACCAATGCAGGCAAATGATCTGGATTGAGACTTGGGGGACGAAGAGGTCAAGTCGATCAGAGGACCTAAGAGGGCGTGCAGCGAAGTGGCAGAAAGGGGCGAAGTATAAGATCACATAGATACTTCAGAGCAAGACCCAATTGAGACTTAAGAAACAAAATAAGGAAGAAAATGATTCATGAAGAGTGTTGGCTGTCGGGTTGAGTTGGGGTTCAGGGCAGTCACTTTCTTCGTTCTGTTGGGATGTGGGTGCTCTTGGTATACCCCGCAGTCGATTGAGTCGTGGGCTACGATCGACTTGGCTCGCGCGACGATCGACTCGATCGACTTCGTCGACTCGCCGACCTCTCAACGACTCGATCGACTTGGCTCGGCCAACGATCGACTCAATCGACTTCGCGGCGTCGACTTGGCCTAGTTTTGTCTCTTGCTCACCTCTGCAGTTATGTGATCTCAAAATGAAATTATACGATAGTAGATCTGTGTCATAATCTGTGTGACGTAACAATGAGCCTGATTTCGCATTCTCAGTGAATTTATAGTAGATTTGCACTGTAATTGTAGTGATGTCACATTAGGCCTCGTTTTAGATTCGGTAAATGAGCTTCAATAATTATTACGGCAGATCTGTGTAATAATCGAAGTGACGTCACAATAGACCTAGTTTATACTCTCAAAATGTACTTCCATAATAGTAGATCTGTATCGTAATCGAAGTTAGTCACAATTCTCAAAATGAACTTCTTTAATAGTAGGTCTGTATCATGATCGAAGTTAGTCGCAATAGGCCTAGTTTATTCTCAAAATGAACTTCTTTAATAGTAGGTCTATGTCATGATCGAAGTGACGTCACAATATGCCTACTTTTTATATTCTCATATACTAGACGTATAATAATAGATTTGTTACATAATCAGAGCGATGTTGCATTTAAACAGTCCCAGTTTTGTATTATAAAAATGAAATAATATGACAGCAGATCTGTATCAAAATCGAAATGACGCCACAATAGACCTAATTTCGTTTTCTCAGTGAACTTATTTAAAAGTATAATTGTATGATCATCGAAGTGCCGTTGACACGAAACGGAGTATCCCCCCCTGAAAGCTATCCGGGTGGGATGAATTAAGCTATCCCCCGGATGGAATTAACCGGTCTATACTATCCGGGGGGATAAACCATTCTATCCCCTTTCTTGAAAAATGCGCATAATAAAAAAGTTTATGCTGTAATCAAAATTTAAAGTGACTGATTGTTTAAGTGTCCTAAGCAATGCTCAGATAAAGGGAACTCGAATTTATTTAGTGCCTCTGAGTGTTCTTAAGTGTTTTGAATATTTTAAGTGCTCTAAAAACAGGGCAAAACAAATTATCTAGTAGGAGTAAACATACCTGTTAGTGTCATTGCTCAAAACAAAGCAGATGAAAATTAATTTGCCAAAAAAACACGCGGAAGCGACTTGTAAATTTTTTATTTGGGGGGATACAATTAATACAGGGGAAACTCTATTTCGTGACACCGTCATAAAAGGCCCCGTTTTATATTCGCAAAATGAACATAATATACTGGTAGATCTGTTTAATAATAATCGAAGTTACGTCACAGTAGGTCTTGTTTATATTCTATAAATGCACTTTTATAATAGTTCATTTGTATCATAATCAAATCTATTGTTGTAACGCCCGCCCCTATCGGCCTCCCCGGAGTCGCCACTTCCGGATCCTCGCTCGATGGGACCGCGTGCTGCTGTGGACGAGCTCTAGAGATAGAGGGAGGACAGGAGGAGGTGACTTCCGGGTTCGAATCCCAACGATGGAAAGGCGGCCAGTTATTTCGACTGCCGAACTCCCTATATGAAATTGGCGGCCTACTAGCCAATCTATCACTTCTTCGCAATATACCAGGGTGTGCGAAATCTTTGGGCCTAGCACCCAAAGTTTCTTCCAGGCCGATGGTCGAGTGGTATGGCGCGTCCGCAGTGGTAATAGCGGTGAGGTAACCAGGGTTCAAATCCACAGCAGGCTTGGGTACCGGCGATGCCTCTAGCCTTTCCAATCGTGATACAACTTCCGTCAGCGCTTCCCTGACATTTAATTGCTCTGAGGTGATTGCATCCTGCGTATCTCTGACATAAGATTTTACAGAAGAGATTTCCTCTCTTACATTTGATTGCACTGAGGAAATAGCATCGCTAACATTAAATTCTACCGTGGAAATCGCCTCTTGCATGTCTCTAGCATTGGTTTGAATAGCTTCATGAGTAGACCTAGCATTGGTTTGAATAGCTTCATGAGTAGACCTAGCATTGGTTTGTATTGCCTCGAGCAATACCTCCATAGAAGAAGGGGGCCTAGAAGGCTGAGCAGGAGTGACTGGCCTAGACTCCTCCATAGCGCTATAGAAATGACTTCTATCGTTATAGCTCACAATCAATCAAGTATTCATTCAACATCAGTTGCATTCAATGTCATCAAGGATCAAAGTCAGAGGTTTTATTTAATATTTCTTATTATTCACAATCAATTGAATCTTCTATTAGCATCAATTATGTTCAAAGCAATCAAACATAAAAGTCAGTAAGCTCAATTATCAGTTCCTATCCTTTGTAAAGACATTCAATGAAAATCAAATGCAACAACTCAATGCAAACACCTATCAACCGGAGTATGCCTAAATTAAATCCCGATTGACTCTCAAGTCCCACAGCCAATTTCAGTTCAGCCCAAAATATCTTAATAACCGATCGTATTAATTCCCCAATAAAGCGTACCTTATGTCCGGAGACAAGGGACAAAGCCGATCGTGTGCGAAGAACAGCGACGAAGACGATATCCAAGAGATGCGACGAAACACACAGAAAGGCGTCGAGTTTGAAACGCCCGAAAGGATCAGCTAAATCCGTCGCTGATTTCACGCAATGAACAACAATTTCGGCTATGTATCCAAGCCGTTTGAGAAAGACGCCCTTAGGCAAACATACGAACAACCGCTTCGCAACACAATTTCAGAACGCTGACGATTCGAAGCCCACGATAAATCACTCCGTGTGACAGGGCGAAGAGAGGCCTTGACTGATTAATCCAGGAGTAGATCCAATGCGAAAGCGAAGGCAAAACTCGCAACAACGCTGATATATTTCTCGCAACAAACTAACTCTTTTATTAAATCGACTCCATGTCGAGAGAGAATGAATCGACAACAACGACGCCGAAGACTAGTGTAAGCGGCACTTTATCCTGGCCAAACTTCACTAACTCGATCGAGCCTAAGACTACCAAAAGCCGCAATACATCCAGTTGCCTTGAAATCCTGTCCACGTCTGTCTGTAGCTCACTATCTTTCTCCTTCTATCTCTCCTTCTGAAAAGCGCCATCTGCCGCTGATCACGTAGGCACCAAATGCACCAGTTTAACCCTGTGAAAACGCTGCTATTTTAACACACACGCCTACAGTGTTTCCTTCTCAATCTGTCTCCCTGTCTGTGCTTGTCTGTCTGGCTGTATTCCTCGCTCACTCTGTTCATCGGACCACCTCGGAAAATCGTGCGAAAGATAGCTTATTCTCATCGACAGCAAGCGGCACGCTCTTTGAAGACGGCCGAGGCGTCAATTGCCTTATCGTGGGAAAATACGCGAATCTGAGACGCAGCTGCAGCGCCTACATCAGCGGTCACTGTGACCCGTGTCAAACACGCATCAACATTAAAATCTAGGTCACACGAAGCACCGAAATAAAACCATATATATATATATATCAGATCTCTGAAACCGATCAAAAATTAAATAAAATAATAATATAATAATATTATCGACCAGAAACCTGTAGCGTAGTTATACGTCGCTACACTGTCTGCGGCCACCCCCAAATTTTAAGATTTCTTTAAATGGGAAAAGACATCTTAAAATTTCTAGTAAGGCCATACTCCAGTTTTTACATCAAGGATTCAAATGCAAGAATAAAAAATATATGCAATGAACAGTCATCAGCATCATCAAGTTCACATTTTAGCGTTAAATGTCAGTTCCAGCGAAAGAAATAAACATTATTATAATTATCATTTTTATCATTATTTTTATATAGCTCCATCGCTAAGAGTTCCGTGAAGCTCCAAAACATTTATATATATAGTATATGTAAGCTTCCTTCAGTTCAGTTATGCACCAAGAATCCTACGGCAACCATTGACTTAAGAACCCACGACACAGCTACAAAAACCATTAGGCCTACGTTACCTTTACAACAGGTCATCTTATTATTAGGCCACACATGGCATTTATCATCGATTCATCGAGACTCCTTTAGGCGTTTCACTGTAGGAAAAAGTCTACATTTAAAGACACTCTAAGCAGTTAAACCTAAATCTCTATAATCCCATTAACCTCAACATCTAATAAAGAACAGTGCTATCATAGCAAATTACCTGAGACTGCACACAGCTTAAGTCTCTAAAAGGCTAATGATTATTACAACTATCCGCAGGCTCTCATCAAAGTTTACCGTAAAAGACCAAGCCCAATTTCAGCTTAATAAGCCGCTCTCTTCACAACATCTTTCAGTAGGCCTACTTAATTATTAAAAATGCAACCGATTATGCACAGATTTAAAATAGGCCATTTATACATAGGCTAACGTAACATATTATTGCAATTAACGTTACAAAACAGTCACACAGCGTAACCGTAAAAATCATAGGCCTAAAAAGATTATCATGATTTTAATATGAGATCTTAGTCTAAAGCGCAAATCAACAGTTAGGCCACTTTAGTCTATCTTATGCATTTGCATCATCCTTCAGGCAGTCTATCATTAGCACATGCATCAGGCCACACACGCGTCAGCGCCTGGGAAAATCATCGGTCGATAATAATCGCCGCTTTTTGATGCGTCGAATCGAGATCTGTGTCTATTTCCCCACGCCATGCATCTACAGCGTGCGTCTAACACCGTGGGAGTTAGGCAACAAAACATGATCCTTATACATGTAGGTCAAAGTGCATCGTACGACTAAGGTCGCGCTGTTTTGCACAAAATAAAATAAGACCTCAAATAAATCCTTTCAGAATTAGGTCAACCGTTAATCTAATCTATAGCTTAATCTTTACCATGCTAATCATAGCAGTAAATCTTACATTACAATTCTAGTCAGACTGCAGATTAAATGCAACATTATATTACAACTAGGACAGACGTTCCGAACTTCTTTCGTCTGTAATAATTAAACACAGAACTTCAGCCGTTAATCGTCGGCGTTCTAATGCGTCGCTCTCAGACTACGCCTCCGCTCTTCCCCCGCTATCTACAATTGATCTGTAGAAGCGTGGAAAACTGCTAGGCTACCCATCAACAAGATCAAAATTAGGCCTATTGAACTAACTCGAAATTAGGTCATAGATTCATTCATGGATCCCAATATTAATCCGCACCGAATAATAATAATATTATTTTACATCCTACGCTACAGGTTTATACGTTCTATGGATCTAATGCAAAATTATATCGGCCAACTTATACATCGCTTTTATTAAAATTAGGCCTCAAACTGCAAAGCTGATGCAGACAGTACACGGGCTAATCATTAGGCCTAAAGTAGGCCTATCGCTTATGCCTCAGCTTTATTAACAGAAGTAGGCCTATAAAATTATGTCAGATCAGACTATATATTTTTTTTATATCCTGCGTCTATCAAATGTGCAATCTAAATAATTCATACTAACCAAAACAAGTAGGCCTATGCAGGACTATTAATCAAAGAGCAGCTATGTATATTAATTTCACTGCTGCTAAACTCAAAACCTCGGTTATAAGGGGCTATAGAACATTTATAGAGCGCCTCACTGAAGCTAATTAATAAGCAACCATACAATTAATATTATATATATATATGCGATGACAATAGCTACACATATAAAAACACTACCACAGAAATTAGGAGCATTAAAATTTAACTGCACAAATCTCTAAAAGTTATTTTTCATAAATCAGGTTATAGATAGAGCGGGACATAGGCCTACTATTTTAACGCAGGTCATAATATCACATAATCACTTCATCATGGCTAATTCCACTGCAAGTCTAAGTTCAAGGTCACATAATCGTGATCAATGGCCTTAATTAAAATATGCAGCTTTAGTCAATCTATCTTCATGTCAAATTAATATTTATATAGCGCAATGCAAGAGCAATGACAGTCCAGTTTTCTGTCTACAGCAGAGGCAATACTGAAATTGTCCATCGCTTCAATGCAAATGCAATGCAATACTAATCTATATCACCATTGCGAACATTAATCAGACAGTCGGTAAGGCAATACAAATATTAATACTATGCCATACATATATGAAGGCACAACATACGATGCAAGAATACAGTTATTTACACAGTAACACACACATGTAAAGACTTCCACATGTAAATCAAAAATGTATTCATCAAAATCAAACCAAACCAGTTTTACAGGTGCTTCCTGCATTCAAAATGGCCGCAAATTAAGCGGTCATTCAGCAAAGTTACCCAGCCGACGTCAAGTTCTCAGGCGGACGAAGTCCGGTCGGTTCTCCCAGCATCCTCCAGATCCGGTCCTCAGGGGGTCCATTGCGAAGCGGACAGCTCCTCAAAAGGTGCGAACTGTCGTCACAGTAGAAACAGCGTCGCTCCTCTCTTGGTGAGTTCCGACCACTGTCTCGCCTCCTCGACGATGATGGCGACCTCCGCGACCGACGCTCCTGGTTCTGCCCGTTCCGCTGGTCCCTGCTCGGCGCTGGAGCGGATCGAACAGCGAACACACGGCCAACGCTGGGGTTGTCGTGATTCTCGCCCACCGGTTGACTAGGATTGTCGCTAGGTGGGTTTTGCTGCTGTTGCCGAAGAGGGCAGAAGCGTGCTATGTGGTCCGTTACTTGACCACACTCGTAGCACCTTCGTGGAAATCGACCGACTTCCGGTTCCGTCTGTTGTCGGTATCTGCACGTCGAACTCCAATGACCTGTTCTATTACAGATCGAACAGCGCTGATTGTTCCGCCAGTTGTTTCCGTTTGCGTTGGACCAACCATTTCCATTTGACCCGGTCTGACCTCTCCACGACCCGCGATTATTGTAACTGGATTGTGGCGCCGACACTGGTTGTTGCTCCAGCTGTCGCATTATTTGCTCCACCTGCCGTTTCAAAACCCTCATTTCCGAATCTTCTTCTTCCTCTTTAATCGCGTTGATTCGTCCATAACGTCGGTCTTGTTGTTCATGGCCGCCGGCCTCTGCTTTCTGATAGCCGTCCAATCGCATTGCCACCTTGTAGGCTTCGTCGAGGGATCTCGGTTCTCGCTCTCGGATTTTCAGAGCAAGCGTTCTATCTCTCAGGGCATCCACGAATGCTCGGACGGCAATGGCTTCGCTGTGAGCTGTCGAGGAACCCGGATAGGCGCGCGTGGAGAGACGTCGAATGTCGTCCACCAGGACGCCCATATCCTCGACGACTTTCTGCTTTCGAGTACTCAGCTGTGTCTGAAATAAAGCTTGCTGTTCAGCGTTACCATATCGTTCTCGAAGTCGCTGTACCAAAGCCGTCCAAGTGTCCAAGCTATCTGCGGTCGACTCGCTCAGCAAATGAGTCGCCGGTTCAACCAATGAGACTACTAATTGGTTCAACCTCTCCTCGTCCGTCCATCTGTTATTCCTGGCGCACACGGAAAATTTTCGTAAGAATGTTTCAACGTCCGTCTTTCCGCTAAAAGACCCGAGTTTCAGGAATTGTGTTGGCTTAGGAGGAGAAGTCGATGGCTGTTTAACCTCGCCCTCTTTAGCTGTTGCAGACGCGGTCGGTTCAAGTTCCTTGACTGTTCCCTTTGAACTGATCGACGGTAGCTCCCAGTCGCCGGTCGTTTGCGTTGCGACGGTGGTCGTCGGGACTATTTTGATAGGACCGACCGAAACGTTGGTAGGCGCCAATACTTTCGTTTCACCAACCGCAGACGTCGCTTTATTATCGGCCGTCGTTTCATCTCTCTCCAGAGGTGTCGACTTCATTACCGCCTGACATCGCGGTAGTTCGGCATCACGGCTAAATCCGAAGCTTTGCGCGCCGAGGCACGAACTCGTCCTCGCCGATTCCACGACCGTTGGCCACCGAGGAAAGACGGCGTCGCTTGGTCGAAACGAGTCGAAACAGCGAAGCGGGTCAACCCAAACCCGGTTGTCGCTGCTACCGTAGAGAGCGCTCGGAGTGTAGGTCGGAGCATACCTCCACGGCATGTTTGAATGGTCGGGACGAGCGTATGGTTGCATCCAGTCGACCGTTGCCATCGCCGCTGGTCCAGGAGGAAGGTCGGGTCGAGCGTAGTCTCGACCAACCATGGTCGAAGTTGCACGACCGTCGAGGACGCAGTCAGGCATTGACTGATAGGTCGGCATTACCGACGCTGGTTGTGTAAAGTCGACCCGACTCGGTGCCATTTCCACTCTTTGTTGATCGACATGTGCGAGCGACGCTTGCAGCCTCCATTGCGGATCAGGTCGAGGATACTCGACGTGAGGGAGCGACGAAGAGGCCAAAGGAACTGGGTTGACCTTATCACCCCCCTCCCGTGACAATTTATTAGCGATCGGTTTATTCATATCCAAATTTCTAAACTCCGGTTGCTGTGCTGCATGCATTCTGTTATCAATTATTTTAACAGTTTTAGGTCTAGATTCCATTATCTTGCTGATCTCAACGTCTACACTACCATCATCAGACATTATTTCCACATTATCAGCAAATTCCCTTTCCTTCCTTCTTTCAAAAGAAATTGCCATTTCGCCTCTTCTATCATAGTCAGTTTCCTCTTCTAACCTATCATCGCCAAAATCTCTAGAACTAATTTGACCCCACTGGCTGGGACCAATTGTAACGCCCGCCCCTATCGGCCTCCCCGGAGTCGCCACTTCCGGATCCTCGCTCGATGGGACCGCGTGCTGCTGTGGACGAGCTCTAGAGATAGAGGGAGGACAGGAGGAGGTGACTTCCGGGTTCGAATCCCAACGATGGAAAGGCGGCCAGTTATTTCGACTGCCGAACTCCCTATATGAAATTGGCGGCCTACTAGCCAATCTATCACTTCTTCGCAATATACCAGGGTGTGCGAAATCTTTGGGCCTAGCACCCAAAGTTTCTTCCAGGCCGATGGTCGAGTGGTATGGCGCGTCCGCAGTGGTAATAGCGGTGAGGTAACCAGGGTTCAAATCCACAGCAGGCTTGGGTACCGGCGATGCCTCTAGCCTTTCCAATCGTGATACAACTTCCGTCAGCGCTTCCCTGACATTTAATTGCTCTGAGGTGATTGCATCCTGCGTATCTCTGACATAAGATTTTACAGAAGAGATTTCCTCTCTTACATTTGATTGCACTGAGGAAATAGCATCGCTAACATTAAATTCTACCGTGGAAATCGCCTCTTGCATGTCTCTAGCATTGGTTTGAATAGCTTCATGAGTAGACCTAGCATTGGTTTGAATAGCTTCATGAGTAGACCTAGCATTGGTTTGTATTGCCTCGAGCAATACCTCCATAGAAGAAGGGGGCCTAGAAGGCTGAGCAGGAGTGACTGGCCTAGACTCCTCCATAGCGCTATAGAAATGACTTCTATCGTTATAGCTCACAATCAATCAAGTATTCATTCAACATCAGTTGCATTCAATGTCATCAAGGATCAAAGTCAGAGGTTTTATTTAATATTTCTTATTATTCACAATCAATTGAATCTTCTATTAGCATCAATTATGTTCAAAGCAATCAAACATAAAAGTCAGTAAGCTCAATTATCAGTTCCTATCCTTTGTAAAGACATTCAATGAAAATCAAATGCAACAACTCAATGCAAACACCTATCAACCGGAGTATGCCTAAATTAAATCCCGATTGACTCTCAAGTCCCACAGCCAATTTCAGTTCAGCCCAAAATATCTTAATAACCGATCGTATTAATTCCCCAATAAAGCGTACCTTATGTCCGGAGACAAGGGACAAAGCCGATCGTGTGCGAAGAACAGCGACGAAGACGATATCCAAGAGATGCGACGAAACACACAGAAAGGCGTCGAGTTTGAAACGCCCGAAAGGATCAGCTAAATCCGTCGCTGATTTCACGCAATGAACAACAATTTCGGCTATGTATCCAAGCCGTTTGAGAAAGACGCCCTTAGGCAAACATACGAACAACCGCTTCGCAACACAATTTCAGAACGCTGACGATTCGAAGCCCACGATAAATCACTCCGTGTGACAGGGCGAAGAGAGGCCTTGACTGATTAATCCAGGAGTAGATCCAATGCGAAAGCGAAGGCAAAACTCGCAACAACGCTGATATATTTCTCGCAACAAACTAACTCTTTTATTAAATCGACTCCATGTCGAGAGAGAATGAATCGACAACAACGACGCCGAAGACTAGTGTAAGCGGCACTTTATCCTGGCCAAACTTCACTAACTCGATCGAGCCTAAGACTACCAAAAGCCGCAATACATCCAGTTGCCTTGAAATCCTGTCCACGTCTGTCTGTAGCTCACTATCTTTCTCCTTCTATCTCTCCTTCTGAAAAGCGCCATCTGCCGCTGATCACGTAGGCACCAAATGCACCAGTTTAACCCTGTGAAAACGCTGCTATTTTAACACACACGCCTACAGTGTTTCCTTCTCAATCTGTCTCCCTGTCTGTGCTTGTCTGTCTGGCTGTATTCCTCGCTCACTCTGTTCATCGGACCACCTCGGAAAATCGTGCGAAAGATAGCTTATTCTCATCGACAGCAAGCGGCACGCTCTTTGAAGACGGCCGAGGCGTCAATTGCCTTATCGTGGGAAAATACGCGAATCTGAGACGCAGCTGCAGCGCCTACATCAGCGGTCACTGTGACCCGTGTCAAACACGCATCAACATTAAAATCTAGGTCACACGAAGCACCGAAATAAAACCATATATATATATATCAGATCTCTGAAACCGATCAAAAATTAAATAAAATAATAATATAATAATATTATCGACCAGAAACCTGTAGCGTAGTTATACGTCGCTACACTGTGACGTCAAAGTGACGTCACAATAGACCTTGTTTATATTATCAGAATGCACTTCTATAATAGGCCTAGTACACTTGCATCATAATCAAAGTGACGTCAAAATAGGCCTTGTTTATATTCTCAAAATGAACTTCTATAATAGTACATTCTGTATCATAATCGAAGTGATGTCACAATAGGCCTAGTTTTTTTATTCTCGAGGTGAACTTGTAATATAATAGTAAAATTGCATCATAATCAGAGTAACGTTACAATAAGCAAAGGCCTAGTTTTGTATTCTCAAACTTAATGAAATTATAAATTATGATAGTAGATCTGTATCCTGATTGAAGTGAACTTAATTAATTGCAGAATTGTATCATAATAGAAGTGACGTCATAAAAGGGCCCAGTTTTATATTCTTAAAATTAACATCTACATATATAGGCCTACAGGCCCATAATAGTAGATCTGTATCATGCTCATTCAGTAGCGGATCCAATGCAGGCAATCCGGCCATGCCCCCACTCCATTAAGAGATTTGCATAGAAGTACCCCTTCTCCCATCAGGTTTCAAGAAGCTGTAAATCAATGCAACGGGAACAGGGAAGATGAGAAAGTAAGCACATGACTAAAAAAAGTAATCAGATTTTAAATAACCTGAGTTGCCACGGGTTTTTAGAAGTTTTTTGGGCGAAAGACTAAACAAATTTCGGCGGAATTTTTTCGGCTCCAGACCCAAAGTTTTGGCCTCTCTTCCAAAATTTTTGTATCCGTCCCTGTACTCGTTCAATTCAAATCGAAAACGTGCGTCTATAGTCAACTTTCATGGTTCCACTAACACGAAATCGACAACACTGCCAAAAGGTTCATTTGCTGTAATTGTGTGCAAATACCGAATTACGTCATTAAGCTTATATCATCTAGGTCAGGGGTTCTCAAACTTTATTTTTATTGTACCCCCAAGTAAAAATATAAAATGATGGCGTACCCCCTGCAAAGTCAGATCAGAAACAAAATGCCATTGCAATGTCCCCTGGCAGGGACAACTAAAAGTCCATTTAATCATTGGTGACATCGTTTATTAGAGTTCAACCTGAAAAATTGTTCTATAGCCCCTGCAAGAAAGAAAACAGAGCCAGCCTATTAGTGCTGTGCACAGGCTTGTTCACACCAACACAGATTTACTATGGGCCTATCTGGTTTAATATTTGTCAATTTCAAACGCAAATTTACCCCATGTTTGTTTCTGATAGCAAGAATAGTAACAGTTCACCCAGATATGGCGTGCTGAAAGAAATCACAAAATTTAAAGCTCGATCAAAAAATTAATCATTTGGCCAATTCAGCTCTCTGCTAGTTGAGCTCTAGGGAGTCTAGGCTATATTAGTCTGAGATATTCTGGCTTTCGTACTTTCAACCATTTATACATTCGGCCTATTTGTTTCAAATTTATAGTAATAGCCTAGGCCTAAACATAAATATGCTGCATGCACTGCATTGTATGAGAATCTAATTATAGGCCTATGTTGTGAAAGAAAGAAATGACGATGCTGTTATAGATTTTAACGTTAAAAATCACTGCTAATCAAAGAAAGATGGACACAAAGTCCATAAACTCGAAGAAAATTATATTTCTGGAATTTTTCGCGTACCCCTTACCGGCGCCTGGCGTACCCCTGGGGGTACGCGTACCACAGTTTGAGAACCCCTGATCTAGGTCACTTTGAGTCTTCAAGAAATAGTAGAATAAGTAAAATATTTACTAGGTAAAATATTTCTGAGTCGAGTCAATGAAACAACGATCGACTCGACTTGCAAGTCGACGATTTTTCGATCGACTCGACTTGGCAAAACTCACGATCGACTCGACTTGCAAGTCGATCGAGTCGACGATTTTTCGATCGACTCGACTTGGCAAGACTCACGATCGACTCGACTTGCAAGTCGATCGAATCGACGCATTTTCGATCGACTCGACTTGGCCGAGTTATGATCGACTCGATCGATCAACTCGATCGACTGCGGGGTATAGCTCTTGGTCCTGTTTGATCACTAAGCTACTATGGAGTTGGGAGCACCTCTGTGATCATTCCATCTAGGATTAGCAGAACGAGATGAACCACCGAATGAATGCATGCATGAAAACTAGATTGTTCCATCTAGGATTAGCAGTTCACTGAGAAATTCCACATTGCAGATTATCAATTTGTAAAATGATAATAATGTTTATTAGACTGTATATATTACATATATATATTATATATATTCGTTTAAAGAGCAAAACAGGTTGACATGAGCACCGTAAGAGTAGAACCAATTATTTTACTTCTTGTCAATGGCACTTCCAGACTTCATGCAGTTCGAAGGGAAGTCTAAGATTGAACGGTGTGGCATCTATTGTTGGCAAGGTTAGCGTAATATTGCACGGTTATTGCTAACAGGAATCAGGTATAAATTAGTTTTTGTTAATGAGAAAGAAAGCATGGTCAGAACATAGTTTCTGTCATTTTGAGTGTTGGCAGCTGACAGAATCTTGAATTGGGGTGGAAGTACAATTTCGCCTGCAATTATTGACAATGAATATTAAATATAATATTTAGTCCATCTCTTATGTGACTAATAGAAGTTCTGGAATCTAGCTAGTTAGGAGTTATGTGATATTATGGAATATGATGCAAGAGAAAATTCATATATCAAGGGATTAAGTATAGTGAGCATAGGCATCAACACAATACACAAAGTTTTAACTCTTGGTTTTAAAGGTGTTCAAACCTGTTAGATTGATATAATATGTTCAGAATGTTTGTTTCCTTTATAATAGCCAAAGATATTGCTATTCTGTCAAAAAATGAAATTTTACAATTCTGTGATGATTCCATCATATCTGTTTGCATGGAAACTGCACATTGTTTGATAAAATAAACAGAAAGTCGGTATACTAGGTGAGATGTGTACAAAGTACCTTTAGCACAAAAATATCGTTTTGAATGTAACAAGTTTACCTTATTTGATTAACGTAACGTGAGTACATAGGCTACTACAGCTGCTACTACAGCTGTGTAGGCTTGTCCTGTCTGCAGATCATTTTTTCCTCATATACTACACACAGATATTTGTGAGGCAATTGCACGCTGTATACCCGCATATACCGTCGGCACTTTGTACACATCTCACGTAGTATACCCACTGCTGTTGACAGCTGACTCGCTCTTTTATTTACATTGATCTTTTTACATTTCATTTCAGCCGCAGTTGATGTGAAGAGCAAATTTCCTGCGCTGCACAAGGTTCGTTCTGACAACATGAAGGAATACTTCAACAAGAAGCAGGATAGACTGCACCAAGAAGAAGAAATGAAGAACAGGCGAAGAAACAAGAAGACTGCTTCGGCAACAAATGACAAATCTTCGTCAGCAGAAGATGACAATTCTAGAGAAGGAGATACTAGAAAGAAGACTCGACTGAATAAGAAATGAGGATCAATTGATTTATTGGACCATTTCTTACTTATTTACGCTCTACACCAACTTAATTCTTCGTTTTAACGCTTTAACGATGATGACAGGAATACTAATTAAGAAAGCGACGGGGGGGAACCATTTGCAGGTCATTGTAAGGATGTTAAATAAAAGTCATTGGGCTCTTTCCTATTACTAAGAAATTATGGTCAATATAATTGCTAGACTTGTATTTTGTTATGATACTTTGAATTCAGATTTTATTGAAGTTTATTCTGTCTGCATAAATAGAGATTTGCCTGATAGGCTGAAACATGTTAAATTAGTTGCAGAAGAACCATTGACTGAGACTTGATGCAGGGTGTCACGTCAACTGGTTCAACAACAACTGGTTCACGGACAATTCGTTCAACGATAACTGGTTCACGGACAATCAATCCCGCTTCTATTTCAGCAATAAAATACATACATTCAGCTTCCATTTCTTAATCAATCTTTTAACAAATCCAGCTTCTATTTAAGCTGCAAAGTGACCTTGATCAAGATTCCATCTCTCAAGCATTCATTTCATCAGTGCAGCTTCTATTATAGCCAGAAAAAACATTCATCCAACCTCCATTTCTGAAGCATTCATTTCATTGATCCAGCTCCTATTTAAACACGAGTACTTCCATGCACCCAGCTCCGATTTACGCATCGACATTTTCATCAATCCAGCTCCTATTCAAGCAAGAATATTTTCATCAATTCAGTTCCAATTTAATCAATAAAATTTTTATCAATCCAGCTCCAATTTAAGCAATAACATTTTAATCAATCCAGCTTCTATTTATGCACGAATATTTTCGTCAATCAGTTCCAATTTGAGCAAGAATATCTTCATCAATCCAGCTCCAATAATATTGCCGTGAACCAATTGTCGGTGAACCAATTGTCCGTGGACCAGTTGTTGTTGAACCAGTTGTCGGTGAACCAGTTGTCGTGGAACCATTATGCAGAGGTACAAACGGTAGAAGACTAGCAAAGGTGTAAATTTAGCACACAGTGACTCCATGCTCTTTGACAGTTTGTTCATTTGTTGTAGCTATTTTACTTTACAAGTTCAGGGTTTGCCTAATGAATAATCATCATGTGTATGTAAGTGTATATGTGTGTCGGGTTTAATATGCAACAATTTATTAGATATGTCCCAGCAAGTAGAAATACGTTAGAAAGAAAAGAGCTGATTGTCCACATCGTCGCCCAACAGAACCAGCCACACTAACAGCCACAGTATTCGAGTTTTTTCAAGACCAGACGTAACGGGCGATGTTTCTAAACACAGAGATCAAAGAAGAAAACACCACAAAAGCCTGGCAACGAGGTGACCAAAAACCCAACGTCACCACATTAGATGTGTCAAACAACAATGAATCACAGACCTGTGGTCTAACTGGAACTTGAAGTGTCCTCATTTATATACAGTGAAAAGCGCCCATAGCTCTAGCGCATGACCACTTCTTTAAAAGCCGGCACTTGTTAGGTGTCACCTTCTACACCTAACAATGCGCATGAATGTATAATATATGTAATATATATAATTATATTTATATATGTATCTATATTATATTTCTGAAAGTTCTGTTTGTTTGTTTGCATGGATGTATTTTGAAATTCTGTCCCAAGATAGACTCGGAAATGACAGCGATTAGTTTTACCAAAATTTTTGCAATTGATTCTTACCCAAATTTGTAGGTCAACGGGACTATTTTCAGCTGTCAATTCGCTTTAAAGCCCGAGATATGAACATTTTAAATTTCATGCGTAGATAACACCGAAAACGAACAGATTATTAGTCAAGAGACAACAGTCCGCATGACGTCATTCTAGCCTCTCGCATGTATAATGATAATAATTTCTGTTTCTTCAACAATCCGGTTCACAAACCGAAACCGGTTACAGTGTACATTGTACAATTATGCAGTTGAAACAATAATATTCACAAGAATGCAGATCACAATCGAAAACCCTACGGAGGTAGGTGGGTGGGTTAGGGGTGGGTAGGGAGTGTGTGGGTGGGGGAAGAAATTTCCCGGAAAAACAAATTTTGGGTCGGGTGGGAAAAAAGGTGGAGACCATGGGGTGGGCAGTTGGAGTGTGGATGGGGTCAAGTGGGTGTAGCGAAGTAGGAGATTGGCCCGGAGCGGGACGAATCCTAAATTTCCCGGGCAACGCCAGGCAATTCATCTAGTCTAATATATAAAGCAAAGTCCTCTGTGCGTATTCTGTCCCAAGAAAGACTCTGGATCGGCTGAGTTTCAGTTCACTTAAAATATTTTAAATCACTCTTGCTCAAATTTGTAGGTCAATGCGACTACTTTTCGGCTCTCAATTCAGTTTAAATCCCGAGTTATGGAGATTCTAAATTTCACGCGATGAGCGCCTACAGATTCAAGAGCCATTCACGTCGTAACGTTAATTGCATAATGTTAATTGTATAGCAGAGTTGTGACGTCATATGTTGACGACATTCTCGCCGCTCTCAGAATAATTACCTAAGTTACTCAGAGGTTCGCAGAATCCACAGGAAGGAGAATGCAGCTGTGGATGAGTAGGTCTATGTATGTTTCACGTCCACAGTTTCGCAATTATTGACCAGACCCGTGCACCCAGCAGGTTGATGAATTCTCCTTACCGCGGGAGCCTGCGTGCTAGCTATAGAGTGCGACCAGGGACGTCACGCCCACAGTCAGCACACAGACCCCGCCCCGCAAGGGCGCGTCGGGTTGGGCTTGTATGGGGCCAATCTTATAGCGGGTGGTTTCTCAAAATAAAAATTAGAGCACTGATAATATGAACGGTTGATCGCAAGTTTGGACAAGATAGGCCTACCGGTAATTAATATCATACCGTGTCGTCGTACGCAGGATACCTGGACATCATTTAGGACGGAACGGGTTTAGCCCAAAAACAAAATTCACTGCAAACGCCGGTGTCACGAAATAGAGTATCCCCGTATTAATTGTATCCCCCCAAATTAAAAAAAGTCGAAAAAACCGCTTCCGTGTGTATTTTTCTTTGCAAATTGATTTTCATCTGCTTAGTTTTCAACAATGACACTAACAGGTATGTTTATTCCTACTAGATAATTTGTTTTGCCCTGTTTTTAGAGCACTTAAAACATTTAAAACACTTAAAAACACTCAGAGTCACTAAATAAATTCGAGTTGCCTTTATCTGAGCATTGTTTAGGACACTTAAAACAAGTAGAGTCACTTTAAATTTTGATTACAGCATCAAAATTTTTATTATGCTCATTTTTCAAAAAAGGGGATAGAATGGTTTATCCCTCCGGATAGTATAGACCGGTTAATTCCATCCGGGGGGATAGACTAATTCATCCCCCCGGATAGCTTTCAGGGGGGATACTCCGTTTCGTGTCACCGGCCGCCCCGGAGGGGTGGCGAACATGCCCGCAGGGGCGGGTGGGAGATGGGTTTGAAACGCCGGCCACCCCAGAGGGGTGGCGAACCCGCCATGTGGGATATGGGTTGGGACGGAAATCTTGGGTGACGAATCCGCCCAGCAGTCACGCTTGAGAGCTGGGTTTGGGTGAAAAACCGAAATTTCACGGGCAACGCCGGGCACCTCAGGGTGCGACCGGGTTGGGGGCCGATGGAAGGCGGGGTGAGAATGGCGGTGGGAGCGGGGTCAGGCGGCTGGGGACGAAAAACCGAAATTTCCCTAGCAATGCCGGGTAATTAAAGGGAGGAAGATGTCATACTTCGGGCACATCATGAGAAAACACGGAGATTGCTTAGAGAAGGAAATTATGCAAGGAACGGTGCCGGGAACAAGATCAAGAGGGAAACCTATGAAGAGTGGTGGGACAACATGTGTGAATGGACGGGATTATCAACAGAGGAATTGTTGAGAGCAACTGAAGACAGGAGAGGATGGAGAAGAACTCCAAAATGCGACCAACCCTCGTATCGAGGAAGGCCTAAGGCAAGGCAAGGCAAGGCCGGGTAAATCCTTAGCTTAGTCCTTCCCGTGCAGCTCTGCACATCGGGCAATGCAGTTTCTCCATTCCACTCTGTTATCAGCCAGTAAATCAGCCAGTATTAAATAAAGCCACTTTTCACTTCATGAAATTTAGAGGTCAGACTCATTTTCTTTGTAAACTAAAGTCTGTTCCATAACCAAAGCCTTCTCTTGTCTCTGACTGAGAGCTTTTTGACGGAATTGTCTCTTCTTCGTATAAATGCCAGTCTTGTAGGCCTACAGGCATCTGGACTTGGCCCCTCAAATTATGTTATTACAATTGCTGGTCTTAAAGTTCTCCATGTGGGAACCGACTATTTAAGTATGCTGATAACTTTTATTTGGTGGTGCCTGCATTATGCAATTCAACTAATGAATCTGAACTTGCTCAAATTGTAACTTAGGCCTACTTAAGCACATCGATCCGACTCTCTAGCTGACAATCAATGCGAAAAGAAGCGGTTATGCGCTTGAGCTATGGACGATTTTCACTGTATCTAAATAAGGACGCTTTCCAGTTAGAACACCTGTGATTCGTTGTTGTTTGACGCATCTAATGTGACATCTAATGTGACGTTGGGTTTTCGGTCGCCTCGTTGGCTGTAGCTTACGCTGCTGCTGCTGCTGCAACCACGCGCGCAACTTTTGCACAAACAACCTTTTTGCATGCCACACGCTGACGGAACTAGTTTTTTGCATACACCTTTTGCATACCACATCTTTTGCATACCACACCTTTTTGCATACCACACCCGTTGGTTTAATTATGATGTTCAAAGCGTGCGACGGTTGATGGGTGATGACAGATCCAAATTTAATAATGTCACAACTGGTCGTTTAATTATAAAGTTCATAACCGGCGGCCGTTGACGGGTGATGACAGGTCAAATTTAATTATGCCACATGTGCTCACCTTTCATTGTTAGGCCTAATTAAAACTAGACATAATGCACACATACAAAGACACCGATAGACATAGGCCTACAGTCGGACACACATAAGCTTACAAAGACACGGACAGATACAGTCGGACACACATACAAAGACACGGACAGACATACAGTCGGACACACATACAAACACATGGACAAATAATTGATTGACAGGCCGCGCACGCCTATGACTTGATTGATAGGTCACGTGACAGGTCACGTGACAATTTGGAGGCTTGCCATTGGTCAAGGGGCATGGCTGTCCATGAACTGTCACTTATTCTGGCATAATTAATGAGGAGTGAGGGTTGCTGTTCATCAACTGTCACTCTGTTAACTACTGTCATTTCTCCTAATCCTGATAGGCCTACACTCCTCTCTCTCCAGCTTCGTTTGGCTCGATCTGTTGTCTCAAGTATAGGTCTAGTACAGATCGATAACCGTAGCTGTTCGATTACGATCTGTGTATAGGCCTAATTACCCTAAGAAATCGATACGCATCTCCCAAAGCCGTAGCTAGTGGTGTTTTGGGTGTTTGAACACCCGCGAAATGAAAAATGTAAAAATGGTTATGTATTTACTAGCACATAATGTAAGAACTACTGTGTGCAGTGTAGGCTATTGGCCGCCCAAAACCCGCAGAAGATCGGCGATTTTAGAAGGGGGGAGGCATGAACTTAGATCGTTTTACGGTTTTCGGGCGAAAATCCTGCGAAAAGCATGTGATGACAAAAAAAGGTGGCCCAAAAGTTTGGCCGAAAAAGTTGGTAAGCACCCCTTCCTAATCAAATCCTGGCTGTAGTCTACGGCCTTGCCATCTCCAACCTACGTAGCACAAGCTATGGCCCTGCTATGGGTCCACTTAATGCTAGGCGGCGCCTACATAATGGACTGACTGGTGGACATTTGCAGCCGAATAAACCGTTTCAACATCTCATAGATATGTCGTGTGCGCATGAGCAGTAGGTCGAGTCAATTCTGCCCTAGATATCTTGCTTGTAGCCTACTGAGTTTAACAGAATAGTACGGTAGGCCCGGTAGAGTAATGGGTGACACGCTGGCGTAGAGAGCGAGAGGTTGCGAGTTCGAGCCCCTGTTGGGCGGACATGCTTTGTAAGCTGCTATTATCGCCATGTAGGCCTATTGCAGGCTGTCTGTTCAGTTAGTAGCTAATTAAGTTTGATGTTAATTAAGATTACTGCATAAACTTGTAGGCCTACTTGTAAAGTGGTGCCCGGGGACAAACTGCGAAATGGGCGCTCCCCTGTTTAATTAATTTTGTTCACATTGCTTTAGGGCCTACTGTCTGTACTCTTTACGGGGGGGGGGGGGGGAGAGGCAAGCGTCTCAAATAGCTCTGCTACCCAAATGCCCAACTACGCCACCTTCTCGTGGTCCCCCCGTTTTAACAAAGAACGTGGTAGGCGATCGAGCAATCGCCAGTATATGCGATGCCCACATGGGCGAAGAAGCCGAAGGACGGATGATGGAAGATATCGACAGTAGCGGCGCTAGGGGGGCTGGGGGCTAAGCCCCCCCCCCCTACAAGAGGTTCAGCGCCCCCCCTAAAAAAGGGCCATCCGAATTTTTTACATTGAAATATCCACGATTTCTGGCTGACGACTAAAAAAAAAGGTCAGACATTTTGGCGGCGAAAATGGAAAATTTTGGCCGCGAGGCTTCAGCTCCCCCCCCAAATTGAAATCCTGGCGCCGCCACTGGATATCGACGCTGGGAGATGGTGTCTCCTTAAAAACGCCGGGAGAAAGGCAACGGGAAACCATTTCCCTACAAACCCCAAGCTAAATGTATGACTCTTTAGAACGAGCTCCCAAATGACCTCCGCCAGTTTGCTCA